>JAAWXA010000006.1:21872938-21938036 GCA_038090715.1 Florisuga fusca
CCCCAGACGCCCTCGGCCGGTCTGGGTCTTGGTCGCTGCTGCCGTGAGGGAACGGGGAACCGGGGGAAGAGGGAAGCAGGCTTCCTGGCTGTTTGGGTCACGTCCGACAGTACCGCAATCTCATAGGGCTCTCCGGGGTGCCTGGCAGCTTCAGCGATCGAAAGGCTGTGTGTGTGATGGGCTGCGGAGGAGGAGGGACTCGAGGGGCTGGAGAAAGCTGCCAGGGTGGATCAGGGTGGGTTTGCGGGGTGGCTGGTGGTGCCTGGAGGGCTGTGGACAGACCACCAGGATGGATGTGTACAACAGCTGTTTGTTTCACGAGGGATTTGAATTCTGTGGGCAGATGCTGAAACAAATGGCACAAGAACTAGCAGGACTTTACCTGTTTAACACTATAAAATGAAGACTGAAGAGGGACTTATGTCTCACTTTACTGATGGAACTTTGGTGGTCGCTTGTGAGTACCATGCTTTTCCAGAACAAAAGTGCTTAACATTTCTGAAAAAAAAAAAACCAAACTCCTTTTAATTGGCAGAAGAATTTAGCTTTAGAGTTGATCTTAGGTCTTCAAACTGAAGGACTGTTTTTGTTCTTTCCAGGGAGACGTTCAAAAGAGAGCAGAGATGGCCAGCAGTCACAAATCTCCAATAGCTCATCCTTCTTCAAGAGCAGGAATAGGGCTGACCACAAGGCCTACCTCTGCATCAAGGACTCCATCAGCAACCAGAACAGGAACTGCAGTATGTTAAAGAATTTTAGCACTGTTGTCAATATACTTAGATTTTTATTCTTTTTTTCATTTATTATTTTAAAAATTTCAGTACCGTGACTGGAATGATAGTTTCCCAGGAAGAATATTAAGATTTTGATTTTGTAAAGAGTTTTATTTTATAATTTTTACTGAAAAGGGTCAAGGAGCTCTTGTATCGAAGTCACCTGGAGTACCTTAGTAGTATTAGTGTTGCAGAGAGAGAGATCAATTAACAAGTGCACAAAGGTGATCTCTTACTTCTATGCTGCCTGGAGTGAAACTTTATTTACCTGAAGAGATGTGAATGCTAGAAGATTCTTAGGAATGCATGATGAGTGTCACACGTGTGATGAGTGGTGCTCCTCAAGGGTCAGTACTCAGACCAGTGCTGTTTAACATCTTTGGTGACATGGGCAGTGGAATCAAATGCACCCTCAGCAAGTTTGCTGACAACACCAAAGTGTGTGGTGAAGTCAACACACTGGAGGGAAGGGATGCCACCCAGGGGGACCTTGACAGGCCTGAGAAGTGGGCTTGTGCAGACTGCATGAAGTTCAACAAGGCCAAGTGCAAGGTTCTGCACCTGGGTTGAGGCAATCCCATGCAGGAGTGCAGGTTGGGAGGAGAAAGGATTGAGGGCAGCCCTGAGGAGAAGGAATTGGGAGTGGTGGTGGACCAGAAGCTCAACATGAGCTGTCAATGTGCACGTGCAGCCCAGAACGCCAACTGTGTCCTGGGCTGCATCAAAAGCAGCACAGATGGTCAAGGGAGGTGATTCTCCCCCTCTACTCTGCTCTTGTGAGACTCCAGCTGGAGTACTGGGTTCTGTTCTGGAGTCTTCAGCATAAGAAGGATATGGAGCTCCTGGAACATGTCCAGAGGAGAGACACTAAAATGATCAGAGGTCTGGAGCACCTCCCCTGTGAAGACAGGGTGAGGGAGCTGGGGTTGTTCAGCCTGGAGAAGAGGAGGCTCCGAGGTGACCTTAGAGCAACCTTCCAGTATCTGAAGGGGGCCTGCTAGAAAGCTGGGGTAGGGCTTTTGACATGGGTGTGTAGTGAGAGGACAAGGGGAAAGAGTTTCAAACCTGAGGAAATTTAGGTCAGACATTAGGAAGAAATTCTTTCCTGTGAGCATGGGGAGATGCTGGAACAGGTTGCCCAAGGGAGCTGTAGATTTCCCCTCCCTGGAAGTGTTCAAGACCAGGCTGGATGGGTCTTGAGCAACCTGATCTAGAGAGAGCTGTCCTGCCCATGCAGTGGGGCTGGAGCTGGATGATCTTTAAGGTACCTTCCAACCCAAACCATTCTATGATTGTATGAACAGTGTAGGGACTAACCTAAGTATTAAATTGCTTTGGCACTAGCATGAGTATAACAAATAAATAATTCAGAGTTGGGAAGTTTGTGTGGGGTTTGTTTGTTTGTTTGTTTATTTTTTAAATAGATGCCTCCTAGTACATCAAGACCCTGTTCCCGTGGTGTTTCTTCGACTACTGGAGGAGTTTTACCATCTCAGATTAAAGTCACAGACCGCCCAGTGACTCAACAGGGATTAAGTGGAATGAAAACTGCAACAAAAGGTAATTTTCACTAAAAATATCTATGAAAGTGTCTGCAAATTTTTTAAAGAAATACTTAGGTTTTAAAGGAAAACTTTTCATTACTGTCTAAATTGCAGCATGAATAGCTATGATTAATAGCAGCAGGAGAAAGAAGAGGAGCAGTAAAGCACTGCTCTTTTGTTTGCTTCCTCTTGGCAGTCAGAAGACAATGGCTTTTCTGTTCCTGAACTCTATTTAATAATCATTCAAAGGTATAGAACAGAGTACATCATATCTTGTTACATCACTGCAGAATAAGTTAAATACTTTGTTATATAGTAAATATTCATATATTATTTCTCTTCAGGAGTCTAAAATGAATTTCTGACTTTTTAAAATGAGGTAAGGTATGTTTTAGGGCACTGAGAAGGTGGCTGTTCTCTGCAAATTCTGCAGTTTTATTTTTGTAAACTGTAATTCAACAAAATCGATTTTTTCTAACAAAATGTCATCCTATTCTCCTTTGTCAGGTCCTCAGAGACAGATAATGGATAAAACATATTACCTTGGACTGCTGAGGTATGTCTTAGCAACATGTTAAAACTGCAGAATATTTAATGCTCTTTTCCCTTTCTGGCATGAGGTTTATTGTACTTAGCCATTGCATGGGTTAAGTGGTGTTCATTTCCAATTAAATCTGTCCTGTTATAGGACTTACTTTGCATGTGTTTTATAGGAGGAAAGGAGTGTTCTGCTTTTGTCCAAGTATTAGTAGATTCCTTTGACATTTTGTTACTGGCTTGCTCAGTTAAATGCACTCACAGTGTTAGTAAAGGGAGGGTCAATGATTTTGAGCTTCCATCTGTAATGCTTGCTAGGTCTGATAACTCAATTTTTAAGATGTAGCATCACAAACTAAGCACTTTACAGTGTGGATATCAGGTGATTTACTTGGATTAAACATTGAGTTAACACTGACAAAGGCAAGGCCTTGTGGAAACTGCAATGCATATGCTGCTTTATCAGTTGACTGTATTGCAGTATTGAATAATCAGCCCTGAAATATGTAATTTTAAATATGGATGATACCCATATGCTATGAAATGATCATGTAATTTTTTTTTTCCTATCCATCTGAGAATAAGACACATTTGTTTCACCAGCACAAAAAGTGTAAGTAAAACATTTTATTGCAGATTCAGGTTTTCTAACAACTTGTTGGAAAACAGTTTGTTCTGACAGACCCACTCTGCTTTGTATCTAACTTATCCAGCTTTTCTTTGAAATATTAATTTGAAACACAGTGCAGTTTGAGAAAGAGATACTGATTGAATAGCTCTTGTAGTAAAATACACTATATGTAGTAAAATTGTTCTGTGTTTTAGTTTTAATGTTAAATAATTCTTTTTAAATGTTAATAATTCTTTTTTTTTTTTTTTTTTTTTAAGTAGAAATGTACAAGCAAGAGAAATCTGTCTATTTGTCATACGAAAAACGGTGAGATGTAGTCCACCTAATGCAGTCCTACCTTCCTCAGTCACAGGACTTTTCTCAGATAGTGGGCAGGCTTTAAGGACCTAATAAATAACAATTTTTTCTTTATTTTATTTTTAAATATACCAGGCCTCCCCTGCTAAATTTGGCTTTTTTTTCTATGCAGGGCAGAGACTTTAGCTGGCGAAATCAAAGAATTTCAAGGTCATCTAGCAGACTACAACATGGTATGTTGCTGTTAACTTGTGATACTGAATGCTCTCCCTTCTCTCACTTACTTTTTATGCTTTTGCTTTATTTCAGCATGTTTTTCATTGATGTTTCTTTAAAAATGTTTTGGTTAATAGTGCCTTTTATTCAGCTGCTGGAAAGGGAAAAGGTGGACACTAAGGCAGACAAAATTTTAAAAAACTGTTGGGTGAATGCAGCCATCCTAGGAGAAGCAGTTGCATATGGTTTTAAGAAACTGCTGCTGCCAGGTAGTACAGCTATCTGTAATGATGATTACTTCTGAAAACTATTTAAACTATCAAGATTCCTAAATCAGGTTTTTTCCATTTGCAATAACAGAAAATAGTTGTACTTTCTTGAGCAATTTGCTAGTTGCTATGTATTGTCTGGGGGTTTTTTGTGTGTGCAATTAAAAAGGAAAGCAATAAGAGGTTGGAATTCTCTCTCATTACAGGTTGTGGATATACTTAACACCAATACAGATATAGCAGAAGTGATTCGAGATTACAACATGGTAAGAATTAGGATATGTGCTATGTTTGAAAATGAAATAGTTTGTGTTATATTCGTGATGCTTAGATTGTAAGACATATGTAAGAAAAGCATGGCTCTAAATTAGAACTTACCTTTTTTTTCCCCAGTTAAATTATTCATAATACTGGCAACGTTTTTCATAGAATCATAGAATCATAGAATCATAGAATCCTAGGGGTTGGAAGGGACCTCGAAAGATCATCTAGTCCAACCCCCCCTGCCAGAGCAGGGCCACCTAGAGCACATCACACAGGAACGTGTCCAGGCGGGTTTTGAATGTCTCCAGTGAAGGAGACTCCACAACCCCCCTGGGCAGCCTGTTCCAGGGCTCTGTCACCCTTACAGTAAAAAAATTTTTTCGAATATTCAATTTGAACCTCCTATGCTCCAATTTGTACCCATTACCCCTTGTCCTATCGCTGGTCACCACTGAGAAAAGCCTAACTCCATCTCCCTGACACTCACCCCTTACATATTTGAAAACATTGATGAGGTCACCCCTCAGTCTCCTTTTCTCCAAACTAAAGAGACCCAGCTCCCTCAGCCTTTCCTCATAAGGGAGATGTTCCACTCCCTTAATCATCTTAGTGGCTCTGCGCTGGACTCTTTCAAGCAGTTCCCTGTCCTTCTGGAACTGAGGGGCCCAGAACTGGACACAATACTCCAGGTGCGGCCTCACCAATGCAGAATAGAGGGGGAGGAGAACCTCTCTTGACCTACTAACCACACCCTTTCTAATGCACCCCAGGATGCCATTGGCCTTCTTGGCCACAAGGGCACATTGCTGGCTCATGGTCATCCTCTTGTCTACCAGGACCCCCAGGTCTCTTTCACCTACACTGCTCTCCAGCAGGTCAGCCCCCAACCTATACTGGGACATTGTGTTGTTCTTCCCCAAATGCAACACTCTACACTTCGCCTTGTTAAATTTCATCAAGTTTCTCCCTGCCCAACTCTCCAGCCTGTCTAAATCTCTCTGAATGGCAGCACAGCCTTCTGGTGTGTCAGCCACTCCTCCCAGCTTAGTGTCATCAGCAAACTTGCTGAGGGTACATTCTATACCCTCATCCAAGTCGTTGATGAAGATATTGAACAACACCGGTCCCAGTACTGACCCCTGAGGGACTCCACTAGTCACACACCTCCAACCAGATTCTGCCCCACTGACTACAACTCTCTGACTCCTTCCTTTCAACCAGTTCCTGATCCACCTCACTACCTGATCACCAAACCCATACTTGATCAACTTATCGTGTCATTAACAGCCCCATGCCAGGTTGTTGTGTTTTAGGCTTGAGATAGCTGTCACCCCAGCCCAAATTGTGAATGTTAAAATATGTTCATTGTTTGACTTTGAATTGTAGAACACAAATGCAAAATGCATTTGCAAAAGGCAAATGCAGCAGACTGCACTGTCTTGTGCACTGTCTGGTGTTCTAGGAATTTAGTTCTCTTTTCTCTTTTGCTTATTATGTGACCCCAGTGTAATAAATACTAAATAGATCTCTGACACGGCTAACCACAAAATCAATGAGATTTGTTCTTCTTTTGCTTTCTTTCTTTATTTTCTTAAAGAGTTGGACTATTCTTCTACATATTAAGGAATGAGTGCTATTAAGTACCTTCCATTTTCTATGGTCACTTTGTCCAGGAGCAAAAGAAAGTTGGTTTAGGAGAAATGTTTGGTATATTGAAAAAACACTTGAGTATTTCTTGATGAAAGAAATTGGTTTTTTGGCCCTGCATTTTCTTGAAAAAGTTTTGGTGTCAGAAGAATACTGTGCAAGAATTGTATTTTCATTTTGTTCATAGACTTAAACAGTATTTTATTGATTGTTCCAGTAATAGCTCCCACAGTAATAGTGAGTTGATTTGTTACAAATTTTGTTGTATATCTCTTTAAAACATGGTTTTGGTTTGCAGTGGAAGAAAGTCTTTCTTCAGTATAAACTCTGAAAAACATCTGGAGCAGCAGCCTCTGTTACTTCTTCCTGTGCTGCATTTTGAGCAGCTTCTTTCCCATTTACATGAAACTTTGAATTTGTGTATAAAATCTGTATATTTTTTATTAAATACTATAACAAAATATATATTTTTTTCTTTACAGTTAAAGGTGCAGAATGACAGAGATGCTCAGAGTGTGGATAAAATTTTTACAGAAAGACAAGCGTAAGTACATGTAGCTGTTAAAATTATAACTGAGCTTGACAGAATTGAGATGTTACCTAATTTGGAAATTCCTTAACAGCTCAATGCATACCATGAGTGATACACTAGCAGTTTCACAGAATCATGGAATCACTGAATGGATTGGGTTGGAATAGGTGGAAGATCATCTAGTTTCAATGCCCCTGCATGAGCAGGGACACCTCCCACTAGACCAGGTTATTCGAAGCCCCATCCAACCTGCCCTTGAACTGTTTCAGGAGGGGGCAGACACAATTTCCCTGGGCAACATGTTCCAGTGTCTCATCACCATCACAAGAAAGAATTTCTTCCTAATGCCTAGCTTAAATCTGCCCTCTTCAAGTTTAAAGCCATTCCAATTTTTTCTATCACAACATGGCTTTGTAAAAAGTCCCTTCCTAGCTTTCCTATGGCTCCTTCAAGTACTGGAAGGCAGCTATAGGTTCTCCCTGGAATCTTCACTTCTCCAGACTGAACAACCCCAACTTAGTCAGCCTGTCTTCATAGTAGAGGTGCTTCAGTCCTCATCATCTTTGTGGCCCTTCTCTGGACTTGCTCCAACAGCTCCATGTCGTTGTGTTGCAAGGACTTCAGAACTGGATGCAGTCCTCTTAAGTGGGTTCTCAAAAGACCAGAGTAGAGAGGGGGATCCTCTCCCTTGAGCCAGTGGCCACGCTTTTGATGCAGCAGCATACAGTTGGCTTTCTGGGCTGTGAGTGTACTTTTCTGGCTAATGTTGAGCTTTTCAACCACACCCTGAAGTCATTTTTCCTCAAGAAAGTTCTCAATCCATTCACTGCCCAGCCTATATTTGTGCTTGGGATTGCCTTGACCCATGTGCAGGACCTTGCACTTGGCCTTCTTGAACTTCCTGGGGTTGGCATGGGCTCACTTCTCAAGCCTTTCAAGGTCCCTCTGGATGACCTCCTGGATGGCCTTCCCTCGAGTGCACTGATGGCTTGGTGTTGTCCAAAAACTTGCTGAGGGTCCTTGCTGACAGGGACACAGCTGTCTGTGTCTCCAACAAAGACATTAAACATCACCAGTGCCAGTACCTCCCCTTGAGGAATGTCACTGGTCTCCATTAGGACATTAAGCTGTTGACCACTACTCTTGATGTGTGACCATCCAGCTGGTTCCTTATCCACCAAAGGGTCTGTACATCAAATCCCTAACTTTCCAATTTAGACCAGGATGTCATGTGGGACAGTGTTGAATGCTTTGCCCAAGTCCAGATAGATGATGACTTTTGCTCTCCGCTTGTCCACCAGTGCTGTGACTCCATTGTAAAAGGCCACAGCACTTTGTGACTGTGCTTGTGAGGTATGATTTGTGAGGTATGATTTGCCCTTGGTGAAGTCATGTTCCAACCACCTCGACGTTTTCCATGTCCCTTAGCAGAGCAGGTCTTCCCTTTTTCCCTTTTTGAAAATGAGGGTTATGTTTGCCCTTTTCCAGTTAGTGGGGACTTCACCAGACTTGCACAACTCCTCTCAGGCAGCTTTGCAATTTTGTCTGCCATTTCTGTCTGGAGCCACAGATGGATTTCGTCAGGTTCCATGTGTTTGTGCACTTTCAGGTTCTTCAGATGGTCTTGAACCTGCTCATCTCCTACTGTATGTGTATCTTCCTTTTCCCAGTCCCTGTCTTTGCTTCCTGCAACTTGGGCGGTGTGGCTTGAGCACTTGCTGGTGAAGAGTGAGACACCTCAGCTTTCTCTGTATCCTGGGTTACAAGGTCTCCTGTTTCTTTCTGGAGAAGGCCCTCATTTTCCCTAGTCCATTTTAGTCACTGATGAACCTGTAAAAACTTTTTCTGTTGCCATTGATGTCCCTGGCTAGACTTAGTTCTGCCTTGGCTTTAGCTTTCCTAACCTGATCCTGGCTGCTTGGACAACTTCTTTGTTCTCCTCCCAGGCCACCTGTCCTTGCTTCAGTCCTCCTCACTCGTCATTCAAGATGATACATCACTGTCAGGCTGCAGCTGGAGTTCACAGCTTTGAACTCTTCTGCGTAGGTGGTGTGAAGATACTTACCAGATCATCCCAGAGGGTTTAGTTGGCAGTGGAGACTCCTATCTTTTGGCAACCTGCTGTCAAGCTCCTGAGTTTTGGAAGTTGTGTTGCAGAGTAGCGGAGTGGGGAAAGGGAGCAGAAGTGGGAAGTAGAGCTGAGATTCCTGTCTGGTAAGGTAAGGGTGTGTAGAGGGGAAGATGAGGACAGGGATATGCTTGCAGTAAGAATTTGGAAGCCATGAGAATGGCTTGTGTAGCAAGCTCAATGGCTGAGAGGGTGAGATCTTTAATTTAGGGACAGGAGGTGTACTGGAGAAACAGAGACTGTCTTGCTTGTTGCCAGTAAGACCAGTCTTAACAGTGAGAATTTATGTACAAAAAAGCACTTTAAAAACAATTTTCCATTTAATAAGAAGTCACTTTTCAATACTATGCTCATAAATGTGTCTATTCTACCCCTGGATGCATTTTTAAGTGTTAGGAAAATATGAAGAGAAAAAGTTTAGTTCTGTAGCAAACTGAGGCATAGAGACTTTAGTTATGCAGTAAAGGTAATCTATCATTGTACTTTACGTAGAGATATTTAGGAGAATGGAGCAGCTGACCTTTCTTGCTCTGGTAATTTGGGTTGAAAAAACTTCAAATGCACTGTTCTCTGGTTGTGTTAGTTTTGCCTAATAGCCTACTGAGTTGATACACCATTTATTTGGATTCAGTTCCCAGTCTGGTTGTGGTCTGCTTCAACATTTTAGAGAAGTTATTTTTCCTTTCTGGACCCCTTCACGTATAAAGCCTTACACATTTCTTTGTAAAGACTTGTTAATGTTATGTAATATATAGAGCGTCTCCTGAATCAAATAGTCAAATAGTTTTTTTAAAAGGTGGACTTTGAATATTTTTTTGCATGTTTTGAAATATTTGTTATGACACTAATGCATGCACATCACCCCTGCTTTACCTTCGTGATTTATGGAAGCAATACCTTGTTATGTGTTTCATGAGATGAAAGGGTATGGACTGCTTAGCTTCATTTTGTATTGTACATGAGTGTAATATGGAAGTACAAGTGTACTACAGTTTTGAAATGTCAGCTTGTTATCCATTGTTGGACATTAACTCTCCTCAGTTACGTAAGAATCTATGTATTTATCCTCAATAAATCCATCTTCCACAGGTGCGAATTCATGATTTTTCTCGAAGATTACTATGGTATCTTCAGTGTTTGTACTTGATACTGTAGGAGAAGAAGTCATGTCAGCTGAAAACTCCTGCTCAAACATTTCAGGGTCATTTTCTTCCAGACGACGGTGGCTGTAGCTGATCAAATAGTGATACCATGTCGGGCATTTTGTAGCAGTAAAAATCAGGAGTGTAGTGCCAAGGACAAACCCTAGAACTCCTGCTAGGAAGGTCCAACTTTTGCCAGGTGGTAACTCTTAAAAACGGACATGAAAAAAAAGGAGAATCATCTTCATGAGGAATACCAGCAAGAGCTCTAGTATTAATTTTTTTGCAGTTAGATTGAGTACACATAAAATAATCAGTGATAAAGGAATTAACAGATGTCTCGAAAGCTTTGGTGGAATGTTATTGCTCTGGTATTAGGGAATCAGTAACATCACTCAGACTGGAATGCATGCACATCTCATATTTCCTAGCAATATAAATCTGCCATGAATATTTATAAAAATTATATAGTAGTTTTAGGGTCAGATAAAGTTCTTGGGATCCAAAAGAGATAAAATATTTTTTCCCTAAAATATCACTTTTTTTTTTTTTTGCTATATATCCCTTCAATTGTATTTCTTTTGTGATAAAAAATTCAATAGACTGTAGTTGCCAGCAGTCTTAGTTTAGAATCTGGTTTTTTGTGTAGTGGCCACTGTCCTAAAATATATTATATCTGCTACAGCAAAAAAAGTCTGAGGCAGTGATGGCTTACAGTTTGTGTATGTTTCTGAAGACTGATAATTCGGCTTTAGCTGGAAGCAAGAACTAAAGAATATTATTATGAAAGAGTGGAGAAGAACATCAATTTACATTAAAAAAAAACATTTGTCTTTACCAAAGTAAAAGCTAGGGTATTGCAGAGTGATGGTGGAATTACCATGAAAAGGTGAAGACAAATAAGGAGATTATCACTGAAATTTTCAAGGAATATGACATGGACATATCTGTGTCCTTTACACTGAACAGACTTGAGGGCAGGAGTAAAATAACAGACTGACTCTTTGACATTTTAAGACAACTACATCTAGAAATCAGTTAGTTTGGAAGTAGTAGTTGATTTTTTTTAAAAAATGCTTCTCTAGTTCTGTTAGGGAGAAGTCTGGACAAGTATCTGAATTCCAAGCCTTTGCAATTATATTATCACTCTGTAGTATCATTTGAGAATTAAGATGTATTTTATCTATTTTGAACATCTATTCATTAGAGACTAACATTCACCATAATGTGTGTACCATCTAACAAAAACTGGAAATAAGCTAGTTCCATAGCCCTGGAAGAATTATGGTGTGCTAGGAATGCAGAAGAGTATGAAATTGTGGAACAGCAAATCTAACTGCTTGGAAGCAGCAGTGAAACATCAGTATGTTACCTGCATGTGTTCCATTGTTTCCTGTGATGTTGTTTGGAGTCAGAGCTGTTAGTAAGGCACTACGTTTAGGCCTAATGGCAGAAGTAGAAGTTACAGTGTTTCCTAAAGAAGCTTTTTCAGTTTTGCAGTCGCCTTGGATAGGTGCGGCCTTGATGGCGAGTTTTTCCATGGTGGCTGGGAAAACACATGTGGTGGTGTTTTCGTTTTCTGTGAATGTGAGCATTGGAAATACTGTGAGACATTGCTTATTAATCAGTACTCTAATTAAAACAATGTTTTTGGATAACTGTTGTATAGCTGCAAAACACAGATAAGTTGATGTTTGATGATAATTATCCAGATCTGGAAAACAAAACACTGTTTGGTATAAACAAATATGAAATGTTGCTCTTGCCAAAACTTACCCAGTATCACACTGGAGGTAGTTAGCCATATCTGTAAATCAAGGAGGTCACAGGAGCAGGTCCAAGGATTTCCAGCTAGAACAATTTTAATCAATTTAAAAGATGATTTTATATTAAAATATTCCAGAACATTATACTGTAGATTTAAAACTGTCAGACTTTTTAGAGAAGTAAATACATCTGAATCTAGCTGAGAAATCATGTTATAGGACAGGTTCAACACTGACAGTTGATTTAGTCCTTCAAAAGCTGCTTTATGCACCGTGGTAATATGATTGTTACTGATATCCAGAATTAAGAGTTTTGTCAGATGGCAGAAGCTGTTATTATACAGTACAGCTATCATGTTTTCATTCAGATAAAGTTCAGTGAGGTTAAAAAAACTTCGAAGAATATCTTTGTCACTATTGTTTAAAGTGATTTTAATATTTTTGAGGCTTAATTTAGTAACATTTTGGAAAAGGTTAGTGGGCAGGTGAGAGAGGCTTTTTCCAGGCTCCTCACAAGTGACCTGTTGAAAAAAAGAAAGCAACAACAATTAAATACTGTAGGGAAATCTGATGATCAAGGTATCTCAGTGATACTGTAGTGACCATGAGAAATCTTTCTCATATATTTTAATGCCAGCACTTAAAAAAAAGAAGTCCTACTACTCCTCATGTGCATGAAGTATTCATATTTCTCCAGATAAATTTGTGGTCTTGTGATAAAGGGGAATCACTCCTAGTGTAGAGAGATCTGGAGTTCCATATCACCTAATACTTGAACTGTTTCAGATGTGAGGCTATTTAAGTAACAATGATGCAAAATATAAAGATTTATTCTCTTCTGCAACTAGTAGGGCTTTTGTGATATCTGGCTGAATAGAAAAAAGATTCCTTTCCCACATAATCTGTTTTTTCAAATGTGTTTTATTTTAAAACCAGCTAAGTTTATTCTTTAAAACATCTTTGGAGTGGACCTTAAACCAAACATTTAGTATAAATTTTTATTAAAATATATATCACAAACTTGTTTTGATTTCCCAGGTTGAAGCTTAGCATAGCTGCAAACTTTTACAGGTTTGAGAATATTCACACTCAATACACACAAACATGTTTCTTTTATGAAATAGTAGATTTATTGTATGTATGAATCGCTGCAGACTACAGTTTAGTATTAAGGTACTCTCCTTAAAGTAGATTCCAAGTACTGAAACAGATTAGTTTTGTTATCCCTTTCTCTAAATAAGTAGCCTGTGTTCAGCTTGTTACTTCTGTGACCAGACTGACTTTAGATATCTTATTTAAAACCAGTGTAGATTAAGTGCCTTTTTTACATTGTATATACCCATTTTCTGAGTTTTTTAGTTCTTCATCTTTGTCCCAAAAACAAGCAGTAAATACTTTTTGGACTTGTAGGCAGTGAGTTGGCTCACGTAGTGCAATACCAGTTTTATCACTTGACTATTAATCCAGATTTCTTCTTTACCTTCCATTCCCAAATAAAGACAAAATTAATTACATTAAAGTCTGAGAAAAAAAACTTTTTTTGGGGGGGGGGCAAGTGCTAACTCAATAAATCTATCTTAACTTGAGCAGTATTTGGCCTTGTTTAAATAATTGCTGCTTTTTAGGACTATTCCAAAATTATGTGAAGATAAAGGAGCACGCCTGTTATTTACAGAGAGATAGGACTAAGATATAAAACCATCTCAAATGTGTTTCAGGGTTATTCATACAGTTTCAGTGACTACCAGTAGCTAATTGCCCACTGCTCAGAAAACCATGTCTTTTTTTTTTCCTCACTGTGCTTTGTTCTTTAGGAATTTTAGGTATAAAGGTAGTTTTCTATATGCATTTAGTGTATAGTGTGTCTTTCAAAAGTAAGGTTATATATACATATATACATGCGTTTAAACTTACAGCTTGAGCAGTAATGTTGCAGTCAGCAGTGACTGGATTCAAAAACAGTGTTCCAGCCCAGATCATAAGCCAAGAGAGTTTCATGATTAGAGCCTGGTGAAAAACAATACTCCTTTGTAGCAGGACCAGAATACCAGTGTCTTCTGTTGTGGTAGTTTAACATATCAATAGATATTATTATTATTATTATTATTATTATTATTATTATTATTATTATTATTATTATTATTATTATTATTATTTATTATTTATTATTATTTTATTATGTTTTTACATATATAATTTTATGTATAATTTATGTATATAATATAAACTACTGTTGCACTACATAAAACCTATGAAATGTAAAAGTAAGAGGAAAAATGTACATTGTCAGGATTATTCTGTTCAGCTTTCATTTAACTGAACCAATCCTAAAATCAAGTAAGCAGTCTGTATCAGCAGATAAAAACCAGATTGATTAACCAGTTTAGTAGATAACAGTTTCATAAATTGATAAAACGAATGGGCATGGACGTACTCATTAATATCCCTGTTAAAGGAGTTATGGGTACTGGAAGACTGATAGGAATAAGTGGCAGAAAGTATTCAGACTTGCATGATGTCCCTATATAATTTCTAATGTTGCCACAGAGGTAGAATAGTGTACTGGATGGATTGGCATTTTATCTTATAAACAAGATTTTGTTTATTCAAGTTATTAAGCATTTTTTGCAATTTTTTAAAGTAGTACTTTGATCTTCTAATCTTTTAATAGCTGTACCATAATATATATCATATGACAAAAACCTGGACTTCTGTATTACGTGTAGTTGTTGCTCTGGTCTTTGACACTAAGTAAACATGGTTCATTCTCCTGTGTTGGAATTTTTATATGGATTTGAAATTTATTTTTTGGAGAGTCAGGAAAGCCTTTCCAACAAATGGTATTCACTGTGACATTAATCTCTCTCAAAGAAAGTGTCCCTCATCTACCCCCTTTGAATCCAGTGTTACTTGCTACATGAACTGATTTTTAACAACAATCTCTGTGAATGTTAAACCATCTCTGAACCATCTCTGTCAGATGTTAAACCAATCTTGTTTATGCCAGACTTGAATTAGAATGTTACATGCAAGTTAAATTATTCCTTTATTTTTACACTTTTTTGTAAGAATCTGAAGAGGAAAGATAGTGAGCTAAGTGCATGAGCATCTCTTTCTCCTACTTCTATCTTCCAGATTAAAAAAGCTCCAAAAGATAAGGTGTAAGACAAAAGTATAAGGTGTGACTCTTGCGTCTTACTCTGTATAGAGTATTAACTGAATTTAACAGAGAAAGTGTGCAAATTACATAAGGAAGCTCCACTGCATGAACAATGCTCAATATGGGCAGGCAGGCAGATTTAACAAACCTGCACCAAACCTTAAAATGAGTGGCAGAAGGGCTTTTCTGATCAGTGTGGAGTAGTTGAGCTCACAGAACAAATTGTTCTGTACTTTTGTGTGTCTGAATACTGACTTAATTCACCTAGCTGAATCAGATGGAAACTTTTTGGAAAGAAGACAGATGCCACCTAACACTGCTCTAAGCCATTGTGTATTTCTGTTGGAAATTTACATTAAATACAAAAAGAGTTCATAAACCTTTTTGTTAAGACATTGGTGGCAGGGATGGGATCTACTAGGAGCAGCAGCCGCTGTGTTGTTATGTTCTGTTTTAAGTATTGTTCTTGTCAGGGATGGTACTGGTAGCCTGATACTTTTGGAGCCATTTTGTATATTGCTATGACCAAGTTTGAGAACTCTGATAAACTGTTAACAGTTGGATATCATGGCATACTTGGACCTTAAAGATACTGCTTCCAAGAAACAGACTGGACCTTAACTAGGCCATCTAGAAACACAGATTAGTGGTACTATTGTAGTTTGCAAATTTCAAGAAAAATACCTAATACAGTGGGAAATAGACATTAAAATACTAATTTTAAAGTTAGTCTATAATTAAATCATACAAAGTTGAAAACTGAGAGTTAATTTAAATGCTTTCCAAAACTTAAACCAAAAAGTTAAACTGTCAGTATGAAGGGGTTGCCATTACTTTGTAAAAAAAACCAAACAACTTTTCCTCTCTGAAAATTCAGTCTACATATGTCTAGCTCAAAAACATAGTTCCTTTTTTTTACTTTAGTTTCTACTGAAAAGTTAGGGCTTTCTTGCAATTTTTTTTCCTGCATTGCATGTCTGGAAACATATATAAGCAGTAGAAGTAAATCTGTAATTTTAATTGCAGATTAGCTTTTTACTAGAACCAGACTTTAACAATTGCTGTTTAAAGTAATTGCTTTGTAAAGAAACTGAGCCTGGCAATACATTGGTAATACCTTGACATTTCCTTGTAATTAGAAGTGTTTTCTTAAATAGTTTTCCATAGAGAACTTTTGAAGATTTTATCATTTAATAGTAATGTAAGCCTCTTATTTTTCTTACATTTGTGAAGAAAAAGGCAGATTTGAGTACATATAGTCAGGTAGTCCGGGGTTTTCAGAGAAGAAACGTAGTGTTACCTGTCTTTCAGTGTACTTAACAACTTGGCATGTCCAAGGTTCATAGTAATTCCTGAACATTTAATTTATCTCAGGATGTATTTGTTTCTAGTCTAGCAACAAGGTTACTAATAAATCTTTGCCTATAGTTTGAAAAAGATGTGCCAAGTGTCTTACCTGTCTGTTGCTTCTTAGAGGCAGCATATGTACACACATGTAGATTTTTCTATGCACTGACAAGAAATAATATGGTGCAACAGCACTTTGGTTTTGTTCAACCTTTGTACCTGATGAATAAGCAGGCAGTGTAAAAAAAAAATAATAAACCTAGAAAATCCTTAGCAAAAGATTGACTAGGTTGAGCAACTTATTATAATCATCTTGGATTTAATTGGATCTCCAGCCAGTATAGAAGTCTAATAGTAGTATACTTAAGAGTCAAATTCCAGATTACTGAAGCAACAGGGAATGTACAAGCAACCTGGGTTATAACAAATTAAAGAAATGCTGGAGACAGAAAAATACTTGCATTTTTTAATGTGATGAGTTATCAAACGAAGAATATTTCAAGAAGTACTGAAGTAATGTTGGCTAGTAGTTAGTTAAATATGTGTTAATTTCTTGTGTTTTAGAAATGTCATTAGAGGAGCTGCAGGGTGTGATTCATGAAGGTCGTCATTACAAGCGGTTAGGATATACATCTGTTAAAAGGGATGTACTTCAGAAAGACATTCTGAAAACAAATGACACTAGCTCTTGAGAGCATGTCTACTTGAGAGATAGTTGAGCCACACTTATATGCAGGTTGAAAAAGGGATTATGTTGATACACAAACACTAAGTCCAGTAATTTTTTTCTTCTCTTGATACTCATTTTGTCCAGTACACAGCATCAAACTACAAAATAGTTCAGTGTCTTCGCATTCTTCATTCCTCTCAAATATGTGGCTGTAGAAACCATTATACTTCAATATCCCTCTTTATATGTTACTGCCACTTCGATTTTCTGCTTAATATTTCACAAGATTCTGCAATTTTTCCAAGTCTGATGCAGCTGCATCAGTGGACCTCAAATTGCTTGTGGTGATAGGTTATCTTCCTGTGACAGCCATTGCTCATATTTTTATTGCATCTCCAAAAATCACTTGAGTTTAAACTTCTGTCAAAAGTTTTCAACTAAAGAAGATGCATCACATCTTAGTAAGCCATTTATAGTCATAAGGACATAATGGATCACCTTGAAGTGTTTAGCCAGGCTTCCCCAGTAAGAAAAAAGTTACTTCCCACTGGTACTTTGGCTGTTCTGTAATATGTCCACACTTACTTCCCATTCATAGGGCTGGAAAAGCAGAGTTGCTTCTCCTACTCTGCTATCTATACTTGCAGTTTCAGACACAGGTGAGAAAAATCCACTACAAGTTGGAGACACCACTGCCCTCAATGTTGGCAGCTATTTCTGCATGATGTTTTGGAACATAGGAGAGATGTAGCAAGCGTTACTCTTTCTCTCCCTAAATGCCACAGGGATGAACAGGAACAGGCATCCTATTCGTGCTCAAAGACAAGCTCCCTATGATCTGTAGTAACAAGTTGCTCGAGGTGAATTACATCTAGTGTGGAGATTTGTCCTGGAAATTGATAGCCTTAACATTTTCTTGCATTCTTCGTTGCATTTTCTCTGTTTTTATTCTGTCATGTTTTCAGTTCAGCTTGATTTGAGAGAAACTGTCACACTGCTGACACCTTGCAACAGCTTTCACAGGCCTTGACTGAGGAATGGGGAGCCTCCAATAAGGAAGTAACATGAAAGCTACCTGCAGGCTTCCATCTCTGTGGCTATCAGAGGGTCTTGAATTAAACTACTCTTATAACTGAAGAATGTGCTTCACTTTAAAAATTACTCCTTTCCACTACAAAGCATAACATAAATATCCCTTCATAAACAGTTGTGCTTATAGTGAGAGCCTCTTTTGCTGCACTGGTTCTGAGCTAACCATTTTACTCTCAAGAGGCTGTGGCATTTAATGCCACATTGCAACCATTTCTTGAACAGTCTCAGGGCATTCCAAGTTTCCCACAGGGGGTGGGAGAGCATTGCCTGAATTGTTTATTCATCATCAAGCTCCAAATTTTTTTTTGCAGCATGGGTTGCTAAGTTGACAGAATTTGTGCATAGCATCCTCACTTTCTAGTATCTACTTTATAGTAGATACACTATAGATCTTTGGAAGACTTGCTGCACTTCTGAATCTCTTGAGAATTCCTTGTAAGTGGTGAAAACTATGAGGAAAGGCTGAGTCTCTCTACAAGAGTAGGCTTAGTGTATATCTTACCAAAGGAAATACCTGTTGAGCAGAAGTAAGGAAAATGGATCTGGTCACTTCTCCGTGGTGCACAAGGGCTGGACAAGAGACAATGGCTACAAATTGGAGAACAGGAAATTCTATTTAAATATAAGAAAAAATTCTTGTACTGTAACAGTGACCAAACACTGAAACATTGCCCAGACAGCTCATGGGGTCTCCATCATTCAAAATACTCAAAGCCAGCCTGATCCAGATGCTCACAAGCTGCTCTAGATGTGCTTTGAGTAGTGGGGTTGGACTAGATGACCTTAAGTAGTCCACTCCAACATCAGCTCTACTCTGCTTCTGTGACTTTTTCATTATTCCCTTACCATGAGTTTATCTTTATGTCGTTCCACTGTTTTCTATCATCATGCATTCTTGGCTTCAGTCATTGATATGATAGTGTCAGTTACACAATTTATAATTTTTGTCACCTTGCAACTCAGAATGAATAATGAAAAATAGAAGAAAAATTATTGCTGAAGGAAGGTATACAGCTGATCTGTCATTCTTAATCAGAAGTCACTCTGGAAACAAGAAAACAGTTTTAAAATTCTTTTGTGAACTGTGAAGGGAAGGAAGATATGGTCTTCAGGATCTCAGGAGGTTTTGTTTCTCAGGAGGAATTTATTTCCTTTATCTTTGGCTGTATCAAGTTGACTGTCTAGCTTTCAGTAATTTCATAGAAATTACTTGACATTACACAAAGCAGTAAGAACAAGTCTTCATGCTGTCCCTGAATCTGGAAGTACATTTTCTTGCATCTCACTATAGCTGGCAGTGTCAGAGAAGTTTTTATGATTGCAGCCCACTCATTTCTTAAATAGATTAAAGTTATGAATCGGGAACAGCAAACTTTCAGTTTATTTTAAGAACTTTCACACTGCCTAGGACTCTGAAGCCCCTCTCAATTCTTAAGGAATCAAACAATTAATTGCTAAAAGAAAGTCATTATTCAGTACCATCAAGTCATGGTGTCTATAGGTATGTTTCCTTTGTGTGCATTCACATATTGTATACCAGCTTCTTTATTTCAAACTGCCTGTTCTTATACCAGGAATTCACTGACAGTAGCTCTGAGAGAGTAGTATATTTTTGACAGTGTTAGGTACTATGCATCTAGACAGGGTGGAAATGTTGGAACGTACTATGTTGGTACTGTAAGGGCAAAGAATTTTCTTCTGCATTCCATGGTGTGAATGTTAATATAGCTAATTCTGCTCCAAGATTAGAGACAAATAGGTAACCCCTTTATTTAGTCAGTGGAGTTTTTGTGTTAAAAGATTGTTTCAGTGAGGCTGAAGGAGTACCAGATTTTGAAGTGGGTGCTTAAGTAAACTTTAACTGGTAAAAGTTACAAAAACATTGTATTTTCACAGCACAGAAAAATTAATTCAAGGTGTAGAAGAAGATATTGAAAATGAAAAAGTTGTAGCAGATGACATAATAAAAGACATGTCGCAGGAAAATCAAGCTAAATATATGGAATTGAAGGCTGCAAATGAAAAACTCTCCCAGGTTGGTTTGTTCCATTGTACTTAGCTAAAATGTTTCTCAGTCTGGCTCCATTGATTGCAGAAACAATTTTAAAAATAAAGAGCTTGAGAACAGAGTATTACAATAAAAAAGCTTGCTAGTGCCTTAATTAGTTGCAGAAGTGCCTGAAAAATAAACAGAGCAATTGACTAAAACCAGATAAGTTGTCTTTTCATATTTCTTAATCTAAGGACAAATTTTTGTCTGTAATTTTCCTTTTAAAGTTGAAGACTGACATTCAAATTTTAAAAGTCACTCCAGTGCTTAGATGTTTCATCATGTATTAAAAGCAAGCAAAAGGGAAAAATAACCCCTGTGAGTTTTTTAGTTCACTTGAGTAGAAAGTTTTCTTCCTTTGTACAAATCTGAGTTAGATGGATTTTTTTGTTGGTCTTTTACATCTGAATGTATCTTAAAAATGAATTGAACCTTGTGAAATTTTTGTCACTTCACAATCCTAATGTTAGCAAAACCAGTAAGATTTCTACCTTCTCTGGGATCATCTAGCTTCGGACATAGAGTCATAGAAACATTTTTTTGTGTACTATGTACTAACATAGGCATCTTTTGAGGTCTGTGCTTCCCAACTGTCTTAGGATGAGATAATAACTAGTCAAGGCCTAGCTGTCTCTGGACTATAAAGAAACTGTGGTGGCTAGTTCATATATTAAAATCTGGCTATGATAGATTCTTCATTCATTACTAATTTTAAGAAAAATAGTGGGAAAAGAAAAAAAAAATTGGTTATAGCCTAACTGCAAATAACTAGATTACTAGATGAAAGTAAATGGGTATTATATATGAGGTACTTGGAGAAGCTGGACACAGTCTTATCTTTTAAATTTGTAAGAGCAGCAATGAGGTATTTTACTGGATGTTATAATACTAAGTTCCAGAACAAAAATTAATCTCATCAGGTAGTAATTTTTGTCTGAGTTTTGCATTTTTTCCATTTTAGGAATTGGTTGTTCAACAGCAGGAATTGGATGCTCTGCATGTAAAGGAGGAGGCTCTAAGAGCTGTATGTATAACAAGTGATATCTGTACCAGCCTTCTCTGAACATTAGTGTAAAATAAAATAGAACAGAAAAATACCTATAATCTTTCTCCTTTTCTTTTGAGATACTGTAGGATCATGCCCTAGGATGAGAGTGCAGTGCCTCTCTGTTTTCCACCAATAATTTCTAATAAGCTGTAGGTAGAAATTGAATTTACTGGATGCCAAGCACAAAATTTTGATAGCAATAGTGAGGTTTCCTAGCTTTAGCTATGTAACTTCAAATGTTTTGTGTGTCATTTGGTTGATTTGCAATTACTCTTGAAGATAAACATTAAATTATCACTTAAATCCTTCTTAAGAAGCTGTGTGAGAATTATTTTCTTGTTCTACATTCCATTACAATACCAACTGGAATTTGAAGTACAAGGTGTTGGTTGCTACGATATTTTTTTATCCCACATACATAAATACACAACTGTTATGTTGCTAGACTGAGGACGATTTTCTCATCTTGGGTATTTCATGCATAAAGAATCTATGAGCTGAAACATGCAGTCATATATATATATTCAGAAAATTTAATTTTCAAATACTCCTAAACATTTTTCTTATGCCTTTGAATAGTGTATACCGTTTATGATCCCCTAGAACTGACAAAGTAGTAAATCTACTCAGAAAATTGGCCTGAGGATGACCTCATAAAGCAAGAAGTAGCTGATGGAGTTATTCTATTCCAGAAAATGCACTGTTGAGTATATAGATTATAAAATTTGCTTATACTGTCTCTTCAGTGTTTGTAATAAGCAAGTTTCACTTTCGATGTGTAGATAAGCATTGCTTAACTAAAGCATAGTTTCTGCAAGGCTCTCCTGCTGTCTGAAAGCAGCTAGTATGTGTTTGCTTTTCCAACAGGAAATAGCACACTCCCTGGTGAAACAAGAGGCTGTGCAGCTGTATGAGAAGCTCCATGAGCTTGAGGACCGTCGAAATCAAATGATTGCTGATGATAAGAACATGGAATCTCCACAGGAGGAAAGAGAGAGATTACTAAAGCAGGCAAGAACGTACAATGTGACAATGTAAAACATTGTATGAGCCTGTATTTTAATGGATAAGATCTTATGAAAATACCTGGCTTTCAATCTTTTCTTATTTGCTCTTTAGGCAGGTAAAACATCTGAAATTAAGAACAGTTAATGAATTGGCTGGAGGGGTTGTTTGGCTGGAGGGGGTATTCCAGGTTCAGCCAAAGCAAAATTGGCACAGTCATTTGATTTCAGCCATTTGACTTGTTCCAATTCATCAGTCACCTTGGTATAGGAAACTGGTCTTGTAGAATAGCTATGAAATGTAACTCCAGGCAGTATCCTTGTGAGGTACTGAGTTGATGTACTAACCTTGGAACAGTTAGTTTACAAAAGTCTGTGTTATGGAAGTATCCCTGCGTAGTATATAGATTATTGGACTGAACAACACTAGAGTGTGTCTGAGTTACAATGTTTATTGAGAATGCAGAACATTTGGAAGACATAACACTTAAATTGTATCACTTCTCTTCAATGAAGAGCCATTGTTGGACAATGTGACAACCTTTTGATTTCATGAGTTGAATATTCCCTGTATAGTAAATTAAGAAATCTTTTTCCATTTTTCACTTACTGTTCCTATTTTGTATTTTACAGTTGTTATACTTTTTTATAGGTTAAGGACGATAGTCAAGAAATAGCAAGCATGGAAAGACAGTGAGTAATTGTATTATACTGTTGACAAATTACATTTATACCCTACAGACAGATAGCTGAATTCCATCATATATTCCTGTGGAGATTTAGCACATAAATCACATTATTGAGCCTCTGGTAATGTTAACCTTTCACTAAGAACAGAATAAATTCTCCTGTTTCAGTTAAAAAACTTTTACATTGATAGGAAATTTAGATCTGCATGGTAACATACTTCCTGTCCTTAGGAACATTCCTTGAGAATATAAATCGGTAATAGAAGGGACATAAACTACTATAAGGCTGATGAAGATATTCATCCATAAGAGATGCTCATCTGAGATATCCATTAAGTTGAGCCTATTAGCCTGTGATGACATTTTGAAGAGTTTGTTATGTGTTCTTAGAACCTAAGAGTTATAAAGTTGGTTACAAAGGTCAATTCTAAAGAGTAACAGGGCATAGCTTCTTTATTCTTGAGCACTGGACCTTTCTGAAGATTTGCCAGAAATGCCAGTAAATATTATAATAAATAGTAATATAGTGGGAGGATGAGATAAAATGGTACAATATTTTTGTGATTTTGAGCCTTTTGATCTCTCTCTCTTTACAGATAAATTGAGATAAATCTTGAAATCTCCTAGAAACAATTTTAAATGCTTTTAAGCAATATTACCAGCTGTAATCATTGGTTATTTTCTAATGCAATGATACCTTTGCTTTGATAATAGCTTGATGAACAGAATTTTTGGAAAGAAACTGTATATTATTACATACAGTTATATTTGAGAATTTACATAGAAATACTTTAAGGCAATCTACTTTCTCACTTTGGTGGGTAATGTAATAGTGTTATACTTGACAATTTCTTAATGGGTTTAATTGAACACAAAGGTAATTTTTAAGAAATCCAGTTCCCTGTTGCAATTTACTACTTTGTAGCTCTGCAAGGATGCATAGCAACCAGCAGAGGTACCAGTTGAGTAAGATAAGATCTAATGACTCAACAAAACCCTCTTTTCTTAAAGAGCAGTAGTACTGTTCCCCAGGGATCAGTACTGGGTCTAGTCTTATTCAGCATCTTCATTAGCAACCTCAATAATGGGACAGAGAGCATTCCCATCTCATTTGCTGGTGTTACAAAATTGGGTGGTGATCCTGGCTTTGGCAGAGGGGCTGGACTCAATGGATGGACTCTCAAGAGGTTCCTTCCAGCCTCTACTATTCAATGATTCTGTTTATATTTAACAGATATATGGACAAAAGCAACTTGTGTTTTACATGCACATTTTGTAATAGCAGCAATCCTCTTCATATTCTTTGGTTTTGATTATGTTAGGTTTTCTATTTTAATTCTTGATTTTTCTCTCAATTTTCTTTAAAAAAGGTATTGTACCCCACCATTTTAACTTTGGCTTTCATTATGCACTAGGCTGGCAGAAGTAAAAGAAAAAATAAACTATTTTAAGAAGGTCATTCAGCGACTTGATATGGATCTGGAGAATCATCAAGGTAATATGACTAGATTTATAGCTAACTGTGCAGAGCTGCATCTTTTCATAATACAAAGCATATTCTTATGGATATTAGTTGCTTGGAAGTTTTAGGCATATGCAGGTGTCCATTATTGACCATCAGAAGAAGGTTTTGTGTCTAAGGGTACAGGCTTCTCCTTTCCAAGATGAGAAATAGAGAGTACCCATCACCAGTAGCATGTTCATCAACTTCATATAGAGCAGTAAAAGTAATATTTATAATAATTGTACAGATTTCTGTACAATTGCGTCACAATTTTTTTACTTGAGATGTAGAAGTTTCTTTTACTGGCAGCACTTCAGAATCAGCTCAGCTTTAGAAGACCTTCTATTTATTTCACCTTGTAGATGATCTGATACACTGAATGAATGTGGAACTAAGAATGTTTAATACTGGGTAAAGCAAATAGAATTCATTACTGTTTTTGTATGTCTTTAAAACTTTGTGGGCTGATCTTTGCAAGAAGAGTTTGGTAGCTGCCTAGAAATGATATGAGCTTAGAAACCTACTTCCAGCCAACACCTGCTCTAGTACATTAGGCTAGGTTAGGATCTGTACTAACTCTGGAAGTTAGGGTTCTGGAGGAAGTAACTTAGTTTGAGCATAGACCCTCAACAGCTGTGGAAAATTCTTCTTAAACTGGATATTCATCCCACAGAAAACTTTCTCATTACAAGGATGCTTGAGCATTCTGGGAATTTTTTTAACAAGTTACTTAAATTCTATAAGGCTGATGTATTAATGTCTTTGTGTCCTTTTTACTTTATGACATTTCTTGGGCAATTGGTGTAAAATTTATCTATAATTTTCTAAAAAAACCTGTTTCTCATATTTTGCATTACAAATTATTTCAAAATATTTCCTACTTCTTCAGATAATTCGTTATTTTTGTACAAATAGTTTATTGTTTTACTAGCTTTTTTATTTCCAGATGATATCATTGCCAATTTCACTCTTCTGCTTTAATTTTTCCTTTTTGTTTGGCTTGCAACTTTTTTTTTTATCTTTGGAGAAATGCAGAAGGTAAGAAATGAGTTACTTTTCACATTTGTAGGTTTACACGCACAATCACTCATTGCTGGTCTCTGTCTTTCACTGTTTCATAAAAAGATCCTGTTGAAGATAGGGCTTTCACATGTAGGAGAAAGCACGTTCTGTCAATATTTCAGAAACTGTCAGGATATTCAGTATAAAGTTATCTTGTGGTATAAGATAGAGGGAATTAAACCTGTTGATGTAACAGGGAGAGAATAAAGAAGATACTCAAAAGGAGCAGCTTTAAGACAGAGCACTCTAAACTCCCAATGCCACCTTCTATAGTAAATTGAGAGAAAAGCCTGGAGAGTCATTCATGCTTCTGCATTAAATGAGCATCTTGGAGTTTCCCTTGAGAGTCCTGTCCTCCCTCCTCTGTCACCTAATTCTGGTGCAGTATTTAAACTGCTTATTTCAAAGCATTCCCAAAACTTCAGCTCCTAAGGTTTTTTAGTTAAATTGAAGGTAAGTTAGCCAGTGGGGGAAAAAATCAAATTAGGATTTTTTAGATATTTCAGGATAAGTATTTCAGTGATAAGACATTTTTGAGGAGAAAAACAAAGTAGAGACCATAAATGAAAATAACAATCTTTAGTTTCACTGAAGAAAATCTAAGTAAGTGAAAAATTCACAAAGTTATTGTATGTTCCATGTATTAGCAGTTATGTCAAGCTGATAAGTCAAAATCAGCATTAACTTAGTATGGGATAGATCTAAGACTTCATAAACTGCAAGAAAAGCTAAAATACTGATAGAATAATGCTATATTAAAAAAAATGTCTCTGTAAAGACATTTTAAAGGTTGTCAGGTTTATTTGGGGTTTTTTATTATTTTAAACACTTGGCAGATCATGAAGCTTTCTTTTTCATGATTCACTGTAACTAGATGTTTTAAGAGTAGAAGGGACTGGGCTGTTAAGTATTGGAGCCTTGCCTTGCAAAATCAAAGAAAGTCCAGCAGGGAGCAAAGCCACATCTGGAAGCTGTAGCAGTGTTGCAGTCCCTTGGGGGCACACTGATGTTCATTCTGTTTGTATATACTAGATGAAAAGCAAAGCATGGGAGTGTACAAGTAAAAAGACTTTGAGAAATTTGCTTGCTTAGTTATATCTATATCTATTTCATTTGCTTTGTTTGTATTCTTTAGAGTTACAAGTTTATGCTGAAAATTCATCAATGACCAATACTCTAGAGATGAAAAATTTAGGTGTTTGGAACTTTAAGTTATTCTTCATTGGTGAATTGTCTCATCTTCTTGAAACTTGTGACGTGTATCACATCTCCCACTCTACTAGTACATTTTAATTAGGACCTATTTAAAGTCAGTAGTTGGATTTAGAGATGGAGTGAATTATTTATTGTGTGTTTCTCATTACTTCTAATGCATCTATTAAAAAATGTGCATGGAAATGTTCTTTAAAACTCAATTTTAGAAATCTTTCTCTGCAGTTTATTTTTCCATATCATTGTCCCATTTTCCTGCTTAATTGCCTTAAATTGTCACACTGTTACTTACAAGCTGTGTACCCTTATGAAAGTCCATTCTAACACATGAAAGTCCCATTGATAAGGCCCATGTTAGGCAGAGCTGCATAAAGTTTTAGCTCACCATGGTGCACAAAAATTTTTTCTTTATTACTGAAATTACCTGACTACAGAAGAATCCTATGAACTTCCTTTGTTCAAACCAAGAATTTGTTCCACTCTTATTTTTTAAAAATTCCATCCTCTAAGAAGTTCTAAGAATTGCATTGGGGCTGATTTATTAAGCTAATTATCTTTTTTTAACATAAAAATGTGTATGCGACTACATCAGTGGACACAGGATGAGTCCTATTGTTTCTAAGCATGTAGATTTTTTAATGAAAAAAAAAAACAACAAACCAAAACCAAAAACATTTTGCCCACCTAAAGGAATCTGTGACTGAGACAATATGAAGTTAAATGTTATGTCTCTTGCAGGAGATGAAAATTGGAAATACCAGGAGCTGAAGAAGAAGGAAGAGAACATGGACAGTAAGTTGTCTAAGATACTTTAATTAGGCCTAATTGCACTAAAATACAGGCTTTCTTGTATTATTAACGCTCAGTTAGGTTAGAGATTAAATCAACTGATGTCCTGATCTTTGCATAAAGTTTCTGTGATCTACCTCTACCTCAAGACAAGACAGTTGATATTTTAGGAGTAATAGGACATCCACAAATACTTGGAGATACTTCCGTGGCTTTTCATCAGACACTAAAGTTTTTAGGAACACAGCCTTATTTTATGAAAGCAAGGCTGAGATTGATTTTTAAGTTTATTTAAATGTAAGATATATCAAACCAGTTGTTCAGTTTTAAACAAGGTTAAAAGTAGAACCTCAAAATGGCCAAGCATAGACATCATAATTCTTTGAATTAAGGTTTTCGTATCTGTTTATTCAAGGTGAATGCTACTAAAGCTTTCTTCCATATTATGTTGCAGAGACTTCACAGCAAATAGCAGAGGATAAAAACAAAGATAAAAACACAATGGTTTTTAAAATATGTGGTATTGCTAGTATGCTGTAGTAGGCAGCTTACAAAAAAAGCTGGTCAATTACTCAACAGAAGGGGAAAATGATCAAGAAACATGCCATGAAGGCTGAAGTGTATAATACCTTTCTGTAACAGTCTTCTCCAAAACATATTTTTCTTATCCATTACCTATTAGTAAAGCATTTTAAAAATAGATACTTTAAAAAGGTCCTGGATGGTGTGGGATTCACAGTTCTCTGGTCAGTCCTCATCCCTTCAGCATTTGTCAGTATTTCCAGCAAGAGTTCCTCCTGTCTTCTTTGTCTCTTCCAAAATAATCAATCTTGAATTTACTAAGCACTTCTGCCCTTTTTCATCCAGATAGAAATTTAGCAAGCTCTTGGATTTTGCGAGTGTTCCTGTATAAGCCATGCTTTAGGAGGAGATGCAGCAGGAAAAGGATGATCATAACTTACAGCCCTAGGTACCATCTTGATGAATAGCTGACTTTCATGTGATGTGTCCAGCACCTTTTTTCAATGTCTGTCACTGTGTTGTATGCCTAAAACACAAATGCAGCCAGAAAAACACCATTACAACTGTCCTGTCAGATTCAGTTGGACACTTGCTAAAAGGAACATATGTTAGAGATGGAGTAAAGGGACATCATAGAGAAGGAAAGAAATGGTATCACATGAGTATCTCAGATCACAGTAGTGTTTGGCATTTAGTCCAGGCCATTAGAGGTGGTGAAGTCAACTTTTTCATTTATTTATTTATTTGTTAGCCTGTTTTTATAGCTTTCAGGAAAATGGAGATGAACAGCTGCTAGGATAAGTATTCAGAATTTATGATGTTGAAATTCCTTTCCCATTGGGAACTCTCACTTAAACAGTATCCAAGAAGGAGATGACCTCATGCCACTAATCAGTTAAATATGTTTCTTTGGAAAAACTGTCCTCTTATCCATTTTAACCCATATGCTGACAAGTTTTTAAGGACTCTAATAACTTTCTCTTAAATAAACTATTAGTCTTATAGTAACCTGTCTGAAGGTGTACAGCTTGTCAACTTAATACGAAGGTTTGACTGGAAACAGCAAGGGCTTGTTGAACTAGCACCCTTCTTTATTATTTTTGTTGATTTCTAGATTTTCTTGAGACTTTCGAAGAAGTGAGGAATCAGGAGCTGGAACGAAAGGCCCAAATAGAAGCTAACATTGTTGCACTCCTGGAGCACTCAAGCAGAGTAAGTGCATTTCCCTCCTTCTGTGGCAAGCTAGAAGTTGAGAAGCACAGAACAGGAGAATTAATGGATAAAGAAGGTTGTGAGTCTTATATTTTATCCAGTCAGTACCAGGATAATAATCTCTTCAGAGGAATAAATATTAAACCTGTTACAGCTGTAGTTAAGAAAAAAACAACAAACAATAAAAGCTGTAGTTAAAAACAAACAACAACAACAACAACAAAATAAAAAAACATACAAAAAAACCTCATCAATAAAAAGAGATTAATTTCTCTTTATTCCTGGAAAGCTCTCAGTGTTAGGTAGTATTTGTGACCAGAATAAAAAAAAATTGTTTGCATAATTGCTGTAATCATCATCATCATCATTATAATAGAAGCCAAAGACAGAGACTGGTAAAGAAGATTCCCCCACTGTGGATGAAGAGCAGAAGCTTCTGAAGAACCTGATGGGATCACCCACAGCTCCTGAAAGAACTCACGGACGAAGTTTCAAAGCCACTGCCCATCATATTTGGAAAGTCTGGTGAAGTTCCTGCTGACTAGAGAAGGGGAAACTTAACCCCCATCTTCAAAAACCGGAAAAAGAAGACCCAGGAAAATACCGGCCTGTCAGTCTCACCTGTGCCTGGCAGGATCATGGAGGAGCTCCTCCTGAAGGCTCCGCTCAGGCAAGAAGATAACAAAGGGGTGACTGGTGACAGCTGAACAGGCTTCACCAAGGGTGAATCCTGCCTGACTTGCTTGGTGGCCTTTTATGATGGAGTCACAGCCTCAGTGGACAAAGGCAGAGCAAGAGACATCATCTGGACCCGTGCAAAGCATTCAACACTGTCCCATGAGACATTCTGATCTCTAAACTGGAACAGTACGGATCTGATGGATGGACCACTCTTTGGATGAGGAACTGGCTGGATGGTCACACCCAAAGAGTTGTGATCAGTGACTCAGTGTCCAAATGGAGATGTGTGATGAGTGGTGCTCCTCAAGGGTCAGTACTCAGACCAGTGCTGTTTAACATCTTTGGTGACATGGGCAGTGGAATCAAATGCACCCTCAGCAAGTTTGCTGACAACACCAAAGTGTGTGGTGAAGTCAACACACTGGAGGGAAGGGATGTCACCCAGGGGGACCTTGACAGGCCTGAGAAGTGGGCTTGTCCAAACTGCATGAAGTTCAACAAGGCCAAGTGCAAGGTTCTGCATCTGGGTTGAGGCAGTCTCATGCATGAATGCAGGCTGGGAGGAGAAGTGATTGATGGCAGCCCCGAGGAGAAGGAATTGGGAGTGGTGGTGGACCAGAAGCTCAACATGAGCTGTCAATGTGCACTTGCAGCCCAGAACGCCAACTGTGTCCTGGGCTGCGTCAAAAGCAGCACAGATGGTCAAGGGAGGTGATTCTCCCCCTCTACTCTGCTCTTGTGAGACCCCAGCTGGAGTACTGGATTCTGTTCTGGAGTCTTCAGCATAAGAAGGATATGGAGCTCCTGGAACATGTCCAGAGGAGAGACACTAAATGATTAGGGGTCTGGAGCACCTCCCCTGTGAAGAAAGATTGAGGAAGTTGGGGTTGTTCAGCCTGAAGAAGGGAAGGCTCCAAGATGACCTGAGAGCAACTTCCAGTATCTGAAGGGGGCCTGCTAGAAAGCTGGGGTAGGGCTTTTGACATGGGTGTGTAGTGAGAGGACAAGGGGAAATGGTTTTAGACTTAAGGAGGAGAGATTTAAGTTAGAAATTAGGAAAAAATTCTTTCCTGTGAAGGTGGTGAGATAGTGGAAGAGGTTGCCCAAGGAAGCTGTGCCTTGCCTGCCCCCTCCCTGGAAGTGTTCAAGGACAGGCTGGATGGGGCCTTGAGCAACCTAATGAAGTGGAAGGTGTCCCTGTCCATGCAGGGGGATTGGAGCTGGATGATCTTTAATGTCCCCCTACCCAACCCAAACCATTGTGTGAGTCTACAAATAAATGTTCAAGATAAAGATAAATACATTCAAGATAAACATTTCAGAATATTGCAAATAAACCTACTGTAATGTTTTGGTTCTCTAAAGTCTGCAGATCTCTGTTCAGGAGTCACTACACTTTCTGCACTACTGTTAAGTAACTGACAATATTCTAGTCATCTCTCTGATAGAAAATTATTTCTGTAATACCCTACTATGTAACATTTAATGTAAAAACCTTATAATTGTTCCCATTTGCAGTCTTTTTTTCACTTTCAAAGAATGTGTTTTTTTTAATATTTTTGGTTGCAATGGAATTTTTTCTTATAGAAATTATTCAGTTGAGTAATGCTTTTATTATTTTAACCTCTTCTCTTTCAGTATGGTACAACAAAGGTGCATTTTAGTCAATGACATTTAGTGTAGATGAGATAGATAGAGCAACACTGTTCATACTTGATGCACTTTTTTTCATTTCCACTGACCTGTGACTACCTCTTTTATCAAAAAGCTGGCAGAATGAAAACAGATGCCATTTAAATCACTTCAGTATGTAAAATACTGTCTGAAATATCACTTCAGACAGTATTTTCAGTCTTTGTAGTAGAAAAGCCAAATAATAGAAAATATGTTAGGACAGGAGAATCTTTATTTGTCCACTTACCTTTTTTTTTCAAGGATGCAGCGTGTTCTCATTATTGTTCTTGGTAATACACAGAATGTGAATCGTATGAAACAAATTTCATCTGTAACAAATCAAGAGCTGAAGATTATGCAGGAAGACCTGACTTTCAAGTCAAATGAAATGCAGAAATCACAGAGCACTGCTAAGAATCTGGTAACAGGTGAGATTAGCAATGAATTTTCAAATTCATTCCTTAAAAGAATGAAAAATACCTGAGTTGGTAGAGAAATAACAAGTTTAAGGTTAATGATATGCAAATATTAAAATACAAATACAGTGACATGTTGGGGGTAACAATACTTCACACATTCCTCAGAAGCATTTCACTTACTATTATCAGTAAATTATCAGCTTTCTTGTACAGATACACATTTAACAGAAGTATTTGAATTTGAGGTAGAAGCTGGGCTTTACTAATATTCAACTCAAACATTTTTCACTGTTTTTAAAATAGCGTTTACTTACTGAACTAGGCACAGTTATCTAACCATGTATTATTTGTAAATGTAGTTCTTAGTGTCACTTAAATTTTGTGTATGTAGTGTAGAAGAATGACAACAATGAATAGCTATCAAACTCTCAGGCTTTCATTCTGCAAAGTGAGTTTTCATTTTTACTTAATTTTGGAAATGCTCAAATATGTAAACTACTTAAATACTTTGTAGAATATTGCCTGTAATTTCAAAAAGCTGACAGAATTTTTTTTCTTTCATTTCCATAGCAAGTATCAATTTAGTTATTTGCACTGTTTATAGTGCAATTGGTTTCGTAATTTTAAGATTTTGCTAGTATCATTTTTGGTTCAGCAAGCTTTTCCTTGTTTCTTTGGATGAAAGGAAAGGACAGGAATTAAGAGCCATAGTTCATTTTGTTAGAAGGCTGTACTTAGTAATTAATTTTCACAATAGGGGCCTGTGTTGTGCCTTCAAAGTAGTTATGTGCAAAAAAGAAGTCTTTGTGCACAGAATGTTAACAAAATTGATTGTCCTGCTTTGTGTTATGCTCATTTAGCTTTTGCTTGTCTGCAAATACTCGTTCTGAGTTCTAGTGTAGTTTAACAAGCTGGCTCATACATTACAAGTTCAAAAATTACTTTTTGCTCCTTCAAGTTAGCATCAATTCTTATAACTGTACAATGTAAGGATATTCTGGAAGATACATGTCTTTCTTTGCAAGGGGATAGAAGAGAGTTACAGTACATAATTATCGGCAGATCATTTAAATGATTTGTAAGTAAACATCTGAAATCAAGGGCTTATTGATACTGCAATGAACAACTGAAAATTCTTTAAAAATACTGTGAATGTTTAATTTGCACAATTGAAGTTTTCCCTAACTTTTGAATTATAGCACAGTCTTCTCTAGGATTCCTTTGTTGTGATTAAAGTCTGGATTTCCACATTTTCTTGCTGTAACAAAGATAAAAAGTCCAGCAGCAGAACCCCTAAAAAAAAAAAAAAAAAAGTGAAAAAATAATAATATAAGGAAACCATGAAGAGTAAACAAAAGTGCTGATGGCATAGTTTCTCAAAAACATTTCCCTGGGTCAGTGTAGTTTGGTCTGAGATTTTGCTACTGTGTACACACTGCCTGTTAGACACTGCAACTTTATTGCCTATCAGAAGGAACTGGGCTGCATCCTCTTCCTGTCTTTTCCCCTGGAGAAGTTTTGAGGTTTTTATAGTTATGATTTTTTTTCATTGCGGCTGTTGCTGGATAAGGATAGAATTCAGCCCTTACAGTTTCTTCCCTTTTCTCCAGAAAGTGTGAATGGATAGCAATAGCCCATTGCTGTCTCACCATCAGCTTTTAGCAGTGTATGGCTAGAATAGTCTAAGAATCCTTTTAGGCTTTTTGCCTATTAGTCTATTATTCCTTGTTTTAAAATTTAAAAAAAAAATACATATTAGAACAACTATAGAAAGAGTGAAAATGCTGTAATTAGGCCTAAATAAATCCTTTCAAAAATGTAAAAGATTTTTTCTGCTACTTCTCTCCAGTTTGAATTATTTTTATTTTGTAATTGTCTTTTTACTGATTTTAGTGTTAAAGCCCTGATTCATTCAGGTCATTTAGCATTTTTCTGTCTCTAAGCGACATTGCTACAGGAGCAAGAGAAGTAGAGCTGCATTCAGTCATGTCTTAGGATCTGACATTGACCAATACCTGGAACTTCAAAGTGAAACTTGGGGCCATTATGAAATATTCTAGACACAGGGAAAGTGTTTCCTTAAGTCCTTTAGAGTGCAAGGCAGCAAAAACATTGAATCACAGAGATGCAATGGTACAGGTGCAAGCTTTTTATTTTTAAACTCTTCTTTTACCAATAAGGAAAATGTTCATATTGATATAGGTTCTCTTCACCTATACAGGGCCCTTTCATTCTTATGGAATTCACACATTATGGAAGTGTGTTCCTCTGAATAATTACATTTACATATTGTACACACAAATCTTGGCTTTCCTTTATTTTGGTGTTCCTAAAGAAATCATCAGAGCACCCTGCAATAAGCCAAAATGTTAAAGCCAATGTTTTGATCTAGAACATTACTATATGCCATAAATACAGTAGAGAGAGATTAGTGCTAAAGTCTTGTTGTGACAGGGATTTGATCAGGTGAGATTTTCCCAAAGATTTCCGCTAAGAAAACCATACCCACAGTTTTTGGAAAGGTGAAGTTTTCCTCTGTCACATACGCACATCCAATCCCTTCTGCCGTAAAGTTCTGTACCACTTGGGTTAAGTGTGTGTGGGGAAATTTACTATCCTTTTTCCAGGTTATCAGCACAAATCTTGAGTGTCTGAGTAAAGTATACAGTCTCTGTCAAGAGAAGTTCCTTTGTGCTGTCTCATCCCTCACAGTTGCCCACTTTGCCTGTTATTTCAGAGCACAGAAAAAAGACCATGCATTATTTGTATCATTCTTCTGAGTTAGACCAGCTCTGAAATATAAGATTATGCAGCCATGTGTGTAAATGTTCAGGGCATGTGGAAAATACAATGATAAGTCTGTACATCAGATAACCTTCCAAAACAAATCTAGCCACATGTAATCCTTCCACATTCATGGTAAATAACATCCCTAAAACTGAAGTGCCTTTTTATTTTGTATGTATTTATTGTGTTTTCTCTTAAGCATCTCAAGTCTGAACCATTTCACTCTTAACATCTCTTACGTGAGAATCTATCTATATTTCTATCTCCTTTAATCACCTGTATCTCTGTTCTTTTTTATTAATGTATTGTGAGAAATAAATGCCATATTATGTTGCACATGCTGATTTGGTAAGCTATGACAGTTCTTAGTATGGAAGTATTTTCCTGCACAGAGCTAATGTTTAAAGCAAATTTGGCTATTTACTTTCATAAAACTAAGTCTTACCATACACTGGCAACATAAATAAAAACAACATGATGTTAAAAAAAACTAAAAGGATATTTTTTGTCTGCATTATTGCTGTCAACTTTTTGTAAGGTATCACTGCTGCTTTAAAATTTGAAATCAACTGATACCAGTAACAACTTTAACAATAAAAATACCACATTGTGGTATAGGAAATCACATTTTCATTACTTATACTTACGGAGTAAAATTATAGTTATAATATGGGAATCTGATTTATAGGACGATTGTAAAGGTGCAGTTTTTTTCTTCATTCGTGTTCAAATATGAATATCAAAATCAGAAAGGTATGCAGGAGCTTTTTATGTTGTTTAAGTATATCATAAAGCTTTATATTCTGGGCAATGTAAAAACTACTTCTAATTAGAGATTGTGTATCTGGTGATCTAGAGAGTCAAAAACTGCAAATGGACCTACAGAAGATGGAGCTCTTGGAGGGCAAGATGGTTGATGAGCTGGCCTCTCTTAAAGACAAAATTGAGCAAACAAAAATGGACTTGGAGGTCTATAATAATCTGCCAGCTCTGAAAGCATCAGGAGAAGAGAAGAAAAAGGTAATGAAAGGAACAAAATCTTGGATTATACAGCATATAGGAGGTTTTGAGCACATAGTAGTGAAGGGAAAACCAAGTCTATGACCAGGAATCCTGAATGATAATGAAAATTAGGCTTTCACATCAGTGCAAATTAATCTAAATGCTTCTATGCTTATATATGTGGCTTATTAACTATGTGCCTGTAGCAGGCTGTCAACTGGATATCTTCTGAACTTCCTCCCACAAAATTTCCCTTTTATTTTAGAGTCCAAGAATAGCTAGGGTTGGAAGGGACCTTAAAGATCATAGAGTTCCAACCCCCTTGCATGGGCAGGGACACCTCTCACTAGACCAGGTTTTTTCAAATCCCTATCCAGCCTGGTCTTGAACACTTCTGGGGATGAGGCATCCACAGCTTCCCTGGGCAACTTGTGCCAGTATGTTTTAGTGATTCATCTGAACTTTTCTGCTGTACCTTATGACTACCTGTAAGTTTGAATTTAGCAATCTAACTGTAGCACCCAAACAGGAAAGAAAAATCTATCCTGTGTGTATTTGCTTTTAAGACAAACTCTAGATAGACTTCTTCCCATTTCACATGTGATAAATTTCCTATAAATTCTTAGCATCATCATTCCCACTTGTCCTGATATACCAAGCCTACAACTTGGTCATAACCATTGGACATTCTCTTTAGGACAGAGCATACACTGCTAGAGAAAAATCCTGGAAATTCTTTATGCATATGATCTTGTTCTGAAAGGAAGAAAAAGTAGCATCTTGAAACCTCAATTTAAATGATTTGTAGTCCACAGCAAATTAACCTGACTATTAATCAGTTTATATTGTTTCTTTTTTCCAACTAGAAACTCCAGAGTGACAAAGAAAAATTAACCAAACGTAGCTGTGCTTTCAGTAAAATAATGAAACAGTTGAATACAGAGTATGAATCACTAAAGAGAGAGCTTGAAGAGAATGAAACACATTCTCAGGTATAGCTTAAGCTTCATATTATCTCTTCAGTTTGTTTTAGCTTTTTTTTGTTTTTTTTGTTTGTTTGTTTTTGTATACTGGAAGTATGGATGGAATCAGTTTATTTCTTCTCAGGATGCTTTCACAGTTGTGTGTTATAAATGTATAGCCATGTTTTCTGTTTTCAAACAAAAGTTAATATACCAATGAATTTCTCTTAAGATTTGGATTTCAAACTTGCTAGGCAGAGGTCTTTCTGAGCAAGACCTCTGCAAATCCTTTGCTTAAGTGTTTGTACTAATCTTGCTCAGTACTTTCCCTTTATTGCTGTTTCTTTGCTGGCAGGGCTTTAAAGACCAACTTTAAAAGAAACTACAGGGAGGAAAAAAGTCTGTACTAATTAAATAAGATTTTGCTTTTAAAGTTTTTTTATTGAAACCTGTACTATTAATTCCATTTCCCTTTTTCCTGTCCCTCTGTTTTTGCTGACAACTGAAGTTTCAGGGTTTGTTCAGACTTCTTTAAACCCAAGGAACTTTTGAATTTGAGTGTATTTATATTTACATTTCAAAATATCAGGAAAGAAGATGTTTATAAACTCCTGAGCAGCTTTGATTCTTCCATTATAAACACCTCTGAACTGCTGTCATTTTGGCAACAGAAGTCTACTGGCATTTAAGCTTGAATGCACAGAAGCAAAATGGATAACCTTGAAATAAGCAGAAAAATGAAAATCAATTATTTTATCTGCATTTCACTGATTTTAATTGTTTTGGGGTACTTGAGATCCTTGTCCCTTAGAACTGTTACTTTTTTCTAATTCCAGTAAGTGTTCAAGGTAATATTTGTACATGTTTAAGTTAACTTTCATCTGGAGTGAACTGAATGGAGCAGATGAGAGGTAACTCAGGATATACAAACATAAACTTGTACCATATGATCACTGTGGGTTAGCTCTAGGGTGATGATATAAATCTTCAAAACTGCATGTCAAATTCTGCGAGACTTCAGATACTATATATTTTTTATGGCAAGATCAGATTCTTATTCTTAGAGATTATGTAAATCAGAAAGGGATATCCAGCCAGTGTTAAAATACTTGCAAAATGATGCTGCAAAATTTATATAAAATACTAGTTGTAGAGTATTTCTTCAGTTAATTCAGCTGTGGCAGTTCTGTATCAATGTGTGCAAAAAAAGATCTGTCTCTTTCTGTCACCAATGTAAATATCATGAGGGTAAATAAAGATATATCTTAAAATAGCAGTCACTGACATGCATCAAGGATTTTGAAGTGCAAATAGCATTCACATGCATTGAAGGTTTGGGCTGTTTTCCAAGCAGTCACCTGCATGAGCAGTGAGAAGGAGTTACATTAAAGATGCACTGAGTGTTTATTTTGGTACATATTTTAAACCTAGGCTCCTTTACAGGCTGAACAGCATGTAGAAACATCTACAAAGGGGGCAATAAAAATTATGATTGGTCAGAAATACCCTATCTTGGAAATAAATGACTGCCATGTTTTCTGTGAAGCAGTACACTAGATAATTGATTCTTCACTGTAAGATTTATTTTGAGTAAAATAAGAAGTATTTTTGTATCTTGTAGTTCAAGGAGTAAAATGTTTCAAGATTGTCCTGATATACTAAATTAGTTTCCTTTGAAAGTTTAGTCTCAGAATGATTTTCAGTTTTTGCATTAAAATAACATCTGCATATCTTGAAATGCAGAACCTTGAACAGTAGCATCAGAAAAACAAATATTATAAAATGGTATTGTAAGGAAGCAGCCATTGATATAATGTCCACATTAGCTTCCTGTTGATGCTGAAAGTATTGAAGAAGTGCCAGCACTTAACCCATGCTCTTACAATCTTCTCACTGCAGCTCTGTTCTTATCACAGCTTCTGGCATCAGACAGGAAACTTAACTATGGAAGTAAGGAAGTTTCTTCTGTATAGCTCAAAGTCCAAGACAGTGTCAGGAAATATTGTATCTTTAGTGAGTTTAGATTTTAATCATTTTGAGAAGAGATGATTTAAATGATGTGAAGTATAAGAATTAGTATCTCCCTGCTGTGTTCACCTTTTTACTTCTGACTTGCTTACACATTTTCCTATGTGACGAGGCTTGAATTCTCATCTGATTATTTTCATCTACCACTGCAGCTGCAGACAGGTCTTTTATATAAATAGCTATATTAAGTGCTACATTATATACAGGTCAATCATTGGCAACTTTAAAACTAATTTTGCAAGTGTTTCTCGTTTCTGTGAGGTTTTTGTGAAATAACTTGGATCTTATCATGTGACAGAGTATAAACTATTGATACAACGTTTTTTGCAAAATTTCTTTTTATAATGTTATGTGTGCAATAATTACTGTTTTCACTTTTGGCTCTTTTTCTGTTTTCAGCTCACAAATTTGGAGAGGAAATGGCAACACCATGAGCAAAACAACTTTATGATGAAGGAATGTATCCTTTTCATTAAGAAATACAGTAAAATTCATGCACTGTATTAATTGAGGAAGAAGTCTGTTTCCTCCAGCAAGTAGGACAGGACAGAAGGGAGAGCAGCAGATGGGAGGAGAGGAAAGGTGATACTTTGTAAATGTCTGGTTCAGTGATAGGTATTATATTTAGCAAAACTTGCAAATGTTATCTGAAACAATTTCACAGTGTCCTAAAGCATAAGATTCCTCTTTCAGTTTGGTGTTTTTCCTGATGGGTCAGTTTTACCATTAGGTTCCATATGAAGATACTCTTCACATCTGTCCACTATTATTGAAAATAACTAGCAAGTGTATAATTACTTGAAAATCTGGTGACTTTACATGGTATTTTGCAGTTTTAAAACACCTTAAATAACAATGATGAAAATTCAAATAATTAATGACATGCCTTTAATGTATTTCTTATGAAATAAAAGAACTGCATATTAGAAGGAAAACATTCCAGATAAATGTGATAATATGACAAGGAGATGCTTTAGATGAAAAATGGACTGGAATGGGGAACTGCATTGTATCTTTCTCATGTGATACTAAATGAAGGGTTTGCATTCCACTGATTATCCAAAACCTTCCAAAGCATCAGCAATGTCTTACTTGCTGCATGTGACTTTCATAAGGTAGTGCTTCAGACTAGCAAAAGCACTGAAGTGTTTTTAATTAGAATTGATGGTTCTTCTTATCTTGTAGTATTCCCCAGGGTTGTTCTAGAGATCTGAATCAGGCATATAGAGACTTTGAATTCACTGCAGTAAACTCACTTCAATGAAATGATGTGGGAGCATAGAATCACTGCAACTGATAAAAGCAACAGCAAAACTAGACTGTATCAAGCAGTGTTGTGTATTGAACAGTGGACATTATTACGTCTCAGAAAATGGCACAACAGCACATTTCAGGCAATTCTGTAATAGCCTGGCCACTGGGGAAAAATAATAATATGAGATATGCATGTAGCATCATCCTTTTCATGTAGGAAATAATCGTATTTCTTGAATCTGGTAAGTGCTCTAAATCTTAGAAAAAATCTGAAAAAAGTCTTGAATAACATAATGTAATTGAAGCCACTTCCTCTATGAAGAAAGATCTATAGGAATAGTTTATCAAGACGAGACTTTAGATCTTATTTTTCTAACAGAAAAACTATAAAGCAAACCAAGAGAAAAAAGTTCATCAGGATATAAAGAGAGCCTCTTGACTTTCTCCAACATATTACCCATCCAAATGCAGACCCAGAGTTTAGGCAAGTGGAAAGAGAGGTCCTCTGTTCTTGAACTGGGGCTTTTGTTAGGCAGATTCTAAACTGACAACTGTGGCTGTAAATAGCTGAGTGCCTTGAAATGATTTTCTTTGCATTGTAACAATGGGCAGAGTCTTCCACAAGGGACCTTTAGTCTGTATATATGGAAATAAAACTGACTCAGGCATGTAATCTCTTTTTTTTACCATACTTGGCATGAGATGGCAGCTAGTAAATTGCTGCAAATCTTTTAGACCTATTTTGAAGTTTCTTTCCATTATTTGCAACCTTTGACGGTTTTCACAGAAGGAAACTTACTTCATTGTCATTCCATTATGACCTCTAATTATGCTAATATTTATATTGGCAGTTTGTTTCCTTAGTTCTTTTAATCAGTCATAGCAACAAAAAGTCAGGAGAGTGACTACCAGCCAATAATGAAGAATGTGAGAACGCTGATCACAGACTACAACAAAGCTCTCATAGAAGCTCTACAGAACACCAAGAACTAAACCCAGGCACTTCCTTCCTGCCCCAATGGACCAACAATGAAAGAGGTGCACAGGCAGCATGGAAAACTGGATAACTGAGCTCATTCACTCACCACTATGATGACAGACATTCTTAATAATATTTTTCCAGGTTCTCAGAAGTCACAGGTTTTATTAGTATCCCTCCTTTTGCAGCGTTCAAAAATTTTGGAAATAAACTTCTGAGTTTTAGAAACTTGTAGAAATATAAAGGAAATACTGCACAATCAGTGTAAAAATCATCACAATATGCTACTGAGGCCCATTGATGGATTGCATCTCAAATGTAAAAACTTCAGTCTGCTTTACACTCTGTCTTGCAGTCCTGTCCTTGCCAAGCAGAATAGTTTTCCCTGAGTAAGGACTGCCTGACATACTTAAGCAAAGCATATAATAAAGAAAATCAGCATAAGGTAATATATAAGGTAATATCTGCATACATTCCCTGTTTAAATATAAATTTGTAACAACTAAGGGAAACTTCTAAGGATAAAAATCATCCTTTCAAGACAAAATTTGTTTCATAGTGTAAAGTCTTAGAATAAAAGCAAGTGGATCTGTAAGGAAATTTTAATTTCCCAGAGGAGAACAGATAAACTTCCTTATTTTTTACTCTTTTAATGCCATTACAAAGAGAAAAATGTGATAAAAAATAGTGAAACACAGCTAATACTGAGCTTGTGCAGTGCACTTTACTTTTGTAGTATTGACTAATAAAGGAAATAACAGGGAAGATAGTTTGTATTTTCTGCTATTTTTTTCCTCAGATTTCAAGCTGCAGTAGTAGCTTCAAGTTGCAGCTGCTACTTTAAAATAAATACATAGAAAGAGATTCAGCATAGAAGATAACCAGGACTGTTACAGAAATAACAACATGCTTTTTGATACAGAAGTTTCAGAAAACCTTTATATAAAACAGGATTTCTATGTACATATTTCACTCACATTCTACATTTAATGTGTATCTCACCTGGTGTGTTGTAAAGTAGTCCTGATCAGACAGAAGAAAGCACCGTTGACTATAGATAGGAATGCTAGCCAGAGAGTAATCTAGCCTTCTTCAAAAAAATAATAAAAAAGAGTGGGGTTTTTAGTGGGTTCTGCCCTCTTAAGGGAAGTTTTCTGTAAAAGTAGTAGTCCAAATGCTTCACTTTACAGACTAGAATAAGCAAAGAGTTAGAAAGTGCTCTGAGTCTGTTGCATCTCAGTATTTTTGTGTCTAAATGTCTTCAAATCTGGGATTGTCATTTTGAGTATAAAGAGGTATTCAAAATAAAGACATTGGAGATTCTTGCAGAGAGAACTGTGTTTCCAAATTCAGCACAGCAAATGCTGCTGCCTTGCATATTTATGTTTGTATAATATTTAAGAGATAATGGAACAGGATTTCTATAAACCAAGGACTGTTATCTAGGGGAAATTCCCACTAATGTATCTTCCTTCCTGTTAAAAGTTCTGGCTATTCCAGAGAGAGCCCATTATTTGCTGAGATACAGTCGAAGTCTAATATTCTCACCAATCAACCCATCAGCCAGAGAGATTGCCTCCTGAATTCCACTTGTGGTGTAATAACATGTTTTAATGAACAATGGAAAAAAGCAACAGAGTGAATAAACAGACTTTTAAATTCATTTTCATTCAAGGCAGGGATGGTTTTATTCCTTGGTAGTGATTCTGTAAGGTAGCATGATAAAGTTTATAGGTTTTTGTTGTGTTGCCCAGGAGATGCCTGTTTTAAAAGCCCTCTCTCCAGCATGCTGTTCTTTCCTTGTTGCATTGAACGATCTCCAGTTTACTTGTTTCTGTGCAAGAAACTTGTAAATTGTTCCTTAACAATTCCTCCCTGTTGCCTTGGATCATGATCATGGTACCCATGGCTGAAAAGGATTGCTGTATGGATTTTAAATGGTGAGCTATGCAGCAGGCATTTAATTTCCTCTAACTCGTAATGCCTCAGTGAAAAACAACCTTCTCTTTAGCTTTTCTTTTTAATTCAATCTCAGATGCAGACATGTGCCAGTTTTTCACCAGAGATCTTATGTGCATATCAAGACACTGATTCAGTACCACAGGTCTTTCTACCCAGGCAGTCTTTTCTCCATTTAATGTAATGATTTCAAACTGAGAGGACATTATTGAGTGCTATCATCTACAGGGTGGAGAAATTTAAAAACTCTTCTGCTCAGCTGTCTCAACAGAGCTGAGTAGAGGTCAGGATCACCTCCCTCAGCCTGCTGGCAATGTGCTTCCTAATACACCGCAGTCAGCCTTTTTTGCTCTGCAATTTTGGCTTTTGGTCAGCTTAGTTTCCACCAGGAAAAGACCTCAAGGTTCTTCTCAGCAAAATTGGTTTCCAGCCCCTCAGTCCGCAGTGTGTATGGGTACCTGGGTTGTTCCTCCTCAGGGATAGGAATGTGCATTTATCTTTGTAGAACTTCATGAGATACCTGTCTGCCTGTTTCTTCAGCCTTTTGAGGTCCCTCTGAGCAGCAGGCACATCTGTCTGGTGCATCCTCCCAGCTTTATATGATGTGCAAACTTGTTGAGGGTGCACTCTTAAATCATCATGCAGGTCTACAGTGGAAATGTTAAACAGTATTGGCATGACCCCTGGATACACCACTACCGACTGACCTCCAACTGGACTTTGTGCCACTGGTCACACAGTGAGCCTCAAGCCAGTTTTTCAGTCCACCCCACTGTTAACTTGCCTAACCCATACCTTGTCAGTTTATCTATGAGGACTTTATAGGACACCACATGAAACACCTTGCTAGTGTTGAGGTAAACAACATCCACACCTCTATCCTTGCTTGCTGAGTCAGTTAACACATTGTGGAAAGATACCATGATGGTTAATCATAATTTCCCCTACAGGAATCCATGCCGTCAACTCGCCATCACCTTCCCGTCCCTCATGTGCCTGGAAATTGTTTCCAGTAGAATTTGCTACATCAGTTTCTAAGGGATGAAGTTGAGGCTGATTGGCTTGTAAATTGCCCAGCTAGTTCTTGCTCTGCCTGAAGATAGGAGTGACATTTGCTTTCTTTTGGTGCTCAGAAGCCTCTTCGTATTACCATGAAAAAGTCAATAGAGACTGGGCTCACACGTGGGTGCATCCCAACAAGACCCATGAACTTACATCTAGTGTGTTTGAAAGTTCCCTACTCCAGGAAGACGCCACTGGGGCATCAGGATACCAGATCTGACAATGTGTCTTACTTCAAATCCCACTTTGCTATCACACTGCATAGAAATAAGCACTTCACTTTAAAAATCTTCAACCAGAGGGTCTTTTATTTGTGTTATGTTGTGCTTTTCATGAAGATGAGCAAGGGAATTACTGTCTTTATTCCCAGCTTGTGATGGGATGTCATCACATCAAAGTTTTTCCTGTGTTCAGGGATATCATCCTATTTCCAGGCAAACTATTTTTGTTGCAGGGTAGAGTTAATCCTCTTGCTGGTCTTTCTGCTTCATCTTACTTTCATTGCTCTTTATAGTGATTTAAAAAAAAAAAAAATTTTGGAATTAGCAGGTTTTTTCCCCTTGTGTTAGCGAGCTTAAAAGGCTACATGCAGCATTCCTGTGAGCAATTCCATGTACACAGAACACAGAGATTCTTTTTTAGTTCGTTCGGTCTGAAGATGTTGGACATTAGAGAATGTTAATGATTCTTAGTGCTGGTTTGTGCTGTTTCACAGTGGGAGGAATAGATATAATCCCAAAGTGGATTGGTTGTAAAAGGTCCTACAGTATATTTCTATTTTCTGCTGTAAGTATAAAATAAAAATGCAAGGTTTAAGGCAGACCTTATGATGAATCAGCAGCCAGAAGAATATCTTAGTTTGAGGAGAAAGAGGTGAAAGTGCCTATTTTATTCTGCGAAGTATCTGCTTTGAGTGAACTCTTTGGAAACATGTCTCATAGTGATAAAGCTTCTGGGGTTGGGGTGGATGTAGCAACTGCTGGGGTGAAAAAAACATAACCCAAAAAACTTGGATTCTGAAAGATCATAAAATCAGAGTTCACTCAAACATATCCACAGCAGTCAATACCAGATGAATGTTATGTATATTGTAGGTGTGTAGGTGTCTACAGACAGAAAAATTATGTGAAATGCAGGTCAATCATTGAGAAGGAGAACTTAATTTCTCCCAAACAAAACAGTCATCTTTTTCTTCTACACTGAAGAGGCGAGAAGCCATTGGGCCTGCAAAACTGCAGAGGTGATCTGAATTCAAACCTCAACTTTGATCAGTCACTCAGAAGGACTGGCAAAAGTTTGGAACATAAGAAATGTTCCTTGTCCTGACTCGTGTTCTACACTTAGAGGTTCTCCTTTCAGGAAGGAGGACTAACTGGACAATTTGCCAAATGTGTGAAACAGAGGAAGCCTCCCACATTTTTTAAAAAAAACAACAGAAATATAAAATGATCTGCTTCTGCTTCCTTTTGTAAAGCTAGTTCCTTGAAAGTTACATCAATTTAAAGTGACTGACCTGGATTCATTGAGCACTGATATATTTGGATCAGGCCCAAACTTACTGCTGTGCAGCAAAGGATGAGTAAGGTATAAGACCTCTCTCTTCAACAGATAACATAGGTTTGCCCACAAATAAAATTTCAAAGCCCTCTGGAATTATCAGTGGTATTAGCAATGCCAACAGTTATGCATGAGAGACAAAACTCTAAATAAAACTTTGAAATTTTCAGCATCATTCCTGTTCCGTCTTTTTCTTCAAATTAGATGAAGAGAAGGTGTTTAATGGATTGAATTTGTGTTAGTATTCACTGTATTTAAGATTTTTTTTAGGATTACTTATTAATGAGGTTTTTTGCCTATATGCAAATCTATATTTTAACTTCTTGAGAGGTGCTTGTCTTTCACCCTTTAAAAAATTACAAGAATTGCTAAAATTACGTGTTCAGACTCTCAACAATAACAAAAAAAACCCACATATTTAGAAATCATTCTCTCAGATAGACAGAAGACCAAAGTTAAAGCTGGAGCAGTCAAGAGGAGGAATTGTTACAGTGCAGCTCACCAACAGAGAGCACAGGGATTTTAGCCAGACCTAAAGTCAAAGTTGAAAGCAGAGCCAGGTAGACAGCAGACTTATCACTATGTTGCACTTCATGAATGCTAGTTAAAAGTTAAATAAAGTTAAATGATGCAACCATCAAATTAAAATTACCATTAGAATTACATTAAGATTTTTATTAATTGTGGAAGATGGTAGGTCCTGCAAAATCTTTTAAGAATGAATTTTTGTAACCTTAATGGGTAAAAACACTAACCCTGAGAACTAGCATGACCCACCTACTCCTCCTTTAAAGCAATAGTCAGATTGGCAAAATTAACATCCATGAAGTGACTTAAAGTCATTAATCTTTTTCTCTCCAGATCACCCAGATAGGAAATTTGCCTCATTAATGCTGTGCTAGTTCAGGTAGGCATTATTTGGGGTGAGTCAGTGTTCGTATCTTTAAGACAAGGATATGCAGTTGTTATCATTAAATGTAAATACACAGACTTGTTTGTGCTTTGAAATGTATTGTAGAAAAGCAAAGCAGAAAATCAGTGAAAGAACAAAGAGGAGAAAAAGATGTGGACTTTGTAGTTTCTGTATAAGCTCTGCTTACCTCCTGTTGAATGATGTCTCTCTCGAGCTGAAGAATCCCTTTTATCTCCAGACTTCTTTTGACTTTGAGGCAGCAGGAGTATTAACTTTACTTACATTCGTGCTCTCAGAACCTGATCTACTCTTGGCAGAGAACCAAAAGCTTGATCTGAGGTTAATTTAGCACATGTTCAGAATCACTCATTTTAGCAGATCTTTAATGCTCATACTTATTTTTTCCCCAAGCCTTTTTAAAATAATCTTGGTCCCTTCAGTCAGTAAAGAATTGGGAAACAATTCATTTTTTCCTTCTGCTGACAACAGTCTGTTCGAAAATCCACATGAAGCCCATTTCAGTAAAATACAAATTATCACAAAGTAAAAGTTTCCCTAATAAAGACCTTTGTCAAACAGTCTGATATTCTTCACAGTGACTTTACAGATACAGAGGCCCTAAAGGTGTTTTTTCATCAGCTGAACTTTGAAGGAAACATGAGGTTCTTATGAGATCCTGTGTTTAATTCCATTGTAGTTAATTCCCTTTCATTTCACACAGCACGGAAGGCAGGAAATCAACATTTATCTTTGGATAAAGCTGTTCTGTAGACTGCTCAATACTCTGACATTTTCCAGGTTATGGTCCCCTGAAAATCTAAGAGAAACCTTATTTTGTTTGGGGTTTTTTGAGAAGAAAACAAAAATGGTGAGCAAAGAAACCTCGTAATAGCTATGTTTGTTATCTGGCCTTACTTTTCAAGTATGCATATGCAGGAGATGCAGTAGAAGAAGCAAGAAGTAACTGGACCTCCTCAGCATAGGCTGCCAAGTCAAGAATACGAGCTGCAACAAAAAAACCCAGTCCTAGTTACCTTTCCTACCACACCTTAAAGTTTCTCACAACCCCCTATTGCAATATCACCACTCCTCCATGCTGTCCCTTCCATGTTAATATGATTTATCTTTAGCTTTGCAGCTTTATTGACCTCCAGTTTCTACACTGCCATGGCATTGCACAGTGATGCACAGTGGCATCCCAGCTGCTCAGACAAGAGGCAGCACATGTTTTCTGACTGGGCACCTGGCTGCTACACCTCACCTCCCTGTGATCCCAAATGGATGACTTATGACCTGTGGTTGGCCTCAGTTCCATGGGCTGTTCTGTTGGGGAGAACAGGATTTGTGTAAGCAAAGCAGCTTAAACTCTCATTTATGACCCTCTGCTTCACATTGGCTGATTGTAGTGAGTAATAATTCCTGAAGTTCCTTTAGTGCCTCCTACTAAACACATATTAACATCAAGTCAAGGCCAAAGTAATGTCTTGTTTCCAAAAATCATAATGCAGCCAGACACCTCAAAAGGATATGTGCTTTCTGCTAACACATCTACCCGATTAAAGAAGTGCGGAGTGGCATTGTTTCTTTTTCCTCCTTACATATTTCCATGTGCTACAGCATGTATGAATGGTTTGTCCTTGAGACCAGCATGCTGCTTATCTAAAGAGGAAAGCTTTGTGTTAGGAGTTCAGGGCACTTGACATATCATAAAAGAAGCCCTCAGCAAACAGAGTTATGGAAAGCCATGTTAAATGCTAGGCTTATATTTACAAGTTGAAAGACACTTTTTCTCCCTGCTGTAACTAATGTAAAAACTCATGAATGCCATTCTGATGGGTGCTGAGTTAGATGTGAATGCTGGTATGTATCAATCGGCAGTTAACTACCAATAAAACAGAACACTTTAGAAATCACATGGAGTTGGACTTAGTCTTTCTAAGTATCTTTCCAAAAGACAATGGCTGCAGTCTACGAGGCCCACCTGAAGACAAACCATGGGCATGGTCACTGGCCAGCCCAGTACTCAACACTCCTTATTAGTCCAACATACAACAAAAAATTCAAATAACTCAGTGTCATATTTTACTGACAGCCTCACGTGCAGTTTCTTTCACTGGCAATCTTGTTTTGCTAGAAGGCTATTTCCAGTTCTTCTGCTCTGCAACACGGAATGCAGTCTGAGATTTAGGATCCTCTTGTTGGTAGATCTGTCAACATCAGCTGAAGACTGGAGAGCAAGAGATGGGATTGAGGAGGGGGTTCTGCTATGGTATCCCTGCTTGGTGGAGGGAACAGTCAGTTCTGCTGCTCTTCTGTGTTGTTCAGTAATCAGAGAGATGATCAGGTCATGCAGTTCACAGCACAGAAAATTGATGTGGTCCACTTTTAGGAAGACTCATATTCTAATAAAATGAAATCTAAGCATGAAAATGTGGAATTTAGGGCTGGCAAACATGGAAATATAAGTAAGAATAAACCACAGAAGGGAAATCCTTCTAATTCCACAGTCTAACAGTACCTTATTATGTGGTTAAGTTTACATCCATGTCAGCAATAACAAACAGATCTGAGCTGAAACACTTACTACACATAATATCCCCACACATTGGTGGTGGACTAGAGGACCTTTAAAGGTCCTTTCCAATCCAAACCATTCTACAATTCTATGATAACAAGTTCTTAAATGTTTGCAGAATCACAGATGCTATTCTTTATTTGTTCACAAATGAAATTATATAATGAAAAAAACAAACAAACACAAAAAAACAAGTCTGCAGAGGCTGATATCTAAGTAAATATTTGCATTTGGGCAAGTATGCATTTTGTCTCTTCCAGCTTCAGCAAGTCTTTACAACCTTCTTATATTTGTAGAGCACTGCATGCTTAGGTTGTCTGCTCTCATCCTGGAGATAACTACTTGTCATGGGATGTAAAATAACCAGTAGTCGCAAGCTGGTTATACAAAAAATATTGAATAGCTGACCTGGCCAGCTATGCAGACTGCAAAATTGGTATCAGCAGCAGTCCACATGCACTGCTTTGCACTTACATGCAGTTAAATGGGAGACATGATGTATTTCTCCTCACTACTTATGCTCTGAGGAATGAGATTTAAGTGGAGAATTTAATAATCCCTCTAAACTCACAATAACAATCTAGAGAACCACAGCCTTGATGGAAGTGTTTTAACCCCTCCCCTTCCAGCAAAACAAAATACACTGAAAAAAATTAAGGACAGACTATGTTAGAAGTAGGTTAAATGAGCAATAGAACAGAATTATTCACTAAACAGGAATTATGGTTATACCTAGTATGAAACAAGGTATTCTGATATTGGAGGGACCTGCACTAGTAGGTTTATAAGGGCAAATGTGTAATTGTAATGTGGATAATCACTGCCTCTTCATGTCTAAGAGCCGAAGAAAATCTTGCAAAAAATCAACAATGGACATGTGTATATGTTGGTCTGGAACCAGACCAGATATATATCTTATGTTCTGCCTCCTTTAAGCTTCAAATGGAATTTTAGTAGAGTTTGGACCTCACACTGTGTTTTTGCTCTCAGAATGTATTTTCAGTTTAAATTCCTACTTGGTTTAGCTTTTAATTATAGTAAATTATATTTTGGGGGCGAGGGGATGGTGGGAGGACATGTCAGGAGAAGCCCTGGGTTAAAGCATTGACTTCTGCTGTAGATAATACCCTTTGTCCACATGATAATAGATCTTGGGTGCAAAGGACTTCCTCTGAAATCTACACCCATGAAAGGCTAAAAGGTCTTCCTAAGGAAATTAAATCAAAGTAGGATCAACTCAAATCTCATTTCCAAAATGATGCTGAACACCCACTTTTCTATACTCCTGTAAAAGTCATTCTGGGTGTTAGCATCTTGGCAGAACTACAGGATTTAAAACAGTACATTGTCATGGGTTATATTTAGTCAAGTAGTAAATAAGATTGCCCTTTATTTGCAGTTCTGTTTATATAGCTGAGTGCTGCCTTTTTTTTTTCTTTTTTTCTTTTTTTTTTTTCTTTTTTTTCTTTTTTTGTCAATTCTTTGTATTTTTCCCTCAAGTTTTGTTTTAGATTCTGAGTTTTAAGACCCCCCTGAGTGATGTGGCATTTTGATCCCACTGAGGTCATAATAACTCTGGGTACAATTTATTATTACAACACGTTTTCAGTCTGTTTCCAATTGTCAAACATAGAGAAAAATTGTTTCCAGAAAAGCACATGAACTAATGGAGTAGTTTGCTGGACTATGACTGGCTTTGGTCTATACTGGATTCATCTGGTTGTTTTCTCACTGTTTACCTCATATTTTTATTACTATGGGCTGAGATGCATTGCAGCCAGCAGCTTCCACATGGACTAAATAAATGGGGGAAAAGATGATAGGACCCTGAGAAATCAGCCCATCTGCACTTTGAGAATGACACTTTCCACTTACTGTACCTAGGTGGAGGACTTTCTACTTGCACCCTCCCTCCTGCTGGAGGATGCCTTCATTGTTCCTGTTTTGCTGACTGTGACCAACATCAGTCTCCTGCTTCTCCTGCAGCTCCAGATAACTGTTTTGATGTATTGCTGGATGGACGGGATTTGCACTACCCCGCAGTCCCGCTGGTACAAAAATGCCTTTAAGATCCTGCCTTTCCCATCCTAATCTACAAAGGAAACAGGAAAAAGGAACTTAAACTCCCTGTACTCAGATAGCAATGAGACTGTTCCAGCCTGCGCCAGCGCTATGATTTCTTGCCTGTGACCTGTAAACAGCGTGCCATGCCTGAGGAGAGTCACTGCTGAGAGTCTGCCCCAAGAAGAGGTTACTCCATGAGAGACTGTAGCAACTGGATGGATATATTTTGGAAAGCATGGACCCTTTAGCACATATAGTTCTCTATGGATTCAGCCTGGTGATTCTAGGTAAGCCTTTGCTTCAGTATCTGTACGTTGACCTGTAATGACTTTCTTGTCTCTCATGTGATACGCAAACAAGAGGCATGACCCCCTACTCCTTACTCCAGCATCTGCCTCTAGTGAGTTGAGCAGCTGTGTTTGTTTCAGTGAACCCACTCATGTCTGTGCAGTGGGTGAGGAAAAGGCTGTGGCCAAGCTACTGGGAAGGATTTAAGCTACATACAGAATACTTCTGCTGCTGCTTTTTAGTTTCTGAAGTCATTCCTTGACACATATACATATTGGAACAGAGTTTCTCTTCTGTTTAACTTTTTCACAGAACACATTACTTTGAAAATATTCATGTCTTTTCCCAGGAATATCTGCTCTAAATACAGATAAAATACTGAGTTTTTCTGACTGGATTTATAAACTGGCTGTGCAGTAAAAGATGTTCTAAGTATCCCCTGATTTTAGACAACTTTTTAGACAAGATTCATCAACTGGAATCTAGATGAAAGTCAGTGGATAAAAAGGGCAGAAAAGTTCAGCACTTAAAAGATCAATTAATAATAATTTAAATAGAGCCAAAGGATGGTTCAGTATTATCAGAAAATGTCACAAGTTTTGCAAGTAAGAAGTTATTCATGAGGTACATCTGCAGAAGGGCATACAGTAAGATTATACTAATGCAAATTTATTTAGTAGTATTCAGAGCATTGATGTTAGAGATGCTTTTCTGTAGCTCTCATAAAAGGAGCCCTGATGAAACCTGCACTCTTCTCATCGGATTCTAAATTGCTCAGCATTTAAACATTGCTTTCACCATCCATATTTTTATTCTCTAGATGGTTTCTTCTGGGTAACATACCAAGCAAAATCCATAAAAGAGAAATACAGCACACACAGTGACCTGAGATTAACTCAGTCCTAACCATGTAATTGAGTTTCACATAGGTTATTCTAGTCCATCTCACAGCAAAAAGGATAATGTGGTGTAAAACTGCAGACGGTGTTTCAATGAGAATCAGAAAGAAAAAAAAAAGTCAGAAACCTTAATTGCTGGATAACTTAGTTTACAATGTCCAGATCTTCCTGGTTAACAGCATGTTACTAGCAAAGGAAAATTATAAACAAATGAGTTTGAGGTGCTACTTTTAGGTTTTATAAAAGTCAAGAGGTTAACGCAGGGGGGAAAAAAGTGTTTAAAATCTTTTTGAATGTGTGTTTGGAAATATTCTTATCTCTCCACTACTGGAAGAGGCTGCATATTGTTTACTAGTTCCTCACTCGCAGCTTAAGTTTCTTGGTTGTTTAGATGTACGTTGCTTTTAATCTATTTAGCCCTCAGAGCACTTCCAGCTGTTTGCTTTAAGGAGGTAACCTGGTGCTGTAAGCATTATGGATGGAGAAGAAAGGAAAGTCCAGTTTACCCGAAGTCTTTTTGCCTTGTCTCTCCTGTTTCTCTGTGTGGTAACATACACATAACTGCAACAGAAAACAAGCAACATTCACGAAGTCATAAGTAGGGGAGAAACAGAAGTTGTCTGCAGAGATTAGCTCTAAGGAAGAGCTGCCAGTCTCTGCCTTTTCCACAGGGGCTGACCAGCGAGGTGTGTGCTGCAGTCACACCCTTCTCAATAGATCTGTCAGCTTTCCCGCTTTTGTTTGAGAATGATATCATGTTTCCTGGGGCCAGCCACAGGCGAGACAATGCCTGAGCTGGCTTTCCTCTAGATACTGTAGGCAGAGTTCAGGAAAGCAGGAATGACATTCCCTGAGCAGGGGAGGCTTTGCACCCAGAGCAGTGAACTGGCTTAGCCTTGTCCCTGATGACCATGGGCTTCTCTGGGTGTGTTGCTGGGTAGGCACAAAATGTGTTCCACCCTTTTCCAAGGTGAAGACCATCAGCTTGGGTCCTGTTACAAAAGAACAAGAGATGGTCTTTGGTTTAATGTGGGACTGGGGTTTTTTTTCTTTTTTCTTTCTTCTTTCTTCTTTTCTCTTTTTCTTTTTCCTTTTTTTTCTTACTTCTTTTTTCTTTTTTCACTTTTCTTATTTCTTATTTCTTTTTTTTTTTCTTTTATATATAACAGTACTCCATTTGCAGCTAGAACTTAAAACTTGATTTGGAAGATAACATTTAAAGTACTCACAAATGTTCATTTTTGCACTGTGTGTATAATTACTTCTTGCCATAGCAAATCCTGTTGGAATTCCTGAAACTAGGACGGAGCATTACCACATTTTTCTTCCAGTTGAGTCTACTCCAGTTAACATTTTGTAGAATCAAAATTATGCTGTCATCCAGCCTGAAGTGTGGATTCAAAGCCCAAGGCTGTGGCAAAGTACAAAGAAGAGCTGTGGACTCATGTATTCTCTCAGATGGCTGAGGAAAAGGCAAGGAATGAGTGTCAGAACTTGCCTCTTAACAGCATCCTCAGATGGCCTGGAAATTTGCTCAGAGCTTCTCAGAAATGTTCATTTGTGGGACTTATTTTATCAAGATGCCCACCGTTAGTAAGAGACTTCTGGAAACCAGCAACAATTCAAACCAGTTTCAGTCCCATTTCTTCGACTGTTTCTGGAAGAAACAAATACATGTTCAGATGTCTCCATTCTCCAAGACTGCCAGATTTTTCTGTGCTATAGCTTTGCTCTAGAAAGAATCTTAGATACAGTGGGTTTCTAAAAATGTAGGAATTTTTATTTTATTTTATCTGATGTAGCTGTTAGACCCAAATATGGTAAGAGACTAAAAAAGTTATATTAGCCTTGTAAGAAAGGGTAATATTTGAGCTAAGAGTGCAGTGGCATTCCGTAGTAGTTCTCTGTCATGCCTCTTAATGGCTGCATTTTCTTTGGAATCAGTAGATGTTATGGAAAAAAAACCATGAACAGTATTTCTTGTCATTATTATGTGACTCATTTATATACTTAGAAATTTAAGCAGCTTCTAACGTGTTACCAGACACAAACCACAATTATGATGCTGTAGGTTCTTCAAAATTATGAGAAAGAGGAATTCTTAGATTGTTTCCAGACTTATTTTTCTCGTCAAGATTTACTTAGCCTAAAGAAAACCTGTTAATACTTCTGGATAACACAAGCCTATGGCAACAAACGTGAATGTGATTTTTACCACATTTAAAGGGACTAAGCCTCTGAGAGTAACTCCAGATATGCTGTCAGCAGACCCAAGTGGTACCTGAACTTAAAACTATGGCTGCAGTGCTGGGATTCTGAGCCTTAGAATAGATTCATAAAATGGTTGGGGTTGGAAGGTACCTTAAAGATCATCCAGCTCCATCCCCCCTGCATCGGCAGGGACACCTTTGACTAGACCAGGTTGCTCAAGGCCCCATCCAACCTGGCCTTCAACACTTCCATGGAGGAGGCAGCTACCACTTCCCTGGGCAACCTGTGCCAGCATCTCACCACCCTCACAAAAAATTATTTCTTCCTAATGTCTAACCTAAATCTTTTCAAGTTTTAAACCATTTCCCCTTGTCCTCTTGCTACACACCCATATGCCCTACCCCAGCTTTCTTGCAGGCCCCCTTCAGATATTGGAAGGTTGCTATAAGGTCACCTGAGAGTCTCCCCTTCTCCAGGCTGAACAACCCCAACTTCCTCAGCCTGTCTTCATAGGGGAGGTGCTCCAACCCTCAGATCATTTTAGTGGCTCTCCTCTGGACATGTTCCATATCCATCTTATGCTGGGGGCTCCAGAACTGGACACAGTACTCCGGGTGGGATCTCACAAGCAGAGTAGGGGGGGAGCCTCCCTCAGCTGGCTGTCTGTGCTTCTTTTGATGCAGCCCAGGACACAGTTGGCTTTCTGGGCTGCAAATACACATTGATGGCTCATTACCTTCTACAGCCAGATCAGTGGACACAAACCATGCTTGAGCTTTTAGTTTCAGGTATTTTGAAATGCTATTGGCTAGACATTAGACTGACACACAACCTGCTGGACACAGAAATTATCAAACTACTAATGTGAATTGGAAGGCAAATTTAACAAGGAAATACATTCCTTGTTCCTGAAATTAATTCAGCTTTTCAGACCCAGCAATTGCATCTGCCTACCACACTCAGGTTATTTACCCAGAGTGAAGTAGTATCCTGATTCCTTTTTCTTGAGTCCAAATCTTAGACTCTTCTTCAGATGTAGCCTTCATCTACTCCAGAAATGGTCTCCCTGCCACAGAAATTACTGAATCTCTGACCTGCTTAATTTTGGCATTTTTGCACAGTTCCGCTTGGCTGATCATGATTACAAAACCCATCTACCTGTTTTATGGGAGAAATAGAGCTTTTCTTGTTTAGTTACATTTCTGGCTATATGTTTTCATAGAAAAAGTTCCATCTGTGCCCTAATTCTTTGCTCCCTGGACTCCAGCTGGAAGCCAAAACCAACAACTTCAGCCTGTGCAGGCAGCTCTCTGCACCTTCCCTAAGTGGACTTACAAAGCTGGGATGATCCTCTCCAGTTCTTCTATTTTTTTATCTTTCTAATTTCCTTTTGGCATGCACCTGGTTCAGACCTAGTGAGAGGTAGAGTATCTCTGAGGAATTCTGTGTTCCCGAAGGTCATCTCAGCAGCTGGGAACAGTTGTGAGTGAAAAGGCATTGCATCAGACCCAGGGGGATCAAATCTAAATGGGCAAAATGAAATCATGCTGCATTTGTAAGTGTTAACGTATGCTATTGGTTTAGATACAGATTTCATGTATATATACACATATATACATACATAAGATTGTTGTGGTATTTAGTCATAATTAAACTGGTTAGATGGATTATGTTTTTGCTGAATTTCATTTCAGGGGAAAAAAAACCCCCAAAGTTGTAACATTTTGCAGAGATAGTCTGATACCCACAAGAATTTAATCTGGAAAGCTTCAGGTGGGCAAGAGGGTCCATACAAGTCAGTGAGGCTGACTGCAGTGGGGCAGCTGGCTTTAGAGCAGGGAACATGTTGAGTTGGTGGTTCATGTGCTCACAATGAGAACTACCTGGGTTAGAAACCTGATCTTTATAGGTCACATAGACCTGAGCATGCTTGGCCCAGACCTTCCACTTAAGCATAAAAAAAAGATGTTCAACTTTCTCTGGAAGACCAAAAAGCCAGTGTGGTGTAGAGGTTGTTGGGCAGGCACAGAAGAAAGGAATACCAAATGGATGCACTTACTATTTCTGTGAAATAAATTTATAGTTTTTAGGATGCAAATCTATCTTGGACTGAAGGGGTGAAAATCTTAGAGCAATTGCAATGAATAACTACCCTCCAAAAGACAATATCTACCCTGTGCATGTGGAAAGATGGTACTTAGGATTGCTGTTCCACTCTGGTTTCAGTGGAGGCACATAGCAAAGAATCAGTCAGTGTCTGAACTGAAGACTTTCCTGTATGGTGTTTAAAATGATGATTATTTTTAGGGTACAGATTTTATAACTGTTCTTTTACACCCAAACTAAGAACATACCCTAATAATGTTAAACAAGGGTCATATCATAAAGACATTAAAAAATCCTACCAACACAAATTTCTTAATTCAGAAAATAAAAGCACTTTTAGGTGTGAAGATATCAAACATTTCCTTAGTTCTGAAAGGACTTTTTAAATACAGGTTCACATTTCCATATTCTAGGGTAAATTTTGTAAATTTTTTTCCTGAAAACCAGTATTTTGCTTGCCTTGTATTTATTTACTTTTTCAATTGTGTCAGCCTGCCTAGTGAAGTGGCTTGGTTAATTTCCCCTTCAGAGAGTAACTATTCTCTCTTGGTATTGCAGTTCCATCTGCACTTCCAATCCTACTGCTGATGTTCTCTTGTATTATTTTTTGGGGTCTTCATCCCAGACCTGCCACTGGCCAGGGACCTTAGCCTCAGCAATTGCAAAGTGTACTTAGCCCCAGAAACATTTGCCACTACTCTACTCAAAAAAACCCCAGTATGTGGCAAAGTGAGGGTACAGGAGAGAATATATCAGTCTGTGCATGCAGCATCCAGTGCTCATGGACACTTCCAGTTAACCTTATGGATGTTGTATGTACTGATATATCCTATGAATACTGATTGCCTATGTAATTTAGTATACTTTAGCTTGGCACATGCACACAAACATACAGTATACGTATGCAGCATATATGGCAGCTTCATAAAGCATTTCACAAGGACCACCCTTGTTGTGGGCATATTTATTCTTCCTTGCAAGTACTTTCTTGATAGTAGTACTTTTGTTTGGCTATCTGTAAATTGTACCTGAATTACACACCTGTCCTACTCGAGCCTTCCCACATTCCTCATCCTTTTCCAGTGTTACCTAGCTCACACCAGCTGGTAATTCAACAAGTAATTTCTGCTGATAAGTTGCTGTCTGCTTTACTTGTTTATCATCAACCAGGCGTAAGGAGAATGCATGAGAAAATGTCCTCCTACATTTTTTCTATTTACACATATGTATTCAGGCATTCCCACTGGAAAACCTCCAACCAAGGTTCACCAGTGTTTCTTTTCTAGCTTTTACATCTTAGGCAACTGCCTTGATGGGCTGTGAAATGGTTGAAATGTAGAGAAAATAATTTCACTCTGTTTTACAAGAAAGTAGCTGCATTTCCTTCAGCTGCTCCAGATTTATCCATTTTTCTTTATTTTAAGAAACTAGTAGCATTTTAAGAAATTAGTAGCAACTAGTAGCAACTAGAAACTAGTTTTCTTTATTTTAAGAAACTAGTATGTCTTCAACATATTATTTCATTTTTCACAGTTGGACTCTGGTCTTCTCACTAATACCAAGTAGCACAGTGATGTTCTGTCACTCATCTTTTTGTCTTTTATTACTTGTGTAATATTTTCCCTCCACAAATAACACCATATTTCTAGAGGCAAGAGCTCTCAGAGGTCCCACAGCTGCCCAGTAGGGTCACATAAGATAGATGTTGTCCATGGACAACATGAAGGCTTTATTGGTAAAATCTGGGGGTTTTTTGCTGATTTATGAGCTTTTTTCAGCAGCATTTCTGTCTCTCTTTTTTCACCTTGCTGCTGCCACTGCCATGTGGCAGAATCTCCACCTGTTTGGGTATTAGTATCTTCAGCATTGTTTTCCTGTGGAGGGCTGAGCTGTCAAGATGACATCTGGACTCACTGGGAGAAATTAGCTGAGCTGCTGCCACCTTTGCATCCCAGATGAAGTTTCCAAGACACTAAGACACTACTGAGGCACTAAAATCATAAAATGAATATCTTATTTCAAAACTCCCCAGATTGTTTACTTCTTTAGAGAATGAACAAAAAATAGCCACACGAAAAAAGAAATCAGGAATGCCAAATTCTGGTGTGGTATGTGTTTCACTCTCCATATGAAAGATATTCCCAGCCAGCTAAGGTTTGGGTTAGTTTCTGACTAGCTTTATTAAGTAAGCAGCACTCTTATTTATTTATTTGTTTATTTAATAAGGGAGAGGAGGCATGGAAGTTCAGTTTCTATTTTATTAACTTCTGTATATTTCACTTGCATTATTTCCATCCTGATTATCTTACAAAATGGATATTTTTTTAGTTTAAAAAAAAATCAGTGTAATTTATTCTGTACCTCATGAAGAATTAATTAAATGCTACACGTTTCAGCAAAATTCTTCATGTTTCCCACTTGTATTGCTAAACAGATTTTAATCTTTTAATCTGGTGTGTGGTTTTAAATGGAAAAATACAATAAAAGAGGGTATATCTGAACTTGTAGCTACATAACAAGACACAATGAGAAATACTGAGGTGAAGGCTATTTAGTGAGTTAAATTAGTTCTAAATCAAAATTTGAAGGAAGACTTGAAGGAAGAGGAGTTGATGACCTGAAAGTCTGGGATGTACATTTCCATGTCTTAAAATGATTTTTAAATCCTGCAGAGGCTATCACATGTAACTGACTGTTTACTTTCAGCATAATATCAAACATAAGAGATAAGAACATAAAAAATAAGAACTGCCTAAGCATGTCAAATTACATTACCTTTTTTATTCACCTTATTTTACCTAATGAGAAAAGGGGTGGAATTTACTGGAAATTTATGCCTCCCCTTCTTCTCTTAAATAATTTGTATTTTTAAAGTATTAATCTCTCTACTTACCTTTTATCACAACTTTTCTTTTTCCTCTGTTATGCTCCAAATGCCAAGAGATGGATTTCCCACTTATCACTTCAACTAGTTAAAAAGAAAGCTCTACAAACGTAAGAAAAATGAACACATCCTTAAAACCATTGTGTTTAAAAACTTTCCTTCTGCTACTACTCAGTATTAATAGTTAAAACATCTACTCATAATTTGCATTCTCAATACACTTTGCAAATACGGACTACTAGTTAAATACGTGTTTGAAGGGCAGTGGGGAATGGATGTTCCTTCTGACTGCTTGCTATGCTAGAGAAGCATTTGCCATTCCACATTATTGTACTCTTTTCCAATTAACAGGCCACTTTGCAAAGACCTCACATTGGGTAGAAATTGCCTTGAATATTTCCATGTCTTTCCAGATGGCCATCAAGGGTTAATAGTGAAAATCTGGAATTATTTGGACTTTCTGAGGTGAAAGTACAAATCATAACACTTTTCTGGTCTTCCAAGCCTTGTTATGAGTACTCATCTATGGCACTAAAACATCTCAGTTTTTTTATTCCTGAACTAGTGTTTAGCACCATTTCCCATCTAGGGAAATCATGTTTTAAACTTTATCAGAGAGTTTCTTACTCTTTGAGAAGACCTATGTCTGGTAAGTGTTCCAGGGAATCTTGGAGGGCTGTTTCTTATAGCTGGTCCTAAATGAGTTTTGCTGGTGCAATGCATCACAGAAGATGTGGTGACTCTCTGCCTGTATAAATGGCAATCCAGTAGGGCATGAGAATTCACAGGGTCTCCAGAGGCACTGTGATACACATTTAATCTTTGTTCAGCACTATTTCTCCAGGCAAATATGTACTAGGGAGGCTGTGAAAGATACAGCCAGCTATCACCTAGCAAGAGAGAACAAAATCCTGTTGTTAAGAGTAGGAGAAGAGGAACTGCAATGGTCTCCCTGCATTAATTTTGCCATCTGGGTTATAGTGGGTGTGCTATTATTTAATGTACTGCTTTATTGGATGTCACTTTCCCTGTGCTGGAAAGGCTCAAAACACTGCACCACAATGAATGTCATAAATTCGGGGCAATGAATCCTCTCTGCACAGTATCTGTAATTTCCATCATTAGCCTTCCACAAGTGCTATCCTCAAATTCTATTTGCACACACAGCAAATTGCCTTCCTGATAAGGTCAGTTCTTCAGAGGCCAGGGCAGGAGCCAAAGGACGTTTTCAAGGAAGCAGAGGATTGTCACTGATACAGACACAGGCTGTTTCCTGCCTGAATTTGTTGTGCTTTTCTCAGAGAGCTAAATCCTGTTGTCCTTACTTAGTCCTTACATACTAAAAGTCTTTATTAAACATCCAGGGTAGGCTTTGCCTAAGTTTTGCCAGACTAGCTAAATTCCTTTTCACCATGGACAGTTGGGTTATTTTAAGTTTTATTACCACGTTATGAGAAAAAGATGCTGCAGGAACATAAACACAGACCATATGTGCTTTTCACACTTTCCTGGCTATTTTTTGTTTGTTTGTTTGTTTACAATCTGAGGGCAGATCCTGCAGAGTCAAAGAAACCTTCCTATCACCTCAGAGACCTTAGGCTGATTTTAAAATGCCAGTCATGCTATATTTTTGCCAAATGCATCTAAAGCTTAGCTCTTCTTATGCAAAACTTTCCCTTGAATATATTTTAATTTCTGCTTGCAGTGTATTCCAATTGTGGAACCTTAGTTGACAAATCATGCTTGGTGTATGACTCCATACTTATACAGGGACATTATTCCCTTTTAGACACAGAAAGGCCTTCCAGTGTTTCTCCAGGAAGAAATGAAACTCCATGTGCCCTGTCTGCCTCATGCAGGTGTCTGGGTTACTATGCAGTGTTTCATATGATGAAAAGACCCACCTTGTATTAGGCAATCAATCAGAACACTGTCCACCCACCAATGGAAAGATGTTATTTAATTTCACAGTGTAAGTAAGAAATAGGCCTGAGACATGGTTGCTCTATACCTTGATTACATGATTTGTACTACTACAGTCAAAGAGAAAAGTATGCAGCAGACAGGCTGAGTCTGATATGATACTGCTTTGCTATGTCTTACATAGGGATCAAAGATAACATCAAAGCTAGTCCTCAAAACTCAGAGTTCTCCTACTACTTTTTCTCTGTGTGCATACACAAATGTTGAGCTGGGGAGGAAGGTGTTATTTTCATTTCCATCTCTGTTGCAAGTCAAAGAAATGCTAGACAAATGGAAGCAAAGCCCTGGATGAGGAGCCATCCTCTAAGGGATTCTACCAACATGGGCTCACATCTCTGTATTGGAAAGGCTTGTTGCAGCTCTGTGCCCTGTGATAGCCAGAAACCTCAAAAAAATTCAGTTCTGATCTGCAGCCCCCCACCTGACCTCAGCAGAGATAATCATGTCAAGTCACAGAGTCTGGATCCACATTTGGTTCTCAGTTTCACAAAAGTCTACAGTAATAAGAATTGTGCAGTTCATGGTTTTAAGAATAACTCTGCCTGGCATGTGATCTTTGCTGATGCAAACTGAAGGCCTCTGCTTTCAGCGTCACTGATTCCTCAATTACACCTTCCTTCAGCTGACGAATGAGACCCATAGTGAGAGTACATATGTAACTCACGTAGAAGTAAGAATGTTTAGATGAATGTCACCTAGAATGCATGCACAAGCCTGGCCTAATTTCTATCTACTACTTCTTTTTGTTGAAAGGATTTATTTTTGTAGTGTGCAGCAGGATGAACTGACTTCTCTAACCTGCACCTTTGTGCAATATTTCCTTTAACAGCCGTTGCATCCTTTCCAGAAAGTTTCATTTCTCCATTATGCAACTGCAAATTATCTGGGCTGGCACGTTAAAGGGTGGTGGCTGTGGCAGACTAGCTGGGTGTGGTGAGTGTCAGCATGCTGTCAAGATACTTCAGTCCCCAGAGTGGTTGCTGGCACTGAGAGCGGAGGAGAACCTCTTCCCTTGGCCCCAGCACTGCGGAGATGCACGCAAAGACTGCAGTCAGCACTAAGACCCTTAGACTTCCCTTATCTAAGACTATAACCCTTCCTTCCAATCAGAGAAACACTTGGAAGCTGAGTGGTACTAAATATCGGGCCTCTCAAAGTAAATGCAAAACATACTTCTATCTAAAGCGGGAAAATAGGTGTGATGAATAAAAGAAATCAATTATTCTTCCTGTTTCAGGTGGAAAAATGTTACCATTTCCCTTCTCCTTACCCTGAATTTCAAAAGCAAAGGGAAACGCCTATTATTTGCAAATTGTTGATTATAGGAGAACTGTATTTCCCTCCTGCTAAGCGCATTTGAACAGCTGACTCTGTAGCACTCCACCAGAGCCTGCTTTAATTGAGCTTGCATCTACCATTTTCAAAGAACTTCCATCTTTTTCTGGCAGTTCTATTTATCAGAAAGAGCCATTTTGATTGATTTTAATTTAACCTCATAAAAAAACAGCTTTACAAGGGCTGCCAACTCTCTCTTCATTTTTGTCAAAGTTTCTTTGTGCAATGGTTCTTGTCACTGTCTGTTAGGGCTTTGAATGGGTAACATGTGAATTACTCTGAAATTGTTAATCCAAAATCATAAAACATCTGGAAAAAAATTTCTTTGAGTGTTTAAAGTACTACCACTTCCTATAACTGAAAGATATATCTGCTTCACATCAATTCAAGTATATTAAAGGACACAAAAGAAACTCTATTAAATTGACAGCCTTATGATCTTCTGACTCTGTTACCAGCTAAGCACCATACATATGGCATTTATGTACGTGTCTAGCTATCCAAGGATCCATCTGGTTCTGCACTCCATGGATTTCCTTGGGCTCCTGCAACAGCTTTTAAATAAATTACACAAGTTGCAAGGGTTATTTCCTCTTCTGAGGAGACAAAGCTCCATGTGTTTGTGACATTTGAAGTAAATCCTAAAGTCAGTGTAGCAGAATAGTTAATCTACTGTCTTCCTATTTTGCACAAAAACTGTACAAGGCACCAGCCAGAGGAAACCTGAGCGCTGAGTCAAACAGCTTGTCTGGTGATTGGACTGATCACATACTCAGACTCTGCAGTCAGCTTTTTTCACTTGATGCTTTTTTTCCATAGGTAAAGTGGAAGCAGCACTGGACCTCATCCTGATCAATTCATTCCCTCTGGTGGGCAACTCTGAGACATCACTTATCTGTATCACTTCCAAATGGCGTTCCCATGAGTCTATCACAATAGACCGAGACCAGGAGGATGTGACAAACCAGCACAGGGAGCCACTGGAAGTCAATGAAGATTTAAAGAGAGCAGCAGCCAAGACAGTGGTGTGGAAGAGGGAACAGGCCAGTGAAACAATTGGAGCATATTACTGTGAAGGGAAGCTCAAGGATGAGGTGACAAGGATACACACCATGAAGATGCCACTGGGAGGTACTGTATGGTGGCCAGATCTGAATTTTGCATGTCCCTGCTTGCAGTGCTGGCAGTTATCCCTAGCTGACACAAGTGGGCACAATCCTGGTTATGGACCAGACAAGGCAGTCTGGAGTCAACAAAGATAGACTTGGCTCAAGACGGGGGGCTTTTTTCTAGAGTGCAGAGACAACTGGTTGATACTATCTGCTAGCCATTTCCTTGTGGAAGGTAGTCAGACATCTGTAGGTATTCTGCCTGCTCCTGGCTACTCCCAGGAACACAAAGTCAGGTGGCAAGTGAGTACTGGCCTTGCTGATTCCATGAAACTTCATATAGAGTAAACTCCTGTACTGGATTTACATATTCCAGACCCTTGATTTGTAAACATGCTTTCATTTTAAAGTCTTGACAGGTCTGAGGTGTAGATAGCTAAACATAGCTAATGGGCAGCCTTATCCTAGGAAAACAAGGCAGATTATGAACAGTGAATCTGAACAGTCTGTCAGCATGAAAAAAACAACCCATCTCAACATGGGAAAGAAACTCCAGGGATGTTTCCCAGAAATTAAGAAGGCTGTATTTCATTATAGACTTAGTTTTGCTTTTAAGGCTAAGAACCTGCAAAGATGGCAGAGACACAGTGGGATGAGACACTGAGATTTCCAGGGTTCAGTACTCTAGCCATTAAATTAACATTTTTTTTTCTGGGCAAATTTTTGCTTGTCTTTGGATTTCATTGAGCTGCTAGGACAAGTTTCAAAGCAGAGATCACAATAAACTGCCAAAAAGTGTTAGAAATCTTGGCTAATGTTCTGCAGCAAATCAAGCTTTCAAAACTTCAGATGATTAGTAGATTTCTCTGTATAGCTAATGTTTTCTGCCATGCTAGTTCAATTGTGAGGAGATACTTTGTATCTTTCTTTATAAGTCTTAAATAACAGCAGTTGTCATTGTTGATATCTCCTGAAATTATATAGGGCATCTGAAATTATATAGCAAATTTAGAAAAGGAGGTTATTCATTCATCTGAGCTACATATAGCGTCTAAGCTGATCATGAGCCAGCAGTGTGCCCAGGTGGCCAAGAAGGCCAATGGCATCCTGGCCTGGATGAGGAACAGTGTGGCCAGCAGGTCCAAGGAAGTGATTCTTCCCCTGTACTCAGCCCTGGTGAGGCCACACCTCGAGTCCTGTGTCCAGTTCTGGGCCCCTCAGTTCAGGAAGGAGATTGAGGTGCTGGAGCAGGTCCAGAGG
>JAAWXA010000006.1:21938120-22062937 GCA_038090715.1 Florisuga fusca
TAAGAGACAGAGAGGAGGCTCAGGGGAGACCTCATCACTCTCTACAACTCCCTGAAAGGAGGTTGGAGCCAGGGGGGGGTCGGTCTCTTTTCCCAGGCAGCTACCAGTAAAACAAGAGGGCATGGACTTAAGCTCTGCCAGGGGAGGTTTAGGTTAGATATTAGCAAGCAATTCTTTACAGAGAGGGTGATCAGGCATTGGAATGGGCTGCCCAGGGAGGTTTTTAAGAAGAGACAGATGTGGCACACAGTGCTATGGTCTGGTATCCACAGTGGTGGTGGATCAGGGGTTGGACTTGATGATCTCAGAGGTCCTTTCCAACCTGGATGATTCTGTGATTCTGTTTATTTCTTTTTAGAAAGCAAGGTGGGCGGGACAGAGACAGGTGCATTTTTCTTTGGTTTATGGTTTCTCTGACCATATGTGGTCTTGGAAGTGTTGAAGTGGTCACCAAGAAAGCTTTGCAGGTGCAGGCTGAAAAATCCATTGTTTCAAAGGAGGCTGCATTGAGGAAGAAGAAGAGATAAGATAACAGACCATGGAAAGTCTGTGACTTTGCCTGTGACAGAATGCCAGTGAGCTGAGCATACCTCTGGCTGTCCTGTAGAACGACCTTTGTGGGTGAAAGAGTGTCTTCTGAATCGGTTTTTTGCACTTCGTATCTGTGGACCTAGGAGCAGAAAATTCAATCAATCAAACTGTGAGGGATTACTGTGTAACAGAAGTTGTTCTAACCAGAAGTAGCACAACATACACACTCACAATAGGCAGGTTGGCAGGTTTCTTTGAATAATTTCTGGGTTTGAGTCAATTTCTCAGATTTTCAGTGACAAAACCTTTCACTGACAAAACTTCAGCTAGCAACACATTGGTGAATTTGTATAACGTAATCAGGCTACATGGGTGAGAAAGAGGCACGACAGAAATTCTCAAAGCTATTAAAAAGCACAGAAAGAGGAAGAAGAGGTCAGTGAAGGACTGTGAGGTTTGGCAAAGCACCTGTAGCTGGAAAACAAGCCTTTTCCCCTTTGCTGTTGTTGTCTGAATAATTTTTAAAGGCAGAGTGTTTTTCAACACCAGAAGCTGAGCAAGAGTTGAAATGTGCCATTTTCCACTGAGGACACAGAAGGCATGGGAAGGAGAAGCACTGCTGAAAACCCATCCACTGCTTTGCAGCCTCAAGGCAAAAAGCTGAAGCATGCACTAAGCATTAAGCATTTGAGTCACCCCACTGACTTCAGTGGGAACTGTGATCTACTTATTATCAGACAGATATAGTGAAGATTTTTTGCTGTGTAGTATGGAAAGGTAACAGGTTCATCTTCTTGTCCTACTCTACACATGGGACATTCTGAAAGCATTGAGTCTGTCCTAATTTACTGTTAGGTTTACACATGTAATATTCATACATACAATGAGAGGGAACTAATTATTCTTTACTTACATATGAGGAGTAATGCTTATGCTGTATAAAGCACACATATCTATAATGAAGCATTATGTGCCCTGTTCTGCATCTGATTTATGCAATTTCTCTACACAATAAACGTCTGTTTTCACACATGTGATTGACTTTCGCCCACAGAAACTCTCCAGGGCAGACAAAAGGACAAGTATGGGAATGCTGGCAACAGAGCATTGTGGCATTTGCCCTGCAACTCAGTTAATTATGCCTCTAAAAGGAATTGGCACACTCAAGATGTGAAATCATGAAATACAAGTCACAATCTAAAAATACACTGGAACTGAGCCCTCCATGGAGTGTGGGTTCCTTTCTATTGCAACAATATTCTGAAGAAAAAGTCTTGTGGTTAAGCTAAACATCATGCACAGAACAGAAAAAGGGAATACAAAAGTTTAAATCTTGTTACAACAACTAGCACTGCCTCACTAAATTTGGTCCAAAAGAAACTGCAACTACAGCACTTAGGATCATTTGAAATGAACAATTAATTTTTGTGAAAGCTGTTGAATTTTTGTTTCCTAAATAGATAATGATTTTCACTGTATGTTTGCTACTCATAAATAGCTTCTAACTCCAGAGCTGACAGTAAGTTAGGACTGCTTTCAGGGTTTTTTTGCCTTTTTCTAATAAGATCTTATTTCAGTATCCTGGATGGGATTTCTCTAGTCCTATAAGATGTAAGTTCAGATACCAGTACCTAGGTAACATGGCAAATGCTTAACAGATTCCCATGCACTTTCTTAGTACTATGCAGGAAATGTCTTGCTGAAATCAAGTGATAGCACTTACAAGGGACGAGAATATGTAGCAGAGGCTCAGAGCTTAAACACAAGAACTCCACAAAGGCTGGGAAACTTATTCTGCAGGGAACTGTGAGTTTTCACGAGCTGTCTTATTTCCAATCTGAAAAGTGCTGAACAGCTTGAGAGTTAACTTTGCCCAATTTTAGGAGAGTTTCTGTAATTTTTTTGACATACGGCATATCAACAACACCATCATATAGAAACCTCAGAACTAAAAATGGTCAGAAAACCTGAATTTGCCCTCTGAAAGTCTCATGGCTTTCTCTGGGACTTTTAAACTAAATGAAAGGAAGCATCCTTATCTTTTAAGTTTCTTCAGAGCAATATTGCAATTTTTATTTTTTTCACTGTTTGCAAATAAAAGTACTATTTCTTGTGATTTTTCTATCACTTCTCCATTTATTCTCTGATCTTTTTAGCCACTAGGAATGATAAGGATAGAAAAAAAATTGTAAAAAAACTCTCGGTCTACTCCTTTCTTCTCTTTCTTAAATCAAAACCTATAAATTTATTTTATAAATATAAATGCTATAGGCAGAAAAATTAATTTCAATTTCTAAACTGAAAAATTGAAAAATACCACCAGTCTAGGCAGTTCCTCATACAGATTTTTTATTTTATTTAAGTTGCATTTTCAGATGGTAATATTTTGGTAAAAGTATCACTGGCTGTGAATATTTTTTTCCTTCATTCTGAGAGCAAGCCAACACTCTCAGTATTTATAAAAAGTGTAGTGAACCCATATGAGCACAGAAATACCCTACCTTACCTTACCACAACTCCCCAGACTGAGGTCTCCTGAACAGTCTTGACTGTTGTGCATCACAGAGTTTGAACAGAAAATAACTGAGTCACTCAGGGTATTTGTCTGGCAATGACAGTTTTTTCCCTACAATACATTTTCCAGTACTTTATCAAGTCTGATTTTAAAATATCTCAAGTGATAAAGAAACTTGGGAAAGCGTTTTGGAGCCAAATGGAGCTCCTAGTAAGGGTTTCCAGTTACTCAGCCAAAATCAATTTTTTTTTTAAGCTTCATGCCCCAGGTAGTAGGGAAGATGAAGTCTAGAGGCACTTTGTTCTTCCAGGGTATAGGGGAGTCCTCTATTTTTGTGAAAACATGGAGTTGAGGTTGCTGGAGGAGTCAGTGTGTGCTCTAAAGTAATTCAAGTGTCAAAATTCGAGGCAGGGTCTATTCTTAACCTTTGTCTCAGAGACCAGATAGAGATAAAAACTGTTGCTTTTCATTGCCTGCTTCTGCTCTGTTCTGTTTTCAGCCTCATTCCACCCAGTGGCATTAACTGTTACAGCAAATAAAGGAGAGCATGTGAATATTTCATTCATCCGAATGGCAGCAAAAGAGGAAGATGCAGTGATCTACAAGAATGGTAATTAACCTTTCATCTTTTCCTCCTATCATTGTCTTAGCCAAGTGCCACATAGCTGCTCTAAAGTAATTTCTCATGAAACCCATGCTGTGCAACTGGAGCAGAAATTCCTCAGGCATATAGTGTTCTCTAAAGGAACCATTTGCCATATCCAGTATACTGAACTGACCTTTTTTTCTCCTACACCAGAGTGCTGAATCCTCTGTTTATACCTTTCAGGGTCTCCTGTCAGTGTTTTGTTATATAAAAAACAGTTGGTATGTTAAAGCAGGAGTTCTTACATCATGGTGCTGCCTTAGCTGGGATTCCGCCTGGAAATTTGGCAAGAAGCCTCAATTTAACCATGTGTCTGGACAGTAGGTCACATTCTCTACCTGACATTGCAGCTGCAATAGCATCCCTGAGTATTCCTGATACAGCAGTTGACAGAAGAGAAAATACTTGTCCTTTTGTATTTAACTGTTGCAGTCATTTAAAAGTACCAGTTTCCCCTTGCAGACCCTCATAAAGGCTGTCTGCAGAATGAAACTGTTAAACTGCTAAACAGGATTCCTCTAAAACAATGATGTAACTTGTGCCATCTTGGAAAACAAGCCACAAAAACCTTACTAATAGACAGGGAGCATGAGGCTATCTTAATACTTTGCTGCCAAGTTTTTTTTGCAGCTTGTAACTCTAAATATTTAAAAAAAAAAAAAGCCCCCCAGTTTCAAAACTAATCGCTTTTATTCTTTGCTCTTTTTCTTTGATGCTGTTTTTTTTATGAACTCTTACATGTTATCATGGACTAAACTGATCCAGTATCTTTTTGCTGTTGTGCTTGTCTTCCTAAGCAAAGTTTTGCATTTCTAGGATTCCTGAAATTGATTGCATGATAATATGTATGATCACTAATAGTAAAGGTCTTGCCTGATGCTGTTTAACTTCTAAATTATTTCAGCAAAGTAAAAGAGTTGTTTCTTTACCAGTGTAGTTACAAGGGGATGTAGAAGGTAATAGCATGTGATGTGTGGAAGTATTGTCTGGTTAACAGACATTCAGGATAAAAGACTAAGAAAGGAAACACGAGAAGTGATAAATGTACAGATGAATATGTCATAAGGAGTAGCAGATGACAAAGAAAACATCAAAGAACAAAGCTCCTGAGCTTCTGAGGACCCCTGAGAGAACAATACAAAGATCTGTGCAGCTTAAACCAGAAGAAGCAGAGTGATGGAATACTGTGGGTCTCAGGGAATAATCATAGAATCATAGAATTAGCCAGGTTGGAAGGGACCTCAGAGATCATCAAGTCCAACCCTTGACCCACCGGTGCGGTTGCTAGACCATGGCACTGAGTGCCACATCCAGTCTCTTTTCAAATGTCTCCAGGGACGGAGAATCCAACACCTCACCGAGCAGCCCATTCCAATGGGCAAACTTATTAAGAGCAAACTTACTATGGCACGATTGAGGGGAACTTTGAGCATGTGTGAAATAATGGAATATTTATAGAAAGAGCCAAACAGGAGAAACAGGGCACAGAGTGAACAGGAATGGAACAAGCATCAGAAGATGGTGTGGGGGAAAGGTAGAAGGTGCCACAGGTCTGGCCAAGCCCTGCAGTAGTTGGTGTGATCTTATTAAACTGTATTCTAAATTATTCATAAACATAAATCTGCTCTGTACCTGTTATGCAGATGTATAATCCATTGTGACCTTCAGGCCAGTCCAGAAAGCTCAAAAGGTTTGACTCATAGTAGCTGGAAAGCTGTGGCAGGGGTCAAATGGGCTTGTATGCCTGGGGCCAGAAGCAGAAAGATAAAGCGTCTAAGGCCTGTTACAGCAAGGATCATTTGCATGGGCATGGGTGTGAGTGTGCACATGTGACACAAGCAAATTTTAAGCCAGGTTAAGTAGGATAAGAGGTCTGACAGCCAGCTATGAGAGGTCCAGACCAGCTAAGTCTCATGTTTTTGTGTGTGAGCATATGAGATCTCCTAGCAAGACTGACTATCTGGCAAGTGAGAATAGTTTGGGGCTCATCTCCATTGCTCATGTGTATGTGTGTCCCATCTGCACATGCATTACTTGTAAAGGCACAGTACTATTGTGTGAGTCTGTTGGTGTCTGGTTTTGTCAGTACAGCGTGTATGATGATGTGTATGTATGTTTTGGGGGCTGCTGGGTAGACCTGGCATTAGCTGTCTGCTTCAGCCTTGCTCACTGTCACAGAAAGACTCCAAGGAGCAGCTTCCCTTTGACAGCAGCCAGTGTTCAAATGTAGTTACCTGGTGATCCAGAGGGATAGGAGAACACCAAATGCTACTTAGTAAGCATGTATGACCAACTACAGCAAACCTAGAATAACATAGATAAGTTTCCTTGGTTAAAAAAAAATAGAAACATGTTAAGCTGGGAAGAAAAGATAAAGCTGTGCTGAGTTCTTCCTGCTTTGGTCTGCTAAGTAAATCTTTGTGCTACTCAGATTAAATAGGACCTTGCTGGCACTTGCTATTTTGCCCCTTCCAGAGACACTAAGACTTCTTGCAGATGGTCAACCCTCACTTCTGGCAAGGCCAATAAACAAAATGAGCACTTTCAAACTCTAGATTTTTTGCAACATTTCTGTAAAGCAACGCTGAACATAAAGTTGTTTATCCCATTGATCTACTAAGTGTCCTTCGAGGTGTAGCTTCCTTTTTACTTGCAACTCCTTCAATTATCAAAAACTAGCATAAATAAGTAGCTGTCAGCAAACTGATAACTAATAAATAGTTTCTTCTGCTTAGCTCATTCCAGCTGTCCTTCCTCAGCAACAAATGCAAACTGACTTCTGTCTGTAGAGGGTAAATGGCTTGTCTGTTTTGTCCCTGTGCTCCTTCCCCAGGTTCCTTCATCCACTCTGTGCCCAGGCATGAAGTGCCAGGGGAGCTGGAAGTCTCCTATTCTCAAGTTCAACCACAGGATGCAGGAGTTTACTCTGCCAGATACATAGGAGGAAACCTCTTTACTTCTGCTTACACAAGGCTTATTGTAAGACGTAAGTTCCATTAACGTGTGCTGATGAGTAATTGTTTAAGTTGTCATGCATATGAAGTGAAACATACTATGCCCAAATAGGGACTAAAACCTTTTTTTGTATAAGATTGCCAATTTTCTTGCCATTAGATTATATGAGAAAAAATTATTTTCCCTAGAGTCTTTGCTCAGTACCTCAGCTTTTCAAACACCAAGTAAGCATCAACGAAAAAAAGTGGCATTGCGTCTTCGATGAGATGTGGGTCTGAGCACAAAACAGGATTTTTCAAATGTTTTTTCTATGGTGGGCTATACCCAAATGCCATTCATCCTAATATTTCTCATCTTTAGCATACATTATTGTAATTTTACAAACTACCCCCAAACTTAGTTAACTCCTGAAGTTCATCTCCTTGTGGATGACAGGACCAGTTTACAGTGCAGGTGGATATTTTCTATTGTGTTCTACATGTCTTGTAGCTCATGTTGTTACACCCATTTTCATCAGATAAAAAGAAACTTATGTTCTATTAACTTGGATAGAAATATAAATCCAATATGTAAAATTAAATAGGTGTTCAAATATGTTACAGAATGGAGAAAATTTTTCTGATGGTAAAATGTATTTTACTTGCAGGTTATTTCCAGTAGTTGAAAATGAGTCAACATAATACCCCAAATATGGATTTTGAAATTAGTGCCACCTTTCTAAATAAAATGGGCCAAGATTTGTTTTCAATTTTAGTGCCAAGCTGCACAGCAGAAGACTTGTCCATAGATGCTGTCCCCTGCCTCAGAATAGGCTTTTGTCTTGCTCTCTTGCCTATTGGGAAAATTCATGGGACATAATCTGGAAGCACACTAACAGTAAAGAGAGAGAATTATTTCATGCTACTGCTCAAACACTTCCTGTCTTTCTTTGAATTACCATTAGCATTATAGACAGACTGACAAGCAAAGCTTTTTTTGCCTTTTTTTTTTAAGTATCCATATGTAAGCATTTAATTCTCAAGGAAGGAGGAGATAGAACTCCAAATGTCATGTTGATTCATTAAATTTGAAAATCCAAGTCTCTCAGTCCTAGTGAGCCTACCTCAGGACTTTCCAGCATGGTCTAGCTGGCCCTTCTTGGTCTAGCTTTACATTAGAAGTCAAGAAGGTCAGTTCCTGTCATGTAAGAAACATTTTTATAAATAAAAGCTCAAAATTATCAAGTCATTTCAGCTCTTGATGATTTCAAAAGGCGCTAGGAGAAGTCTGCAACACCTAGCGATAAATTTTGCATTTGTGTGATGAAGTCATACAGATTTGTTCAGACCTTGAACTCTGCTGATATAAAATCAGTATCAAAGCTCCCTGGCAGGGTTAATAATAGTCATATCTTCTTAAATTATGAAGTGGGAAAGAAAATCATGACAGGCATGGAAAAAACTGATTGCTCTTAGTCTATTTACTCCAGAAACATGTCAACAGTTGACTAATCCCACTTATAAAGATCCTGTGAAGACACTAAAAATGCAGCTGATGACATCCTGATTTAATGAATTTTGAAGACAAATATTGTTACAGAAAAAAACCTTACTTGCCAAATGCTGGTGTGCTGCCAGCAATGCTAAGTTTGGTCCTGCTGGATTACTACCAGTACAGCCAGCTCTATGTGATGTCTGGACCTTTTGTAGGTCCTGAATCTCTCCCACAAGAACAAAAATCTTAAATATGATTTTTTGTCAACTTCCAAACTTTTTCTTCCAAAGCAAAAAAATTTATCTAATTTCACAAATCAAGACTTTTCCAGTTATTTTCTGGAAGATGTTACATAGTAATACTGTGTACTAGGCAGCAGTTCTGCTCTAGACATAGAGGTATTTTGACCATTAAAAAGATTATTTCTTCCTTTAGGTCAGGTGACTGGGGGCTTCAGGGGTCCATATGGATCTTTTACTGTATGTCTCATTTAAAAAGAATTTTGTGGCTTGATTGGTTACTGAAGAGGAAGACAACAAATATGTCATTATATTTTTACATGAAAGGATGTGAAGCTCAGAAATGGGGTCCCTCCTGTAGTTCCCACTGCCCTTCCTGCATGAACAACGGCATCTGTCATGAAGATACTGGGGAATGTATATGTCCTCCAGGTTTTATGGGAAAAACATGCGAGAAAGGTAAGCAAATATATTTTTCACAATTGCTTATAAATTTGCTCTTAGTAGCAGAAGTTGGCAGATTATTGAGAGAAGCATCAAAACAAGTAGCCTTGTGTTAGTCTTTATAAGCTATACAATTTACTGCTGGTGCTGGAGACTGGACAGCATCAGGTGAGATGAAGCCTGACTAAGTAAAGCTGTTCTTAAAGATGTGATTTAGCTTCACCCTCTCTTCTCCTAGTAGGGATTATATTGCAAGGACAGATGAGTGTTTCCCATTCTTCTTGATCAATAAGCACTTGGGCAGTGTGCTAGGTAGTCTCGTCTAGGCTTATTTTCCCATCAAGCAGATGATCTTTTGAAGTTCCTTCCAACCTGGGCCATTCTATGATTGAAACTCAGTATGCTCAAAGCTACAGATTTATGTTAAATATATGACAGAATATGAGATTTTAAGTATACACTTCCACTGGGGAATAAAGCCTCGTGTTAGAGATTTGCTGCCTACTTCTGAACAAACTGTTAACGTGCTCACAGGGTGATTTGTCTCTGTAGGGGCATATCAACAGTGTATGTCTGTTTGTGCACATCTGTATCTCTAACAATTAATTTGGATCCTGGAATACTTACTGCAGGCAGCACCTCTCTAAGCAACTTCTGGGTCCAGCCCTAAATATATATCCTAATATTCTGACTGAGCTCCAGTGCTGCAAATACTACAGCTGAGCTATTGGAATAGTTGTGGAATAGTTGATGTAGGATCCCCTCTAATATAGCACTGATCTTACCAGAAAAGCAAAAGCTTGAACTTGACAGTTTTGTATGCACTGATTTCTAAAAAGAATACTTGGCTTTCTTTGCACTGTTTGCCCATTTTATAATGAAAAGACTTACAAACTGCTTACTGCTGAAGCTCTGTCCTCATATATCCAAAGCAAAGAGTGCTTTGCTGATAGATCCTCACGTGAGGATGTCTGAAATTGACATTAATGCAGGTGTGGTTATAGCATAGCTGTAGCATAGGTTATGGATATTATAATAATATGGATATTATAATATCCATGTATAATCCATATAATAATATCCATTATATAATAATATTGTAATAATATGGATATTAATATAACTGGTGCCGAACGATAAAACTTATGATTTTTATTTTAATTAATCTTTTTTGTTGTTTAAAGATCCATTATTAGAATCATTAGGTCTTTTGTGGACTCAATGCTGTTGGACTGTTCTTTCCCTCTCTCTCTTCAACAGCTTGTGGAGCCAATACATTTGGCAAAACATGTGAAGAAAGCTGTAAAGAAAACTATGGCTGCAGAAACTATATGTTCTGTCTACCAGATCCTTATGGTTGTTCTTGTGCCACCGGATGGATGGGACTGGAATGTGACAAAGGTATAGTAAAATGTGAGGAACAGTGAAAATTTCCCTGTACACAGGAAATACAGAAGGGAACTAACAAAGAGTAAATAACAAGATTTTTCTCATTCTGTAAAAGAGGGATAATAGTATTCACCCATCTCAAAGAACTATGTCAAGATCCCAGACAGACATAGTGAAGTCCAAAATATTTCAAATTATTCTGGAAAAGGAACTGATGTTCCACTGAGATGTTAAAATCTTCTAGCAGCTACAGCACTGCTGTAATTCTACAAGTCAGACTGAGAAATTTGGCCCCAAAGTTATATCCATTGCTGAGCAATATTGAACATAATCAGCCTTGTTCACACCAATTAGACTTTAATCCCCTTGGGACACAAAACACATCTTCCTTTATGAATATGTCCCATCTTATTCAATGGTGACATCACTGATGAAGCTTTTGAAAACTACCTCAGTGAGAGTGAAAAAACTGGAGACAGAAGATGCTTCCACATTGGCAACTAGTCTACAAATGGCAGGCATAGATGCTCATTTACTGTGTTTTTCTGACATTAGCATGCTCTCATGATTCTCTGTGGATGATCTAGTGCTGATATACATACTTTCAAACTCAAGACAACCATGGGAACTAATCCCTACTGGAGAACTGATGTATAGGATTGAAAATTAATGGAAGACATTTTCTAGTTTCTTTACACTAACTGTAAACTTATGAACTTGCAGAATGCAAACCTGGTTTTTATGGGTCGGATTGCAAACTCAAATGTAACTGTCACAATCGAGGGACATGTGACAGATTTAAAGGCTGCATCTGCTCCCTTGGATGGCATGGTCTGCAATGTGAAAAAGAAGGTAAAGCAAGGTAACACGGTAGTAAATGTCTTTTCCCAGTGCAACTGAAACAGATATTCATGCTCATACAGCATTTCCACTCCAGGCTGGTATCTTTGCCCTGTCAATTACATTCCAGGGGCCCAGACACTTCTGTACAACCTTATTTCAGTGAAGTGGTTTCAAGCTTCTGCCCCATATGCTGCTTTTAGCAATCTGCTATGCTACCATTTATTCTGATTTTCCTTATATTAGAGGTAGATTTGCAAACCTTACTCAAGAGGATTTGACACTGACCTTCATATCAATTACTGACAGAAGCTGTACATCCTACCTGCATGCTCAGCCTTTGGTTAGACTCATGGTACTTTACCATTATGTACTTCTTATTCATCTGCATACACTCCTACAGTGTGCCCCATAATCTGAAATAGATGGCTGAGACACCAAGACAACCCCCGAGTTTAAAGAAGTTCTGTCCATCTGAGAGAAAGTTAAGTCTGAAAGCTGAACATATCTCATTCATAACCTCTTTGGATTCAGGCAAAGCTCACACACAGTATTTTTATTACTGCTTAATAAATAAAGTGACAAACTCACTGTTAACTAGTAAGACCTTTCAAGAGAAGAAAAAAACAGAGAACTAAGATTGCAATCCATATAGCCAAACTATTCTGTTCTGATCTGACTGCTCTTACAGACAAAATGGAGAACAAATAGATATGGTACATTCAGTACAAAATGTGCTTGATTTTGTTATAGCTAGATTGTCTGTGCTTAGAAGGTTCGTGAGAAAGAGTGAGGAGGAGAGGGGAAAGGAAAGAAGAGTGGACACAGGGTTTGCTCCATCTCATGTGGTATTTAACTGATGTAACATTGCTGACTTTGGTAAGGTTGATGATTATGTGTGTCCACATGAGTGAGGGGAGAAGCAGACATCTATGCTGCCTAGGCTTTGTACACCTAAACCTGTTTCAGTGCTACCTTTTAAAAGTTCTGTTTGAAGGATGATTTTAAAATACTACATTTCTTCTGTAGGTTCAGCAGATCTGTCACCTCAGATAGAAAACTTACTAGATCCTGTAGAACTCAATTCTGGCGTCGAGTTCAAGCCTTTTTGTATAGCAACTGGGATGCCACTTCCGAAATCTGATGAATTTAAACTTTTTAAGCAAGACGGAACTGTCCTAAGGGTATGGTCTTAATTAATTTTTTCCTATTTCTGATATTTATATTGACTTTATCTGTAGCTAGTGCACATTAAGCATTTCAAGCATAATGTGAATTTTCCATATTCTGAGGTACCTCATCAATTCATGATATGGAGCTTCGTATGAAACTATGGAATAGACCATTGTACACCCTTTCTGTTCATATCGCAAAAGACTAGATGAGCTCCTAAACTGTGAGAAAGTGCCTTGAAAATATCCTTAAATGCTGTGTGTCTTTTGCCATTTCAGCCTGCCCTAATTGTTACCAGTAATCGCTCTGAAGCCATGTTCACAATTAATCGAATTCAGCCCCGTGATACAGGAACCTGGGTCTGCAGTGTGCAGACAGTAGCAGGAATGGCAGAGAAACCATTTCAAGTTACAGTCAAAGGTAAAAGAATGAGTCTTCAAATGTGTTTGCCTCTGTACACTTATGGGCAGCTTTATACTTTACCATGACAGAGCTTTCTGTTCTCTGCTCTGCAAAATAATAAATACTGTCAGTAAGAATACAAATAGAAACATTTTTCCAATATACAAAACTACTATGTTGCTTTTAAAAGAAGTGTGATGGTAAGAATCAGAAGAAAACCCAAGGTTTTTTCAAAGACCTAAACTGACAACTTTAGTACTGTCTGTACTTCTGAGAGTTTTGAAGAACATCTTCCATTCTCCTGTAGATCTAGGAAGGCATGAGAGTTTTACTGATACAAGGAATTAGAAAGCTGGTTTAATACTTGCATTCTTGCTTAGTTCCTCCTGTGCCACAGTATGCCCCAAGGCTGACAGACAGCGGACACAATTTTCTTATAATTGATATCAATGCTGAGTTACATCTTGGAGATGGACCTGTTGTGTCAACAAAACTCCTGTACAAGCCAGCAAAACGTCATCAGTCCTGGACATCTGTGGAAGGTTAGAAGATGTTTTTTAATTCCCTTAAACACAAACTTTATAGCTGCATGATGAAACACAAGATAGTGTCTCCTCTTGCCTTGACTCAAGGACTCTACAACACACAAAAGTTCAGTCTTTCATGACTGGATGTGTGACTCTTTGTGTATCACTATATATAGTGTTACTGTGGATGTGGTACATCAACAGTAGTCGAAAGAGTATACTCAGTTTTCAGTAACTAGAGGTTTCCCTCCTCCTTCCTTAAGATAAAAAGTATGTCATGCTGGGTCCAACAGCTGAAAACTCCCAAGTAAATAACAGGTTTTCAAATGTAGTGACCAGTATGGAGATATTTGGTAGCATCTACAATCCTCCTTCACATCTATTGTGCCCTCTGGTGGGACAAATATCTCACCTAAATATTTATCAGGAATGGTATGGGCAAAATGCAGCCTACTTGGGAGTTAGATGAGCTCTTTCAGCCCTATTTTAACATATTAAGCACCTAAAATATTATGGGAAACATTACAGGAACTATTTAGCATAACCCAAGTGCTGCATACACAATGCACACTGCCTAAGCATCCAGTCTTGTTCTGTACTGAAGGAAGGGCACAAGGAAACATCCTTTGGGCTGGGTTGGAGCCCAGCTTAAATATAAGTATTTTATACTTCTAAATAGTTTTTCTTAGGGAGTCAGGAATGAAAGAATAGCCTGAGTATCTTACTTCCCATAGTTAGTGTGGTTCAGGAATATTTTCCAGACCTTTTCTTCTTTGGCATATTCAGCATGGGCTATGGCTTTACTTTTTCCTTTCAGTAAAAGGAACAACCAAAAGACTGGACAATCTGGAACCCAAAACAGAATATCAGTTCTGTGTTCAGCTAAGTCGGCGAGGGGAAGGTGGAGAAGGACATCCTGGACCACAGGCTAGCTTCACAACAGCTGCACTTGGTAAGTCATCAGCTTGGCTTTTCACAAAAGGGCCATCCGAGATGTTTTTCTCTGTGGTCTTTTCCCTGATCTCTGCCAGAACACGTTCATTTCAGAAAAGGCAGCTGGACATGAAAACGAGGTAAAACCTTTCAAAATCATCTCAGGCAAGGAAAGCAAAAAAGAAAAAAAATCAGAAAAGGGCAGAGCTATTAATTCTTCCTGATTTAGAGATAGGGGATCAGGGAAAGGAAAATTTACATAATTTGGCTGTCTATGCAATAGAGTTGGACAACAAAATTCCTTTCCATGGCAGCCTTTCCTCCTAATACCAGGTCAGTTCTTCTTCTTAGTATTAGATCAGTTTAGTTTAAAAATAAAGATGACTGAACAAGCAGAAAAGCTTTTAGTCCACTAAGGATACTGCCCAAACTAAATGCAGACATACAGAGTAAACAAGGGTTGCATGAGGAACAAAAGAGCAAAAGAGCTGGCTTCTCACATCTAAAAAGTGCATTTGTAACACCATTGGGACTATCATCATCACTTAGGCTCACAGATAGTTGCTGCCAAATTGGGCTGTGTGGTGGGGAGAATTACTCTTTGCCATACCGGTGTAGGGAAAGTGGTTAGGAATAATGGGTATCCCTCTTTCAGCTTGCATACCAGACTTCAAATGTTGTTCCCTGTCTCACTGTGGCTTTTCCAAGGTCTTCCTCCACCAGAAGGTCTCACTCTCTTTCCAAAAAGTATGACATCACTGAATTTATCATGGCATCCTTTAACACTGAGGACTGAAGATGACATTCGTGTTGAAGTGGAAAGGAAAAGCGTGAATGACAACGGTGATGAGAGCAGTGTTATTACTCAAGTGCCAGGAAATATGTCCACCCTTATTATTAAAGATCTTGAGCCTAGACAGCAATACATGTGCAGGGTACGAGTGAATACCAGGTCCCAAGGAGAATGGAGCAACTATCTGTATGCATGGACTTTCAGTGACAGTAAGTAGCTGAACCACGTCCTTCAGTTTAATTCTGCCTCTGCCTCTAGTTATCAGCCTGATTGTCACTTACTGACTACATTAAGTGTAATCCTTTGTTCTGATAACACTAATTTTGTGATAATAACTTTTGGTTGGTATTACTATTATTACAAAGATAGCTCAGTGTCCAAAGAAATGCTTAGGCCAGAAATTATCAGGAACTAATAATTTTTATATTAAAAGCCTAGGAAACCATGTCTTCATGTCACTGTAACTCACGCTTCTGACACACACAGTTTTTCTCCCCCCTCATAATGATAAACCCAGAAAGCTCCCTACACCAAGCTCTTGTTACTAAAAAAGAAATCCCCACCTAGACCCTGCAATTCCCCCTTCATAGTAGTAAACCCAGGAAGTTCCCTACGACGAGCTCTTGTTAATAACAAGAAATACCCACTTGGACCCTTCAATTCAGCCATGTCAGTAGAGAAATAGGCAACAGTTAAAAAAGGTGTAGAAGATACAAATCAAGGTAAAACCTCTGTGAGCAAAGAGTAGTATTGTTACACTAGTGACCGGTGACTGCCCTACAATTCTGAGTGAGCAATGTGCTTTCATAATGTCACAACAACACCCTGTCTGAGTGAAATACCATCTGAACAGATAACAAGCTGAATGACTGATGAGTCCGCCTCCCCACACCACACACTGGAAAGCTGAGCTTCTTCATCCTTACAGGTGACATGAGGAGGCCCCCACTGGGATCCTACATGTAGTAACAGAAGCATCAATGGCTGTCATGGCACACTCCACTTTCCTGAGCTCTGATGCTGAACTGCACTAAGGAGAACATAACAGTCTGTTTTCTAGGAGAAAGCACTTAGCTTAGTAGTCATGGGTGTGTCCACAAGTCCAGAAATCACGCTGGCTGATTAAATTTGTGGAAAAGTTAGTATTGATTTCCCTTCTTTCTAAAAGCCTGTATCCTGAGAGATAATTGCTCCCTGCAGCCATAAATGTATTGGGAATTACACGGGGATGATGATTCAGTATGCAAGGAAATCAACCCTTTGTGCATTAATTTGAAAGCAAACACGTCCTTACAGTCAGTTCAGAGCACTGGTATTTTCATCCGAGGACAGGAGTCCTCGCCACTCCAACCTCTGCTGGAAGCACAGAGTACTGCAATTTGAGTGTCACCAAGTTCCTGAAACTATTGCATTTGATTACCACAGCTTGTCAACAAAATCCTGTTTCTTTTTAGTACAGCAAAAGCACCAAGGAAAATGTTTGGCTCAGTGTGGGATGGAGAAAGAGGTGGATGTACACTCCAACACTTTGTGTGTGTTTGTGTTTGTTCTCAGGAATCCCTCCTGCACCATACAACATCAGGTTTTCTAACACCACTGACACATCCTCAGTTATATCTTGGACAACTGCTGAGGGTCATTCCATCTCCTCCATCATCATCAGCTACAAAATTTATGGCAAGGCTGAGTACAACCACATCGATATTATCATAAAGAACACCAGCATTACTCAATACCATCTGAAGGGCCTTGAGCCAAATACTGTGTACCAGGTTCAGATTAATGCTCAGAACAATATTGGCTTGAGCAACCCAAACACATCGTTTGAACTGAAGACTCTTCCAGAAACTAAAGGTTGGTTATTCCAGCATGCTGGATTTGCACAGAACAGGGCTGGTGGCTTAAATTACCTAAGGCGAAGTCATAATATTATTTTGCAATACTGTTTTTATTTCACTCTTAATTTTGACACACAACACAGCATCACCAAAATTTGATTATCAGTTCACTGCATGGCATTGGTGAAGTGACTACATACAACATTTGTGTGAACCCACTAGAAAGTGGTCAAGAGTTTGTAAATTAAAGGACTATTGAATAATAGGACTATTAGATCACTGAATATGACCTCAATTCTGCTCTGCCTGAATTCATCCAGACCTGCAGGAGCATCAAACATCTGTGACATTTTATGAAACCAAAGGGATGTTTTTATGATTTTATAGTTTACAAGACAGGAGTATTTAGCTATGTATTCTTCATAACTTTTTCAAAATTAGCTGGGAAATAATGATGAGCTCTTCATGTGCTTCCTTAACAGCTCCACATGAATCAAAAGGAGGAAGAATGCTGCTTATTGCTATACTGGGCTCTGCAGGGATGACCTGTGTAACAATTCTCCTGGCCTTTCTCATCATGCTACAGTTAAAGAGAGCCAACTTCCAGCGCCGAATGGCTCAGGCTTTCCAAAATGTGGTGGTGGGTTTCCAGCTTTCCTGTGTCAGTGTGACTATAAATTCTCGCTCCGTCTTTTCCTGTTTTCTCCAACTCCTTTTCCTCAGCCTTTGCGAATACTGTCTCCTCACGTGCAGTCAGCACTGTTGTTGTAAAGCTCCTCTGCTAGTGATTCCAGAGCTAAATCAATTACAGTTATAGGGTAAGAGATAGAAAACTTGACTTGAAAAAGTTCCACATCATTGAGCCTTCTCCCTTTTCTGCCTTGTTACATCCATGCATGACAACTACCAAGCCAGATGGAATGGAGGAGGCTGTTCTCTCTCATTGAAGTTGTGCCTGATTTTGAAAACTACAATATTATTTCATGTTGGTTTTGAGCATCAGCAAAAAGCATTGTGGCTTTTCAACTTGGAGACAGCAGGCCAGGGATCAGCCACCAACACCATATTTCTGGCTGTGAGGAAATTGCTTAAGTCCATAACACCAAGAGATGCCTTTTTATCTACGCACATACATATTTGTACCTTGCTGTGATCTCTATCGCTCTGTTTCTGGTGCTGTTCTCTTGCTTCAGAGGGGAACCTGAAGCTGGTCCAAATTGCTCTTCCACATGGATCTGCATAGTTTGTATCATTAGCAGGGTATCAGAGGGCTCATCCAAAGAGATTATCAGTCACCAGACCATACAGAGCACCTCTTGTTCCTTCTCCTGAAACCTTTCCCAGAGAAGTGTTTCATGGGAACATGTAACTGAAGTAGCAATGTCTCCTCAAGTATGGAGAAAGATTGTTTCCTCTTTGTTCCCTCACTTTCTTCTGTCCTCAGTCTTCCGGCTGCACCAATTGACACATTAGTCAAACATATTAATATGAGACAGATCACAAACCTGACACTTAAAAATGGATCCATCCTACCAAATAATTTTGCCCATCTCCTTCACCTCCAAGATGGTTATGAAACTGTTCAGGATGCCTGGCTCTACACAGGTACTTATGCATGAATTCAGAGCCTGCTTAGTTTTGTGGATCTCGGCAGAAGTGCTTGATGCAATTAGTGTCTAAAATAGGTGTAACTGTTTAGTGTACTTACATTTACATAACCAAGAGATGGATCAGGCTCTCTGTAGATGTCCACAGAGGTGTAATTGTCTAATGTAGGTGTAATTATCTACTGTACTCACTCTTGAATAAGCAAGAGATAGATCAGACTGTGTGTCTGTGCATGAGAGAACACACATATATTCAGGAGTATAATCAAAGCATTGCTCAGTAAAGTAAAACATCACAGTTAATGTCATTTGCTTAACTCTGTTGCAGAGGGAAGAGCCAGCTGTACAGTTCAACTCAGGTACTCTCACCCTGAGCAGGAAAGCAAAAAACAGCCCAGATCCCACCATTTATCCAGTTCTTGAGTGGAATGACATAAAATTTCAAGATGTGATTGGGGAAGGGAACTTCGGGCAAGTCCTGAAAGCACGCATTAAGAAAGATGGCTTGCGCATGGATGCTGCAATTAAAAGGATGAAAGGTAGTAAAGATCAGAGACTCTGAGATTAAAGATTTTTATTGGTTGGTTGCTCGAAGTATTTCACTACCATTAGAAATGCTTAGTATTCCTCTTTTAAATTTAAAAGAAATATTCACAGCTGCTAGTGAAATTGTATCAAGTGTCACTAGACCAAGAGTTGTGCCCCAGCAAAGACTGTATTTCTGCATGATGAAGTTGGTTTATACTTCTAATTGTCTAATTGTTAATATCATTAACCATTATATAATTTCCAATTCACAGGTCAGCCTGAATTTCATGGCTAAGTTCACCTGCAAAGTGGGAGCCTTTAAAAGATGTCTGTTAAAGATAGAGTAGCACAGAGCTAGCCCTGGGGCACAGCATTTGCTCATCTTGCTTTACCTTACACATTCAGAGACAACTGTTTCTATGCGTCTCTATGTATAAATACTATGAGGATCACTCATTTTCCTTGTACTTGTTGGGCCTGACTGCCATATTTCAGAGAAAACTACAATACAAATAAGAGTGCCATAATTTTCTTACAATTCACTAGATCATTATCTAGGCAACATGGGAAACAGTTAAAAAAGACCCGTGGTCTGCATGCAGGCAGAAATAATCAACAGCACAAAGAAAGATTTTTAGGCAGCTAGTTTTCACATGATCTGCTATAACATTTTACATCCTCAATAAGGGAATTAATGTGGTATATTAAAATGCTTTCTTTCTCTGCAGGTACTTACAACAGACATTAAGTTCTCTCTTTTTTGTCTTCAATCGAAAAGTCCTACTTTTTCCAATAAATATCAATTTATCTTAGAGTTTTTCTGTTTGGGGTGAAGTAGTAATGCCCCAGGCAGACCAGGGTCCTCATAATTAACAACAATATGGTCATACATTCAGTTCAAAGGAAAATATAAATGCATGATTGTTTGATTTTTAGAGTATGCCTCAAAAGATGATCACAGAGACTTTGCTGGAGAACTCGAAGTTCTTTGTAAACTGGGTCATCATCCAAATATCATAAATCTTTTGGGAGCATGTGAACATCGGGGTAAGATACTTTTGAATGTGTGCTTCAAAAATTAATTTAAAAAACCACCTCATCACAGTACAGCCCATACAGACCCTTGACACTGTAGCTTACGAGCAGGTCTTTCTGCAACATTTGTTAGAAGGACATGTAAATTTGGTTTTAAATCTACAAACCCACATTAATCCTTCAGAAATTATGTTCTTCGATGGTTCTAAATTCTCCTCTGCACCTAGGAATTGTGCTGTTTTATATTTTCTCCTCCAGTCTGTTTCATGTTTACTTCTTTTTTTTAAATGTCCCAATACTACAACTGACCATCTTTTACTTTGTGATATTCTCACTGTCTGATGTTTCATTAGGATATCTTTATCTTGCTATTGAGTATGCCCCCCATGGAAATTTACTGGACTTCCTTCGGAAAAGCAGAGTGCTGGAGACAGACCCAGCATTTGCTATTGCAAACAGTACTGCATCTACACTTTCCTCTCAGCAGCTTCTACATTTTGCAGCGGATGTTGCTAGAGGGATGGACTACCTGAGCCAGAAGCAGGTCAGTCTTCAACTCTCTACCCAATAACAGAACAGCAATTAATTTTTATGGGACCATGACTTCCAATAAAATCAAAGCAATGTTTTAATTTTAGCTTCTATAGCACCGACTGGATCAGTTTTATTTTGTTGGGTTCACATAGCCCAGTCAAATACTGGGGAATAATGGCAGACATATTAAAACTTACAAACAGCGTGGTAACTAACTCCTTGGATAAAATTTTAAATGCTTTTGACAGTGACATACCAAGGCACTTATTATGGATTTTGTTCTTATTCTTAATGTTTGAAATTTTCAACATAACACTACAATAATACATGTAAAGCTCATAGACAGTGTAGTGATTTTTAAAACTTTTTTTCTTTAACTTTTGAATTTTAGTTTATTCATCGAGATTTGGCAGCAAGGAACATCTTGGTTGGAGAAAATTACGTTGCAAAAATAGCTGATTTTGGCTTATCAAGAGGTCAAGAAGTTTACGTCAAGAAGACAATGGTAAGAATTAAAACAAACAGATATAATCTCTTTTCCTCACTTTTTGTTTTCTTATTTATTTGCATTTTCACATGAAAAAAAAGCATACTCATGGGTAATAAAGAACTGAGTATTTAAATGTTATATATTAACATATATCAGTATACTAGCATTTTACCTGTTAATCAGCTCTATACCATGTTTATAATAAAATATACAATTATATTTATATAATATGTATTTTATTTATATGGGTATGGCTTGTAGTAGAATAACCAATTATGCAGTGAGTTATGAGATTTAGTAAAAACGTGTCATAAAAAAAATATGAAGAGGATATGTGCATATACCATGTGGAACTGTACAGTAACAAAAGAAGTATTTTTGTACAAGGATTTTTCTAGTTAAGGCAAGCTAGTCTAATTCTATTGAATCCATCCAAAGTTAACAGGATAGTAACTACAGGCATGTGAAGATCTGAGCTGAAAAGCCAGTCCAAAGCGAATGCTTTGGAAGATCTGAAAGGAAAATGTGCAACAAGCAGTCATATACCACACATAACACTGGATGATGAAGAGACCAGGCTAGGTTAAGGCACCATAAGATATTACTCAGGAATTATTTCCATTTCCTCTTGGTGGTGGTTTTTTTTTGCTAGCTTTAGAGTGAACTGTCCCTTTGGGAAGTAAATTCACAACTGAAGAAAATGTTTATTTACTTGATAAAGCTTACTTGCATAGAGTCAGTTTGCATTAAGATAACACACAAAACAACAGTTGGGGTACAAATTTCAATGTTTCTATTCCAACCATCACCAAATAAACTTCCATCAAATAATTTCCAGGGACGGCTTCCAGTACGATGGATGGCAATTGAGTCTTTGAATTACAGTGTTTACACCACAAACAGTGATGTGTAAGTATGTTTTTCAAGTAGTCTTTCTTTAACTAATTATTCTTTAATATTCCTCAGTACCAAGGAAATGAAGACAGAATGAGACATCCACTCTTAACTCAAAGCACTCAGTAATTGTGTCTCCATGAGTGAGCAATTGAAGCAAAAATAAAACCCACAGCAAAAAAAGTTTTTATTTCATCATCAATGTCTGAACAAGTCCTCTGTTCACAGCCTAGTTGGATTTGGGCCACTACTTTATCTACATTTCTCGTTTGAAATTAGAAGCCTGATGAGTCTTTGGGAGACCCAGAAAGACTCAGTATTTTAGTCAGGGAACTGGAAGTCCTATTTGGCAAAGCAATTATACACTAGCCCTATTTTCTGAGAGGTTACAGTTCAGTAAAAGACTCTACTTGATGGACTCACAGTGAATTATTTTTCCTAAGATACCATTCCTGCTTTCTGATTCTATAAACACTAGAGTTATACAAAAATTAACAAAAATTAAATCACACTTCTCTGTGCTCTCCGAATACTAGCAAAACTATCTACCATTTTAAAATATGAAATCTTGTTGCATTAACGTTGTGCTCCGTAATATCTTTCTGTTCCAGATGGTCATATGGTGTCCTACTATGGGAAATTGTTAGTTTAGGTAAGTATATGAATTCTGAACTGCACAAATCAATTTGAGTCCCAGCTTCATTCACTCAGTCTGCTAAAAATGTATTCCTTTGCAACACGTGTAATTTTTTTTTTCTTTCATTCCACTACATACTATTTAGTTGCAGTATGCTTGGAAACGCAATAGTCACATTTTCAATTCAAGTGCCATTCTCAATTATGAGAGAAAGATAATGACTATTTCATTGCACTATAAACATTGGCCATATCTAAATATAAAATCCAGTGTATCACGTGATATATAGCCCTAATCCAATATAATTAGAGTTTGATGGGTAGCTTTTCCTCAACCTTCCTGAGCTGCAAATCAAAACCTTTATTTTATTGACTTGATCAAGAGGGAAACATCTGCTACTCCAAATAGAAAGAAAGAAAACTTTTGACCATTAATCTTCAAATAATATGTGGAGTTGATTTCCACACCCACTTTTATTCCTGATGTATGATACAGCCTCCTACCATTCAAAATGTGTTATGTAGCCTTCATGGTTTATCTTGGAGTTCACCCCATGATTTGATGACCAGGAGGTGACTGGAGTGCACATTGCATGACACATTGCACATTGTCTAATCATGAACTTTTGTTTTCTAATTTCGTCCCAGCTTTCCTTACTAAATGGGTTTGCGCTAGATACAGATGGGAAATAACACAATAACTATGGAAAGTCAAGACTTTAAGCAATCGAACATCTGCAAAAAGAGGCAAAAGCAGCCTGACATTAATTGATTCATCAGTCCATACTGGAATTATTGCTTATCTTATGCTAATAAGGGAATAACTTGCCTACTGCCACCAAGAGTATTGCAAAGCCCGTTCAAATACAACAGATGAAGGCCCTCAGAGTTGCAGAGAAAATCAGGCCAGCCCAGCAGATCACAAAAACATATACTCATTTTTTTTTTCTCTTTATTACTATGCATTAAACAGTATGGAAATACTAACAGGAAAAATGTAGCTGCAAAATATTCTGTAATGTAGACTGATTTACCTGTTACTGAGTCAATCATTCTTTTTCATTTCTGCTATGGAAGTAAACTTCCTTTTAATACAAACATGACGTGTTAATGACAGTGGTTAAACTCTGCCTTAGGTGGAACACCATATTGTGGAATGACATGTGCAGAACTCTATGAAAAACTGCCTCAAGGGTACAGACTGGAAAAACCTCTCAACTGTGATGATGAAGTGTAAGTAACCACCTCAGCAAACAAAACTAAACAGAACAACACATCTGCTATTGGGAATATATGATGTCTAGAAAGAATTATTGAATCAAATATTTTTTCAGGAAAACATAGAAACTACATTTAAAACAAACAAACCATTTTTAAAAGGGTGCATGATTGAAAATAATTAGTTAGGTCCTTTTGTATCCAGCATATTATATGCCACGAACACTTTCCTAGGTTCTATGCTCCTGCCAGATACCTTAGCCTTTGCACAGCATGGCTGGTCTTTAGCTCAAAGGGAGCTTTTTGACTACTCCAGAGAAAAGAAAATTATTTTCAGGCAGCAACCAGATGTGGAAAATGTAACTTCAATAATTTATTAAACCATTTCCTTTAAAAAATGGAATGCACATGGCCTTCCAATGAATTTGTAGCTTTAACCTACATATTCAAACTATCAAATGCTGATGTTTGATTTTTAAAGGTATGACCTCATGAGACAGTGCTGGAGAGAGAAACCATATGAAAGACCATCATTTGCTCAGATACTGGTGTCACTGAACAGAATGTTAGAAGAAAGGAAGGTAAGAATGAATCCCTAGAAAATAATTAGGTCATGAATAATTTCAGTGTGGATTCTTGAAGTAATCACCTTGTGTCACACTTTCTGTTTACTTCCTTCCCAGACCTACGTGAATACTACCCTATATGAGAAGTTTACTTATGCAGGCATTGATTGCTCCGCTGAAGAAGCTGCTTAAGACAGGAGAAATCTTTAATCATCGAGGATGTATTGATGAAAAACAAAACTCAGTCTCCTGAAGCCCAAAATGTGATGTGCTGTGTAGAACTGTGTATAGCTCTAACTGTATATAATACAGTAATACTGTTTTACTACACATATGTATGTGTATATCACACAGTAAGCTTTGCCTCCACAGGATGTAGAAGTGTATATACTGTTCAGAGTAGAAATAGAATGAAGTCATAAAATCAGCTGTTTCATATGCAGGGTTTTCTTTTTTCCTATTTGTGCAGATATAGTCTATACATATATATTGTAATCCATTAGGTATTGCAATCTTAGATATTTTTTACAATGTCCAAGAGCTAATAATGGCAAAGTGGGTATCTTCTAGCAGTATTCCATAGACATTTCATTGTGATTAAAGAAAAAAACTAACCTGAATCTGAAAATGGAAGCTGCAAGCAGATGTCAATCCACTATGTTCAGAAAAGATAATTTCTAAGTAAGACTCAGATTTGAATGTAAAGCTAACTAGTAGAAATAATACGTTCAAAAATTCTATTGATTCTTGTAAGATATAAGCATGTTACTGCTCTTCCATTGTCCAGTTTTACAGTCAGTGTTTTCCTATATGCAAAATATGCATATATTTTGAAGTGTGTAATGCTATTGGAGACAGCCATACAACAATGGCAATCCTATGCTTTACCATATGGGGATTAAGGATTACTACATACTGTAAAACACATTTTTACAATTAGCCTGGATGTACATGAGGCTTATTAAATTTGTATTTCATTTAATAATTTCACTGAATAATTGTAAGTTACTACCTACTATATACAAGCAAGGCTTGTTTTGCTTATTTCATCCCTTCTGCAGTACGTAGTGTGGTATAGCCTCTTAAAAATACTGCACTGAAATACTTCAAAATTATATTTGGCCTGACAGGAAGACCTTCTAGTCCCCAGTTTAGACAAATAGAGGCAGAATTGACCTGAGCCTCTGGTATCAAATCAATCATGCAGGATCCTGTGGACTTACTTTATTCAAACTTCATACCAGCTAACATCATGCTTTGCACGTGTCCCTCTCATCCTCCTGCCTCACCAGCTCATAACTGATCATCAGACCACAGTGACTTTCTAGCTGGGTGGACCGTGTCACTCTCCAAGACCTTGAGGAAGATGTTAGAGAGACAAAGAGAAGAAGGTTTTGCCTTTTGATAGTGTGTGGGTGGATATTTAGTTGGTTCCAAAGCTGAGGTATCACAGCAGAGTATAGAGTAACACTACTGGCATACAGCAGGCTACCTCAAATAGATGAAGCACCAAGGGCCTTATTAAATGGGAGTAAGTCAACAGACAAGGATGCTGAGAAACTTGTGTGTCCTTGAGACAGGTAAAACTTTCACTGTAAATACAGGTGCTACGTCTGAGTTTATAGAGTGCACAGATTCACTGGGCCAAGGAACAATTCCAAAATGGCAAAGAGACACAAATTCTACTGTATTTTTCATAAGGGACTACTTGGCTTGGCACCTTTGAAGTAGGGGCATTGACTTTTTGCAGTCCAACCAGGTTTCTACAGATCAGTGAGGTGAACAGGAATGGATCTTCATGGATGCTTTCCAGGCTACCAGGCAAAACCAGCTGATGGCTTCTGCTGAAACTGCTCCATGTTCTGTTGAGAATTTTGTTATGGGTCCAAACCATCTCATGGTCTCATACCTCTCTAACAAACAAACACAACTGACTATTCTATTACTTGATGTAAACCCCTTCTGTGGCAAAAATTTTACTTGGACCACTATACCACATAAAGAATCAGAGTAATCAAACCAATAAGCTTGACAACACTCTGCATTTTAAGTGCACAAGTCTCACTGTAAATTTAGCTGAAGGTTGTTTAAGTATTCTTGTAAATATTTTTCATAATTTCATTTAACATTGTGGCATGCATTAGCTTTCTAATCTGCTGCAGTGAAATATTTTTTTTAATTGCCATTTTTCTAAAATCACACAGAATCACAGAATTTTCACAGTTGGAAAAGACCTCTAAGATCACCACATCCAACTGTCAAGATTCCCCCCTTCCCAAATAAAATATATCAATATCTGTCCACTAGAGCATGTCCTGAAATGCCTCATCTACAAGGTTTTTAAATGTTTCCAGGGATGGTCATTCCACCACCTCCCTGGGAAGCCCATTCAAACACCTAACTACTCTCTCCTGCCTAGCCTAAACCTCTGCTGGTGTAACTTCAGGCCATTTCCTCTGGTACTATCATTATTCACTTGGGAGAAGGGCCAGCACCCACCTCACTACAACCTCCTTTCAGGTAGCTGTAGGGAGCAACAGGTTCTTCTCTCAGCCTTCTCTTCTCCAAACTAAAAACTTCAAATTTACTCAACCTCTCCTCACAGGACTTGTTCTCTGGGCCCTTCACCAACTTGGTTGCTCTTCTCTGAACTTGCTCCAGCACCTCAATGTCTTTCTTGTAGTGAGGGCCCCAGAATTGAACACAGCACTCAAAGTGTGTTCTCACCACTGCTGATATAGGATCATGGTCAATTCCCCTTCTCCTGCTGCCCACACTATTCCTGATATAAGCCAGGATGATGTTGGCCTTCCTGGCCACCTGGGCACGCTGCTGGCTCATAACCAACCAGGTGTTGACCAGCACCCCCCAGGTCCTCTTCTGCCTGGAAGTGGTCCAACCACTCCTCCCCACGTATGTAGCATTGCATGGGGTTGTTATGACCACAGTATAGGACCCAACCCTTGGCCTTGTTAAACCTCATTTTATTGACCTTAGCCCACTGATCCATCCTGTCCAGGTCTCTTTGCAGAATCCCCCTACCCTCCAGCAGATCAGCATCCCACCCAACATGGTTTGCCTGCAAACTTGAAAAGGAAGCCCTCAACCCCTTCATCTAGATCATTAATGAAGATATTTAACAGGACCGGCCCTAAAACTGAGCCCTGGGGAACGCCACTGGTGACTGCCCACCATCTGGATTTAACTCCTTTGGCTACAACGCTCTGGGCCCAGCCATGGCATTTCTAATCCAGTGTATGTGTCTATAACGTGAGAAACCAACTTCTCTGGAGAATGCTGTGGGAGACGGTGTCAAAGGCTTTACTAAAGCTGATGTAGATAATGACCACAGCTTTCCCTTCATCCACTATGCAGGTCACCTGGTCATAGAATGAGACCAGGTCATCAGGCAGGACCTGCCTTTCCTGAACCCATACTGGCTGGGCCTGATCCCTTGGCTGTCCTGCATTTGCCACGTAAGTGCACTCAAGATGAACCTCTCCATAATTTTCACATGCGCTGAGATGAGGCTGACAGGCTTGTAGTTCCCTGGATCCTCCCTCTGGCCCTTCTTGTAGATGGGCATCCCACTGAGGAGCCCCCAGTCAACAACCGAGGACTAGTGTTTCCCTCACATCCAATACGGGAAGGAGATTCTCCCTGGCTATCTTTTTGCTATTGATGTATTTGTAGAAAAAAATTTTGTAGGTCTTTATGGCAGCAGCCAGATTGACCTCCAGCTAGGCTTTGTCTTCCTAATTTTTCATCTACATGACCTAACTAGATCCTGGTACTCACCCTGACATGCCTGCCCCATCTTCCAGGGGAGGTAAACTCTCCTTTTTTGCCTAAGTATCAGTAAAAGTTCCCTGTTAAGGCCAATTGTCTTCCCTACCATATTGTCTTACAATGAATGGAAGCAGCCCATGGGGACAGATCTCCTTCTTGAAGAGCACCAAGCCTTCCTGGACCCCTTTGTCCTTCAGGACTGCCTCCCAAGGCACTCTCTCTACCATTGTCCTGAGGAAGCCAAATCTGCCCTCCTGAAGTTCACGGTGGGGGTTTTCCTCACACCCCTCCTTACTTGACCCAGGACTGAGAACTACATCATTTCATGGTCACTAAGCCAAACACATCCCCCACCAGTCCTTCTCTATTTGTGAAGAGCAGATCTAGCAAGACACCTCCTCTGGCAGACTCACCAGCTGGATTAGGAAGCTATCTTCCTTAAACTTGGGGAACCTCCTAGCCTGTCTCCCCTCTGCTATGTTATACTTCCCTGTAGGTCTGGTAGGCTGTAGTCTAATTATGAGACCTCTGCCAGCCACTTGGAGAATGCCTCATCCACCTCATCAAGGCTGGGCAGTCTATAACAGGGAATCCTCCTTATTTGCCTTCCCCCTCATGCCCCAAAATAACAGTAATGCTAAAACACAGCTTGAGATGTCTCTGTTCAGTCTAAACATCACAGAACTACTGCTATTAAAATCATCTATTAGTTTGGCAGAGTCCCAGACAGATTAATAGCTTCTATACTTTCAACATACACAGAGTATCCCAGGTTTAGTAGTTAGATTTTACTGCCCTTTATTCAGCCCCATTTATGGCACTCGGTGCTACTCAAAGGCTTACAGCTTAAGTGCCAGCAGGTTGATGTTCTGCTTTTCAAAGGACAATCCATTCAATTTCATGTCCCCTTCTTCCCAAATGCCTTACTACCACTATGAAGAATATTACACTACCAGTGCCAAGAGTTTTCTTTTGTTCCAAACACCCCACATCCTAACATTTCATCCTAACAATTTCATTAGTTTCCCCATATTCTCTTACATAGAGTTATCAAGCTCATACTCGGTACAAGTTTTTGGTTAGGAAAGAAGTGTTTCAGACAAGTGGAGCTGTCCATGCTTTGAGGAGTATGTGACACAGAATGGCAGGTAACTGCTTAAAGTCAAATTTTAGTTATAGTTTAAAAAGAAATGATTGGAGAAAGTGAGCCTTTAAGAAGAAAAAGGCAGAACCAAAGCCTCCACACAGCTTTTCCTGCAAGCCTTCTCCTTCACCACCCTCAACTTCCATTTAATGCAACAGCTCTGATTGTTCAACAGGCAGAGTATGAATAAAACAAAAAGTCCCTAATATGTCCAAGCAAAACTCCCGAGCTACAGAAGAATGCAGTGTGCCTGGAAGGAAAACTAAGAAATTATCTGAGACCATATACCACTGGCTAGAGTGAGATTCTTCAACAGAAGAAGAGTGAGACATCAGCAAAAGGTGAGGGTTATCAAAAACTCCAAACAATTACCTTTACCTCACTGGACTGGATGCAAAGAAAGGTATAGATATACTTGGGGATGTATGAATTCAACTAATCCACTCGATGGCTGCACTTCTCCCCCTCAACAGCAACACAAAAGGAAGAACACGAGGTCTTAAATGATGGGGATATTTAATTCTTCTCCAAGGAGAGACTGACACAACTGTAAAGTCAAACACAGATAGCCCCTATCCACAAAATGTTGAGTAACATACATGTCATCAATACATATAGCTACCTGATGGTCAGAAGTAAAGCAAGTGGAAGTAAACTTCTAGCAGTATCCAGAGAGAGGGTGAGAAACTAATGGAGAAGAGTCATAACTATGGAAGAATTTATACCACTTAGTAGCCTCTACTATTTACAGAACCAGAAGATGGCTCATAATAACCTTGCAGGTCCTAGTTTTCTCCTCTCTTAAATGTATCATAAGAAACAAAACAGAATAATTGCTAATAAAGAATGCAAACTATTTTGTGATTTGGATAAGAAAACTGAGTGGTCCTCTGAGCTTCCCCTCAGAGAAAGTTTTTATTCTTAATTGCTTTCCATTCACCTTACCATTCCTCCCTTTAGCTGCTGCTATTTTAACTTGCTCAAGAAAATACAACCTGTATGGCTTAATTAGTGAAACCACAGACTTCAAGCTCTGTTATGTATTCTTCAATTTTTCAGTCAAATCAGACAGACAGTATACTGTATGTCAAGCTACCTCAACAGCTGCAGCTCTTGTACCCTGGACAGCAGAGATCCTGGAGGTGAACACCCTTTTGAAGTGCAGTCCTAGCCAGACTCCAGTTTGAGATGGTTAGGAAAAAAAAAAGGCAAACAGTCAACTGAATTCAGAGCAAGTTAAATCACCACAGACCTACTGCTTTCTGATAACAAAGGGTGTTTCATTCTGCTCACTCCCAGGTCTACAAAAAGCAAATTCAGCCTTGAAGTTTATTACCCTTCTTTTGTACTAGCACAAAACTGACACAAACTATCACAAAGCAGAAGCACAAACCAATATGAACAGAGGGAGTAGAAGTCATGCATTCAGTTTTTTTCTTTTTTTTCTAGAAATGGTTACTAACTAGCTCTGTAGGTTAAGCTTAGATTTTAGCTCTGTGGTCATCAGCAGTGAATGATTAAACACAAATTTTAGCAGTAGAGTCTGCTAAAGGCAAAGTCTTGCCTATTTAAGATAACCATCTTAATGGCTGTAGAAACATCTTTTGACAATCCCCTTACCTCTACCACAGCACTATGCACAATAATGTCATAGCAAAGGAAGTCAGAGGATATTATAAGCTTTGAGGTGCTCCACTGGGTGTATATATAAAAGGCCATCAAGTTTTGTTCAGTGAGACCATCTATGTGTTCCCTGGTCAACAAAGATATGTTAGCAGAATAGAATATTATATTTTACAACAAGCTTCAATGACAAAAGTAATTAGGAATCTGCCAGTTTATTAGAATAAATTAAACTGAGTATGTCAGATCAGATTGAAACAAATTATTTAGAATGGCATGGGCAATGTGAAATATGTCAAATGCAATATTTCATAAGTATTATATCCACCTTGTAGACCAGATTTATTGACTTGTCTTTGACTGCCAGTCAAGGAATATACTGCAAGTTTATTAGTGTAAAAGCAGAAGCACTCCTATAAGCAAGCAAATTTTGAAATACACATTAGCCTCATCACACTACCTTCAGAATATTAAGAGTGCCCTTTCTACACAGGAAAGAAACTGGAACAGTTTTGTATGGTACATATTTTCACAAGTCAACCTTACTGAAGGGGAATGAATAAGTGGCTCTGTGATGCCTGGCTGCCATCCAGGGTTAAACCTCAACACCAACCATCTTACCCTTCAGGTATACCCTCTCCTTTTACAATATTATTGAATTAAAGGTATCCAAGACAAAGCTTTACATGACAGGAAGTGCATTTCTACCTTTTCACTTTTCTGAGTAATTTTTATCTCTTGATTTATGATGTAATATACTGATTGCTTAATAAGAACCTGGGCTCTTACCATCATCTTGATGAATTTTCATGAGGTAGTCAGCCACCAAGCTACTAAGTGCTTTTTTATGAGGCCAACCTAGCCAATGGGGAAACACTATTGATGTATCTACTACTATGCCATGAATTAACTGGAAAAGAGCAGAGGCCACAATGATTGCATATCCAGTTATAGTTTTGCACGTCCAAGAAATCCCATCTAGCATCTAAACAATTTCCTTTCTTAATAATATGCCCAAGCTAATTCTTTAGTCCCAAGTACTAACTCATCTGTCTTGTGTTCCTCTATTCATTTTAGAGTGGCAAACTGTGGTGAAAGAACTGTGGAAAAATTGGGCTTTGCAGTGACTTTTGTAGATTTAATTGACAGTAGTTCACTAGTTGTATATATACAGTGAACAGCTTAGCTCTGGGTTTAGATAGCAAATACTTTACTGCAAAACCTCATTTGCTTTGGCCTTTAGATATCACTCAGGAATGCCTATTGAAGCTGAATTCCAGTTCCTTCACTAGTAATAATCATAGAATGGCTGAGGTTGGAAGAGGCTGGTAGAAGTCATCTTGTCCAAACCAAGCAGGACCATCTAAGTGCTGGTTGTCCAGAAACATATACAGATGGCTTTTGACCATCTCCAAGGTATAAGACTCCACAACCTCTCTGGACAACCTTTGCCAGCTTGGTCAACCTTCCAGTGAAACAGTGTTATCCACTGTTATAACATTCAGAGAGAACCTCATGTGTTTCATTGTGTGCCTACTGTCTCCTGTTCTGGCATTGGGCAACACTGATAACAGCCTGAATGTTTTGTTCACAACCTTCATTCAGATTTTTGATAAGAGTGTTCCTGAGCTCTTATGATTCTGTTTCTTATGGGCTGCCTTGATATTTAATGGCATAAACCACTCATTTTTGGTACCCAATTATGCTGATAGGTAGCCTAGTTTTTTAAGAGCTTCTAAGAGCAGTACCTTCATATTACTTGAACTGTCATTGCCTTTTCTGTACTTGGCATTTTAAGTTCAGTAAGATCAGACAAAATACCATTCCAGGTTTCTGTGAAATTATTCAGTGGTGATGTATGTTTTGCATAATTAGAAGCATAAACCTGCAAACTACAAACTTCAAATGTCAGAATCTTATCATACTGTGTTTGTATACACCTCTCTTCCTTCTCTGATTGTGCAGGACTTCCAAGGAACTAAAAGGAATCAAAACCATGTCTTTCGGGTCCAAGACAAAACTCAACAGGAAGAACAAATACAAGCAATCCACAGTAAACACAGACAAATCTTGTTAAACTGTACAGTCTGATGGTCTTAATGCATGGCTTATGACTATACTGCTTTTCTGTTAGATGATGTTTAAATCTGCATTGGCTTTTATCCCATAAGGGAGTTTTGCAACTTTTTTTGTTTCCTTTGGAAGGGGAGAAAAATTCTTCAAGAGTGAAAAAAAATTGAAAAATTGTTGAAAAATTCTTTTTAACTTACCCTGTCAGAACAAAAACCTAATTCATGATTCATTTCATTTTTATTTACGCTACTACAAGTCTGACAGCCATGCTTCTTCTTAAATGGCTCTCTGCCAGTTCATCAAGTCTAGTCCTGAAGTACCACAGACTAATTGGCATACCTTATGTCGCAGTCTACAATTTCTCCACCTGGTTTAATGAGTGCATCATAGACAACCTGTAGCTTAGCACTGACCACTCTAGCTAGTTCCAAGCCATGGGTTGTATAACACTGAAGAATTACCAGCATATACTTTGCCACACCTACAGCACACTCTTTCAAAAGCTAAATAAAACCAGCCAAACAAAAAAACCCCAGTACATTTGTCCTAACTGGTTTTCCATAAAGTTAAAAATGCTGCGTTGAAGCTACATGAATAGTTACTGTGAAAGCAGAGTAACAAATACATAAGCATTGTCCAGTCATTAACCATGGAAAAGTAGAGAAAAAAATTAAAAAGAAAAAAATTTTAGAAACCAAACCAAAACAAAAACACCCCACCACGTTCCTCTATAGCAAACTTAGAAGTCAAGTTTAACTGTTACTTCTACTATTGCTATGTTGAAAACAAAATTTAAAGAAAGATCTACAAAGCTTGATGTGTTAGTAGTAAAAACTGATGAACTCACTTGTAGTCTAGGCATTAAATATGGAACACTGCTGTAGTGTGTGATTTTATGCCTATGTATTCTACTGTCTGGTGAACCACTTTTTGAAACAGAATTCTGTTCCAGTCTAGTAAGCACTTACCAGCATAATCAGAATGTTTTACAGCCTCAGAAAATATAGCAATACCACTTTTCTCAGGATTTGGTCGAGGAAATTGATTTTCTTTCAATTGTACCTCAGTCAGAAGATATCCTTTCATAAGTTCATATATAGCACAACCTTTAAGTGCTAAAACAAGTAAGTAGCACTTAAATATCCTGGTACTTTCAGAAGACAACAAAACCGAAAGGACAAGATGTGCATTATAGTTTACAGGCAAAAACTACATGTTTGTACCTCAGATCAATTAGAATTTATTATAGATGAAGCATTATTTATGAAAAGAACAATAGTGATGTTAATTCACCAGCCAGCCCAGAAAGGGACAGACATACATTACTAAAGAATATGTTCTTTTCAAATCCCCTAAGAATAATCATTCATAAAAAGCAGGAAATCTGTTTGAAAACCAGTGGTTAACAAAGCCTGACCAAAACTCAAAGATACATTTTCATGCTGAAATAAGACCATTTATGTGGTAAAGTGGAGAACTGGCATCTCTCCCTTTTTGTTCACCATTCTTTTCCTCTGGCTTTACAGATCCAGTGCTACTGCTGTTGCTAAGTCTCCCTGAATGAAAGAAAGCATATTTTTACCATTTCTTCTCAATTTTATTTCTTGTTAATATCCTAAACAAATATTCATAAATCAAACTACCAACTTGTTTCAATGATTTATTCCTACAGAAGGACTCATGTCTACAGAAATTTCTTTAGTGAAATTAAAATAAATAATCAAAGACATTTCTCCTCTGTTCTTATTTGTATGCTTACAACTCATTAAAAAAATATATCAGTTGGAAGCAAAACTACTGTGGTTTCTCACCTTCTGGAGAGCCTTCGCAGCAAAATTCAGGTACAATTTTTCACTGCCACAATGATCATAAACAGATTGCTCTTCTATCAGGGCCTGTATTAACAAACTAACAAACAAACAAAAAGAAAAAAAAAGGAAAAAAGAGAAAAAAAAGAAAAAAAGAAAGCAAAAAAAAGCAAAGCAAAAAAAAGAAAAAATAAAAAGAAAAAAAACCACCAAAAAACAACAAATGACTGAGTATTAGTGGAGTACTGAACGCTTTACAGAAAGGATTGCCACTTAGAGTCTGAGATTCTTAACCAAGAGGGAGGACACACACACACATGCAATGTCCTGAATCTGAAGTGCAACAGGAAACAAAAAGTCAGATGGACGAGATACACAGAAGGACAAATTCAGTACTTATGTAGCGAAGATCTGCCCCAACTCAGTATTGAAATCTAATCATTGTGGGAATTTGAGCATTCATAGAGTAACCATTCCTGTGGCTACAGATAACCTTTTCTGATCTTGCTTCAAAGAAGGCATTGTTGCTTTGAGGTCAAGACATTTTTCCTTAATTTCCTTTTTGTAAAGGTCTATGAAACATACACAAAAGGAAGGTCCTGCAGCTTCTAGTTATGAAGAATAACACTCAAAATACTTTCACCAATCTTCGGGGGGGGGGGAAATGCTTCTTCCCTGATTTTGTATCACTGTTTATATTATCTGTACTGTATTCAACATCAGAACACACTGTAAATGGCAGAGTAACATCTGATGTTCCACAAGCTTTCATGCAACACACAATTACATACAGAGTCTTATCAGGACAGCTCCATAAAGTCCTTTAAATGTCAGCATGCAAAAAATTTAGGTCACCTAAAGGTTAAGCTTGGGATATTTGTGCCTGTCAAACCTTATCTGTTTGCTGTAAGCTTGAGTAGCATTTGGTGTGGTGTAAATATGAGATCAAAGGCTCAAGAGGATTGACATTTATGGTTGTTCTTCAAATCTATTTTCCTCTTGTCCTAAACAGACCTCAAACTCACTGTTACATTCAAGGATGTCTCCAGTATTCACAAGAGGATCTTAATTCTGCATGTGCAAAAGAAAAACCTTTCCTTTTGATACTAAAATGGTATGTCTTTTTGGAAGATAATTAGCTGTGTTAACAACAAATGCTTTTACTCGGAGAAAACAAATTTATTGATACATTCACAAATATAAATCCCGGTGCATTTCAGTACCCACCTACTGAGGAGTCTGGAATATTTGTTTTAAAAATAATCAAATAACAAACCCCAAACACCAACACATTGTGCCTGACCTGCTAAAATAATTCTTAAGAGGAATTTTAAAGATCTGTGAAACATTACAGACCTTGTTAATAGCTTCATTCTTTGTTCTACACACTTTGAAACATTAAAAAAAAAAAAAAAATAAAGTCCAAGTATCCCTGTCTTGTCTCAGGTGGTACTTTGCATCCTGATTCTCAAATAGAATGTCTTTTCTGAGCACAAACCTTAAAAACAAAACAAAACAAAAAACCAAAACCAAAACTGAAGCATAAAAAACCCTCATGCTAATGTGGTTAATAAGTAACAATAGCCCACAGTTCAGACAGTCTTTTGTCCATCCTTAGAGAAAAGAAAATAAATAACCAAATACTACTGAATAGTTATTCAGAAAATTGGAGCTGAACATGAGAGGTAGCCAGAAAGAACCATCAGAAGCAGTAACAATGGAGACTGTTGATGCTTGAACAAAATGAAGTAATTTTATGTTCAACGTTATGGAAGGTATTAAAACTACTTTAACTTTTTTTCTTGGAGAAAGTTTAGTCCTTCAGCAAGCAGGTCAGTTATGATTGAAGCCATGCTTCCTATCTGGCCTTTATTTCAGATAGCACCACACTTATGAGTGTAAACTAAGGACCCTATGAACTAGCCAGGTCTACAATTAAATGGAGACATCTTTGAATTCCCATTCTGATTTTCCCATTTAAATAATTCTACTGGTTTACACTGCTGTGGAGCATTTTCCTCTTCATTTGCTATAGAAGATATAGAGAGACCTGCAAAACAATTTTATAGAAAATTATATCCAAGAACAGTTTCTGTACAACTGTAATCAATAAGGTATTTTTCTAATTAAAAACAGCAGCCTTAATTTGCATACAAAGAATTGAAACCACATGACCTTCGTGCGCTAAAAATGCAGTTTCCTTAGAACTTAAGTTTCCTTAGATCTTAAGACTTATCTGACTTTAAGATCTTTCTCAAGGTTTTAAGTGTTTACAATCATTTAATTGGGATGACTACTCTGCAAGAGGTCCTTCTGTTCCTCAGTTTCATACTTGACTGAATGCACTACCATTTTAATCCCCTGGGATTCTTGTAAATCTTCTGCTTCTCTTTGAAGAAAAACAGCTATGACCTTAGGTCATCCTAAACTGCAACCTACAGATTTTAGCTAAGGAAAAATAAATAATTTATCTTGTCAGTTATGCAGTAGACTACAAGTCTCATTGTACCAAATACCTAGTAACATTCCGAGCCAGACATATTCACAGTTGTGCACAAACTATAAGCAGCATTGAAAGTAAAGTTCTCCAACTGCAGATATGTGACTAACCATTACCTGTTTAGCATTTATTTGCTGTAGACTGCTTAACTGAACTCAGCTGCAACTCTGACATAGATATTTCTGGCATATTTCTATGGATATTTCACTCAGATATCCTAGCAAATCAAAAAATGAAGTGGCTGTTACTCTCCTGAAATTTTATAAATTGCATACAGACCCTCTCATCCAAGAGATCCGTTAGCATCAATCATATATTTTAACAACAGTACTATTAACACTGTCATTTAAAAACACTGGTCACTACTTGATGTCAGCAGTGATTGTATTAGTAATTACAAAACATTTCAGGGAACTACTAGAAAGACACATTTGCTAGTGAATGAGATCCTTTCCAAGTTACTCACAAATAAGGAATTTTGTTTTAACACAGTAACAATACACTAAAACAGGGCAGCACCACAAAGCCTCAGTGCAGATTAACCCTGCCTGGCAGCTGAGCCCCATGCAGCCATTCTCTCACTTCCCTAGGGAGATGGGACAGAGAATGGGAAAGGGTAAAACTGAGACAAAGTCGTGAGCCAATATAGACGGTTTAATAGATAAAGCAAAGCAGATTAAGTGCATAATTAATGCACTACTTCACATCAGCAGGCAGATGTTTAGCCAACTCCAGGAAACCAGGGCTTCATCATGCCTAATTATAAATTCAAATGCCTCCCCTTTCTCCTTCTCTCCCCAGCTTTTATTGTCAGGCTCAACATTGCGTGGTCTGGAGTATCCCTTAGGTTATCCTGGGTCAGCTGCTCCTCTGTCTGTGTTCCTTCCACTCCCTACCCATCCCGGGTTATTCGCTGGCAGGGCAGCATAGACAAAGAGAGAAGCCCTTGAGGCTGTGCACTCTTCAAGAATAACTAAAACATATGGGTGTCATCAGTATTATTCTGATCACTCAGCACCCTACAGAGCTACAATGAAAGCTGACTACATGTTTGCCAAAATCAGTATCCCTCTCTACCTCAGAGAGATGGTAAATGCTCTTACCAGAAACACAATCTGAGAGAGGTAATGTTTGCCCACCTTTTAAACAAGTGAGATACTGTTTAGATTATGTAGTAACCCATGTTATAGCATTATTATTTGACCAGTTAGAGCCTGAGTGAACCTTCAGGATTGAAGCTTGCTACAATTGTGAACACACATTAATTTCTCCTAGTAAGATCTAGATTACTGTTGCCTGAAAACATTCATAAAAGGAATATGAACATTAAACAAGCTTGTTAGAAATCTTACTGCTCATTATGTTTAAGAAGAAAGTATGCCTCACCATGGAAGACACATAATGAAGTTTCAGTAGAAAATGCCAGTTATTCACTGGTGTTCATGTAGTCTTTGCAGACTGCTAGCCCCAGAAGGAAACCAAGTGCCTTGAAAAAATTAAAAGCGATTCAAATTACTTCTGCTCTTTGCTACTAGGGTCAAAGGTCACACACCATGCAGGTGACATCCTCCTACCATGAAATCAAGAAGTCGCCAACTTCAATATTATCAGACAGTGTTCCAAGCCACCTTTCCGAGTCCAGCATCCTGAAGCCTAACCCTAGGCCCAAACACCAGCTAACATGTTAATTACAGCAGTGTGACTGCTGTTTGCCAAGGTGAGCTCGCTGAATGAGTATTTTCTTTCCTCCTAGGAGCACCAGCAGAGCGAGACTGTAAGGACGTCCCGTCGTGCCCTCTCACTCTACAGCTCCCGCTCACCACAGCTCTCGATTTATGTCCCACCCTCAAACGGGGGGAACGAAACCGTGCCCGTGCCTCGCCGCCTTCCACCCCTCAACACCTGTTTGCCACTGGAAAGCAAACACCCACCCCTCCAGCACTGCCGGGACTCGGCTTCCTCAGCACGGCTACACCACCGCCCACAGCTCCTGAAGAGGAGAGGCGGGTCGGGGCGGAGGGGAGGAGGGGGCGGTGGTCGGAGAAGAGGAGGTGGAAGGAGGTGGCGAAGCGCTGGGGAGGAGGGGGATGAGATCTTCCAGCAGTCGGGACGGCGGCGACACGGCGCGGGAGGAGGCGTCGCGGCGAAGAGGGCGAAGGCGTCAGTCAGTGGTTGCGGAGTCGGTGTGAGAAGCCAATGTCCCGGCTGAGGGAAAAGGAAGGAGCTGCCGAAGCAGTAAAGCGGCTCAGAGACTCCGCACCCGGGAGTCGTTACAGGCGGAGAGGCCCTTTCGCGGCGCCTGATTCTATGACAGAAAACAAACAAACAAACAAACCTGATCCCGCTCTTGTGCAGGCCTCACTGGTGAGAAATAGATCTCACTGGTGAGAAAAGATGTCGGCGGTGGCAGTGAGAGGCACACCTGCTCTGTGCGCTGGGTGGGAGCGGCCCGGCTGTCAATGAAGTGTAACGCTGTGTAAGGCTGTGTAACGCTATGTAATGCTCTGTAACGCTGTGTAACACTATGTAATGCTCTGTAACGCTGTGTAATGCTGTCCTGTGTGTCCAGGCTGGCGTCAGGAGCACAAGGGGCTGGGCAGCCATTCTGTCCCACCCGCCAGCCTACCCCATCCATCGGGGGCTACAGTGACAGGATCCACCCCATCTGGAACCAGTGGCACGTCCCAGGGCTCGCTGCTGAGAGCAAACCTCGGGGTGAGCTGACTTCGGGGGGACAACTGTCCCAGTGCTCTGCCTCCAGCACAGGCCAGCAGCCAGCTGGAGAGGCAGCTGTAAAAACGAAGTAGGAAGATGCAGGTTTTGCCCAAAGTGCCCTCCAGGCAAGATGTTCAAGGAGCGTGGAATGGCTTCTCTAGTTGACTCACTGCCCTCTGCAAGGACAGTGTTACCTCTTTCAAACCTGGGTCCTAGGGGTTTCCTTCGGTGCTTCTTGCTTTTCTTACTGGAATGAGTAGGCAGTTGCTATCAGTTTTGTCAGTGGTATTCAGTATCTATAACAGACTCCCCTCCTTCCAGCATGCACTCCTTACCAAACCAGTTTATGGTTGCTCTTGTGGAAGCTGTCTGCCTCTGCCAATGATCCTTGTCAACTGACTTGGAAATTTTTCTGGGCTTATCTGTTGTTTTTAAGTGTAAGGGACCAGAACTGCACTTGTTATCCACCATGTAAAGTGACTGGGAATCATGTTTTATATGCTGTTCCATATTATTTTCCCATTAACTTGAGTAGGTTCATCAACTGCTCTGTGATCTCATATATGTGAGGTGAGCTTGAGTATCACCCCTAAGGCAAAACTTCAATTTCAGATATGCAAGGCCAATTTCAAAACATGAAAAACATAATGAAAAAATGAAGAAACTAACTGAAAACTGTCTGCTAATGTAACTGTCTCTTGGTGGCAAGTAATGTGGCTTGAAAAAGGAAATCCCCTTTGTTTGGTGTCAGAAGGGGTAATAATTAAATAGTGATATATAAAAAAGAAAAATCACACATATCTCATGTTTCTGTGTCATGGGAAAAAAACTGCAGAAGCGAAGTCATTGTAGCTACTTTGGCATGTGGGATTGTGAAAGTTAATGAAAGGGCTCCTGGGTTTTGAGCTTATTTCAGGAGACCATAGTCAGAAAATTTGTCTTAAGTTGGTTGCATTGCTTTGAAAGCAATAAATTTTGGTGGTAATCAGGAAAGCCCAGGTTTTTGTGCCTCACTGCTTAAAATTACTCTATAGACCAGTCTCTACTTTTGATCCTGTGGGTGTCATTGCACTTGACTTCCCAAGGTCAACTGCAGAATTATTGCTACTGTCTGGGTGTAGCAAAGGCAGGTGTGATATTCTGGGTTTAGGGCAAATGAAATAGCAAAATTGTGTTCTCTTGAAAGATCTACCAACAGAGAGAAAAATACTAGAAAGATAAAAATACCAGCCCAGGAGTTAAGCTTGCATGTTATTGTATTCATACAAACAGCATACAGGGCTGTTACATAATCAAACATTCCAAAAGACACATATGCTTACATAATTTTCCCCCCAAAAAGGATATTTTTGAAAAGGAGGTTAATTAATTATTGCTAAAAAAATTTCCTAATTTAAGAAATAAATAGTGTTTGGAGATCCATGACTACATTCTATCTATATCACTACATCAGGTGCGGCGGGGGGCGTGTCCGGGCAAGGTGCGGGGGGATTTAAACGCGGTGAAAGCCGCTACAGCCACAGTTGTTTCGGCCACCAGCAGAGGCAGTGGGAGAGAGAAAAACACGAGGAAAGCCCAGGGGCTAACTGGGATCAAGCGGTACCGGGGGGTTCCTGAGATCGGGACACTCCGTACAGCTGCCCAGAACCGCGGGAAGAAACCCGGGAGCTCTCTGGCTCAGCCAATCAGGCGCGGCGGGGGGCGTGGCCTGGGAACGCGCGGGGGATTCGAACGCCCCTGGGGAGGGCGGCGAACAAGGAACTCTTCCAGGCAGCTCACACGGGCAGGGAGCTGCAACTTACTCACAGAGTGATGGTAAGTATTCTGAGAAAGAATACTTGACTCCCAACAACCACAAGGATGGATATCGGTATCCAGGCCACAGGCTGTGAGGAATGCCGCAGCCTCGCACTGGCAGCAGGAGGCATCTCCGGGTACGGCTGTGTGAGGTGTGAACGGGCTGGTGACCTGCTCAGCAGGGTGGCACAGCTCCAAGATGAGGTGATCTTGGATGAGGTGATTGGACTCGATGATCTCAGAGGTCCTTTCCAACCTGGCTGATTCTGTCATTCTGTGATTCCTATTCAGTGATTCCTATTCAGTGCATGTTGCTAATGTTGGATTGATTAATTTCAAGAAGTCATCGCGTCTCAGCTATTCCTTTTTAACTTGAGGAATAATGTTGTGTGGCTTTGATTGTATCTCCTGGTGCTCGATTCTGATGCAGTTAGCATTTGCCTCCAAACATTTCAGATAAAATTTTAATTACACATCATTATTATATCAGAGCATGAAGTTTATTCTGTTCTGTCATGAAATTTCAAGTTACAGACTATCACAAGTATATTTGTGTAAATATTATTTCACACAGCAGCATCTGAGTTAGAGAACTTGTCAGTCACTGTCAATGAGACTGTTTAGTTGTGGTGTCCTTTAACTCTTCATATGAAGGAACACTGCTGGGACCTGATGAACTAGAGACTGATAAATCAGCTACAGATTCTATGACAGGTAAAGGTAGTGGATGTGTAGTTTCCCAGCTAGCCCTCTGGCTGTCGTCTGCAGCTCTAGCAACTGGGTCATAGTAACATATAGAAGGTTTTTTCTGTTGTGTATTCAGGTGCTCATATGAAGAAAAATCCCTAAAACACAGAACAAAAGTCACTACATTATTCTAACCAGAGGAATTCAGTAGAAACTTAACAGATACTGATGACAATGGATAAAAAACTACTGCAGTTTCTTTTTCTGGTATTTTTGTGTTTTGTTTTGTTTTGTTTTGTTTTTTTTCCCAAGATTTGAAGAGGAGCATCTCAATTTATAAAGAAATGAATAATACATACAGTCTTGGTAATAATATATTTTTCTATTCTAATACCTGCTATCACTTTTTGTTTGCAGGGCAGAAAGAAGCAAATTAACTGTATGTGTGTGCAACCTTTCAGAGCTTTAATTGCATTTTTGCATAGTCTTTAAGCCTATGCTTGGAGTATCACCTTACTTTACTCTCTAGGTAATAAAGAAAAGCACAGCCCATGATTGGAAAACTTACCTTTTGTCCAGTTTGTACTTGATGAAAGATGCACAACAGCATACCATAAATATTATGGAGCAGGAGAGAGTTACACATGAAAGAATAAGCATTGCATTTATCTCAGAATTTTCTTGGCTCTCTTCCTCAGCTGTGTTCCTTTGAAGCAAACCAGCACTGTTTGACACTGCGACAGGAAAGCATACCACACCACTAGTGCATGCACAGGTGATGTCTTGGACAAATCAGTGTAGATAAAAACGGGTTATACTTTGTGATTTGCAAATTAAGCTAAGCACTTTAAAAGACAAGTTTTGTGAAAACCTACATCTATTTAGCTATCAATAAGTTGGGCCAAAGCATATCTTCCAGTCTCTCTAGGAGGATTTATGTCAATCCTAAAAATAATTCAAACAGAAGTATAGCTGGTCCTGGGGCCTGCAGAGATGTTACTACTTTGAGTTTATTAGAACCTGTTTTTTTCTCCTATGGCCTAAAGCATCTGTGGAACTCTTGCAAAACCCATCAACACTGCTATCCTATATTCTTTGAATTTCTTAGAAAAGCACATGGCTTGGATGGTGTCTTATTTCATGGAGATCAGGAACTTGATTATGTGCTCTTGCTTAATGATAAAATCTTCTTTGGTGCAATTACAGAAATTCATCTCTTTTCTGTGTTTCCATATCTTATTTAAATATATAGCTAATTCTTTTGCTTCAAGAAAAACAAGTAGGATTATAATAATAATTTGCAAGCATTTGGCTGTTCTAGAAGCATTTAAAATTATTTCTGTGTGACTACTAGCACTTGGTTACTTCTCTTGCTTGTGAATAGGGGTGAAAGTTAGACACTATCTAGTAATTATTTTTTTTTTTATTGCTTTCTACAGCTACCTATGTATCCTAGTCTTGCTGTGGTTTGTATAGATCTCAAACCTCCTCAGTTTCTCCTAGATCTTGTTAACTTTCCTGAGGCCAATTTGTTGCAATAAAAAGTACCAATCACATCTTTTGCATTACATAGTTCTTAAGTAGTGGTTAATTTAGTGTCAAAAAAGAGAGGGTTCCAAACCAGTCATAAACCTTCCTTGATCTATCAAGTTGAAATTCACTGTTTGTGCTCTTCTATTACTTTCAGAGATATCCTAATAAATATTCTTAAATATGCCTCTTGGATCTGAAAAAATGTAAGGCATAGTAATACTCTATTGTTACTCAAGAGAAACCTTACATTTAGAATTGTAGAATGGTTTGGGTTGGAAGGGACTTTAAAGATCATCTAGTTCCAACTCCCCTTGCATGGGAAGGAATAGCTCCCACTAGATCAGGTTGCTCAAAGACCTATCCAGCCTGGCCTTGAACACCCCCAGGGATGGGACATCCACAGCCTCCATGTGCCAACTCTGCCAGTGCCTCACGACCCTCACAATAAGCAATTTCTTCTAGTCTTGAACTTATATTTAATCTTTTACTGGGTTCTCTGCCATACCAGCCAAAGGTGGATCTTCATCCTGGCTGTTTATGAGAGTGGTAAGGTAATGTGGTCCAAATATGGATTCTGGAAATAAAAACACATAACAAAAAAAAAAAAAAAAAAGAACAGCTGAATAGCTGTGAAGCTTATTCCTAAGTAAAGCAGAAGAAAGAAAAGTAAGAAAATTCAACAACGGACATCAAAGGGAAGTGGAAGAATCATGCCTAGGAAATCTGCTGCATTATAAAAAAGATCTAAAAGCTAGAAAAATGGAAGGAACTTATTTCTTTATGAAAAAAAAGGTATGTTTTATGATCTAATACTTTGCAATTCTGCAGAATTAAAAAAAATTGATTAAAAATGATTAAATTATTAAAAAATTGAGAACTTAATAGCTGTATGTTATGACCTTATAAATAGGGAATGAATACCTGGTCTTGAGCTCAGTGAAACTGGGAAAATTGTGTCAGATCAGCACATCAAAACAGATTTTTTAGTGTAATGGTACAACACTAGAAACTCCAATGAAAATGCTAATTAGCTGTTACCTACTGTCTGCTCTTCCTCAAAACTCTCTTCTTTCACTCCTCTGGTGAAGACAAAATCTGCTGCAAGCAGTAATAATAAAGAAGATGAAGTCAGGGTAAATTTCTTAGGAACAGAAACTAACTACTTTTAAAAAATCCTAATCTATATAAAAATTCTAGGGCAGAGCTGTTCTTCCAGAGTATTATCCAGATTCATATCATTTTTGATGGCCAAATATGGAAGGCAATGTACAATTTGCCTGTGGTGTTCTGGATGGGTTAGCAGTTTGTACATGAGAACACCTTATATGCTTCTTGGCAGATGTGGTGAGTGTGACAGCCACCACCAGTATGTCACTTCTTAGATGTAGGTAGTCAATCACTGAAAAAATATATTATTACTATAGATTAAAATGTTAAACCTAAATTATAACAGAAGTATCTTAAGGAATTCAGGCAGAACTGGAAAGGGACTGTTGACAGACAGTAGCTTTGCTTATTTTCTGTGGTTAATTGATATGTGGTCTCATATTAAACATGAATTGTAAACCATGCAGCAAACACAAAAGTCACCAGCAGGCAGTGGATAGCCTAAGTTGTCTGAAACATACTGAAATGAAGCCAAAATTGGTGGGATCTGGTTAGTCAGAAGTCAAATTACATCTGTGAACATACTTTGTTAAAAGGTGGGTGGGCAGCAGGATGTTCACCTTTCTTTCTCACCTGTCATTCTTTAATTTTGTTCAGTGTTTTGGGACTAGTTTAGGATTTCTTTACCTAACCTCTCATTAATTTGTCTTGTTCTTAGAACAGCTGTATTGGTAACAGAGGAAGGAAACACAAGATACAATTTGAGATGCATAGCTGCCTGATACATGTCCCAGGCTCTTCCTTCCAGACCTATTGCTTAAGCAACTGGCATCTATTTATAGATTGACAAAAATGAAGTGGTATATTCTGCTACTTAAAATTCTCCTGCAAGTTCTGCGTACTCATCTTTAACAGATCCTCTTTGTCATCAAGTTGGAACACAGGTGTTCTAGTAAAAACCTATAAATAATGCCTGCTAAGTTAAACTCCTATCCTTGCCATGTAAGTCAGGTATTTTCCAGAGATCACAATGGGAATATTCACAAAAACAGCCACAACCAAGTAAGATAGACAATTTTCAGATTACCTAGTTTTGCTTCAACTGATTTGTTGCTCACTAAATAGTCATTTTTACAGATAAACCAACCATTCTCTTATTTGAAAAACTGAAATGCACTATTCTGTACCTGCATAAAGTGCAACTAAAAATTCAGAACCTTCTGCAGGCCACATACAACATGTGGTTTTTTGTTTTGTTTTGTTGTTGGGTTTTTTCCCCTTTTTTCTCTTTTTCTTTTTTTCCTTTTTTCTCCTTCTCCTTTTTTCCCTTTTTTTTCCCTTTTTTTTCCTTTTTTTTCCCTTTTTTCCCCCTTTTCTCCCCCTTTCCTCCCCCCTTTTTTTTTGTGTTTTTTTGTTTGTTTGTTTTTTAGTTTTTTGTTTTGATTTTTTTGTTTGCTTGCTTTGTGGGGTTTTGTGTAGGTTTTTATTAGTTGGTTGGTTTGGTTTTGGTTTTGTTCATCATTATTTTTGTTTCCAATATGCGTATAAAGGAATAGTACAAGTTTTGAATATGTTTAGCTCAAGGACTGAATAGTACAGAACAGTTCCTCTCTCTTTCATATTCTTCCATTAGAAGAAGAAGCATTAAACTAAAACCCTTTCCTTACAGTAGTATTCTGTAACTCCATTCCTTAACATTCTAATACTCTGAAATCTATGCCTTTCAGAGCTGCCAAGGAAAAAGTTGACTTCATCCTTGAAGTGCTCTCTTGTCTGCTCTTTCCTCTGTCCCTCTGCAGACAGGCCTTTCGTTTATTCCCCATTTGTAAGCTCCATGCCACTCCATGATGAAAGAACAGGGCTATGTTTCAAGGACACAGCCAACAGGATCCTAGATACATTTAAACAGTGTTCCTACAACTTCCTCACTGAATTTGTGCTAAGCTATAAACCATCCAAATGGTTTGTTCAATTGACAGCAACTTCGTGAAAAAATGTGAGCAGGGATTGCAAACGCTACGTTCACATCATAGAAAAGGGGAGAATCCACATAAAATTTGGAGCACCTGATCCTGAAGTGACAGAATGTCTGCTTTGTTTCTGAAATCATCTTACCAGGACTTCCTTCAACATTAGAATAGTTGTCATCATTGTCACTGTCTTCCTTCTCTTCTAAATAGTCTCCACGTAGTACAACTTCGTAGTAATCCAGAAAATCCAGAAAAAATTTAGTAAGTAACTTCTTAATCAAGTATGTGGAGTTTTTTTAAAGCTGTATTAGCTGATAATTTAACAGGCTACAAAAGAGATTTGCTGCAACAAGTGACCAAAACCAGTTTAATAAATTATAAAACAATACTGTTCAATTTTTAAAAGTGCCATTATTAAAGCAGGATCTCAACAGCCGTCTGAGTCTGTATTTCTAACACTGCCTGTTTCCAGCAGGTATGTAAGTACATACACTGGCACGCAGGAACTCTCCTGTGTTAGGCTCCCACATGGCTCTAATCTGCAGCCCTCACAGTACAGCGTGGCAGCCAGAGGATTTCTCAGTTAGGACAAAAATAATACATGCTTAGAAAACAATATGCCAGTCTGGAGTGCAAAATAACACCTGCAATGGTCAGGAAACCAGCAATCCTTTTTTTCACCATGTGAAACTTCCCCGGCCCCCTCCCCTTGTGAAAAGGTGAATCTGAGCCAGATCCAACCAGGGAAGCAGTCAGGAGCGTTTTGGTGACTGAACTGTCCCGGTGTTTCTGCAGGACTGGCCAAAGGTCGGGCCATTTCCAGCTCAGCTCGTTGCTTGGCTCACAGGACTGTGTTCTCTCTGGTGTTACCAGTTATGTTCTGCACAGATGCTGTGTGGTTCCTGGAGATGCTGGACAAGCTCCACCTGTGTTTGCACCCGCACTCGAGCAGAACAAGTCAAACTGTAGAATTTGTTTTCAAAGCAAGAGTGATGCCACATTAGAGGGGAATGGTGTGAGCAGGCTCTCTGAGGAAAACACCTCGTTTATCTAAATAATAATGAGAGGAAGAAGTGCCTTCTTTTTTAATATCTAGTAGGCTGTAAGCTCTGTAGTCGTTTTTACCAGAACAGTGTGGATCAGAACATACCCTGAGGTGAAATAAATTTCCTGGTAGCCTCTGCAGAAGCTAGGAGGGACAAAAAGACAAGCACAGTGACCTCCATAGTGGAAACGCAGCTCCTGCTGCCGAGATCCTGCGGCTGGCAGCGGCTGGTGAGAGGCGGGATCCGCCTGCAGAGGGGGGGGCGCTGATGGCGTCATCACCGCGCCGGGAACGTCATAAGGCAGGGAGGGGAGGTAGCGCTGCCCGGCTGGGGAAAGGCGGGAGTTGCGCGGGGGGACAGGGGGCACTTAAATTAAGAGCAGGCGATGAGGAGAGGCTGAGGGAGCTGGGGCTGTTCAGCCTGGAGAAGAGGAGGCTCAGGGGAGACCTCATTGCTCTCTACAACTACCTGAAAGGAGGTTGGAGCCAGGCGGGGGTCGGTCTCTTTTCCCAGGCAACTCTCAATAAGACAAGAGGGCATGGTCTTAAATTGTGCCGGGGGAAGTTCAGATTGGATATTAGAAAGAATTTTTTCACGGAAAGGGTGATCAGGCATTGGAACGGGCTGCCAGGGGAGGTAGTGGACTCTTCGTCCCTGGAGACATTTAAAAAGAGACTGGATGTGGCACTCAGTGCCATGGTCTAGTGACTGCAGTGGTAGTTGATCAAGGGTTGGACTCGATGATCTCTGAGGTCCCTTCCAACCCAGCCCATTCTATGATTCTATGATTATTCTTTAGTCTTAAAAAGGCAGCTCCAGGGGGCCCCGTGGGCGCAGGAGTGAAGGAGTGAAGGGCTCCTCTCCCCTGCACCTCAGCACTGCTAAACTCTGCTGGGGGTGCTGAGGGGAGGGCGTCCGTTTGGCACCGTCACTTCTAACAGCGACTATTTTATTTTTTAATACTTCTTCTGCTGGCGAGTTTTGTTGGCAGAAAAACCCCAGGCAACCCCAGCCTACAAGCATAAGATTCAACACGTTCAGCTCTCACCTGTTGTTTTTGCTTGACTGTAAGCTGCAGCTGTCCCAAGTGGGTGCTCCTGGTTGCAAGTTCTCCGTCTAAACGCCGAGGATTTAATCGCTTCGAGATACAATGTTGTTTGTTTGTTTGTTTTTATTTTTAGATAAAGCAGAATACAGAATTTTGCTAATGTCTAGAATTGTTAATTTTAAGCGGAAAACACAGGGACAGTATCCTATTCCTGACCTGTAGCAGTTTGTCAAACTACCCATGTGACTGGCTCTGTACAAGAGCCTTTTAAAGAAATGCTGAGGCATGAGAATCATTCTGTCTCATGTAAATCAATAAAAGGGAAAAAAAAAAAAAGATGAAAAACACAAATCCCTGAAATAATAAATAAGTAAATGACATAGCACCCTCTGCTGACTACAGAAAGAAAAGTCGGGCTTTTAAAAGGCAAATGAAAAATATACTCTGAGGAAAGAGTGTTTCAGAACAAAAAAGAAAGCTTAAAGGCTGAGCACAAAATAATTATACTAGGAGAATAGAGGTCCATGGCTGGTAAATACTGATTTAATCAGCACTGACAAGCTGTTTTACTGCTGACCCTTGTTACTCACATAACCAAGAATTTTAAATTGATATAATAATTCAAAGATGAGAAGGAAGAGTATTGATGAGGTGGTGCACACAGATCCAGCCTGCAGCTTTTTGGCAGTTCAGTAAAATGGGTCTTGGCTCCATAAAAATAATTGCACTCTTACAGCCATCACCTTTCCTAGAGGCATTCAGTTTTGGGTGTAACATCCACTACGTTGTCAAACTTCCATTCAGACATTATCACTCTGACCCTTTCTGATGTAAAACATGACATGTCTTTTTGAACATTAGGGACAAGGGCAGCTTCCTCTAGAGACAAAAGTTCCAACATTTGTCCAGGCAGACTGTACTCCAGTGATAAGGCCCTCACTAACAGGTGAAAGGGATAACACAGAGGCAATCCCCAGATCTGTGAACCTGAATGGGAGCCCTGTGATTCAGCAGAGCATGGTGGCATTAAGTAGTGGAGTTCATATTCAAAGCAGCCTACAAGTGATTGATTGAACAGTTAATGAACAGAGCCATAAAGCAATGTTAAGAGATAGCAGGAAGTTTGTGCTGCAGGAGATGAGCAAATATGATTTTGAGCTGAGAGATTCAGTTAGAAGAACGGGACAGCTGGTTAAATAGAGGCTATGAAAGCAAAACAAAACCAAAAACCAAACCAAACCAAAAAAACAAAAGCAAGCCAAGCCAAGCCAAAAAAAAAAACAACAAAAAAACAAAACAAAAAAACAAAAACAAAAACAACAACAACAACAAAAAAAAACAAACAAACAAAAAAAAAAAAAAAAACAAAAACAAAACAAAACAAAAAAAAAAAACCAAGCCAAAACACAAAAAAACCCCACATTTAAACAAGCATTTTGGAAAATATTGAATGGAGGCAACTGTAGTAAAGATGTGACAAGGAACTCTGGATTGTCATCAATTGTCTTTTACCCCAGGGTCAAAGGATGTTTTACCAACACTAAAGGAGTACTCCTTGTCCTCTTTGTATTGTTGCTGTGTGGAGGATGGAACGTGAAGGGAAAAAAAAAAAAAAGGTGATAATGAACATAGTGGAAGAGAGAAGTAGTAAGAAAAAAGAACCAGAATTGCCTATGTTTAAACCAAAGCCACTATTTTAAATTGTTCTTAACCTTCACAATGCAAGTTGCTTTGGGAATTTAAAATGAAAGAGGGTTGATTTAGATTAGCCATAAGGTATAAATTCTTAGTGTGAGGGTGGTGAGACACTGGCACTTGTCCAGAGGAGCTGTGTGTGGCCACTCCCTGAAGGTGTCCAGGGCCAGGCTGGATGGAGCTCTGAGCAGCCCTGTCTAGTGGGAGATGACTGCTACCATGCAGGGGGGTTGGAACTGGATGACTGTCACCTCTTCTGCTCCTAGGTGCAGTCTACACAGAGCAGGCAGCCATTCTTAACTCGAATGCTCCTGCTCTCCCCAAGCTGCCTGACTTGTGTTCAGTACACAGTAGCTTTATCTGTAATTCTGTACACATACATGTGGTTAACTATGTTTTCAGAACCAGGCCGAAAAACAAAGAGAAAAGCCCAGTGAGCTGCTTCTGGAGACAGTTTCTTACCAAGGCACTTTAGTTCTCTTTTTAGGAAATAAAATTTTGCCTTGAAGTGGCTTGGTGCTACTTACATGTTCCTCCTGTTTTGGAGCGTTCTCATCAGGAAACAGCTGAAGAACATGATGAAACCCGTAGTTACCCAAGGGTGAACAACTCACAAGCAAGAACTAGCAGGCCAGCTAGCCTAAAGAAAAGCTATTTGCATGGCTAGTCCCATCCCACTGGTATTGGTGAGGGACTGGCCAATTTTCATTAGCATGAAAATTAGAATTTAGAAATTTTTTTTCTTTTCTTTTCTTTTTCTTTTCTTTTGTGTCACATCGGTGGCAGGAAGGCTGTGAGGAAGCTGGTGCACTGGCATTAATGGTTTTCATCTCTAAGTCCTGTGAGCCTGCTAGGAAATTCTGCCCTGTGGTATGGAAGCCACATAGATTTTCCTTGCTGAAGAGTTAGATCCCAGACAACTTTGCAACACTTATGGAAAGTTATGTTTCTTTTATTCATATTTATTTCATTATTTCATCCAGGAAGATTGATTTGAAAACCAGTCTTTTCTTTAATGACTACAATAGTCAGTGTTGGTCTTTCTTCCCATACAGGTGAATCACCATTTAATAACACACAAAACTAAAGGAGCCTAAGACTCATCAGACATCACTAAAAAAAATTACCATACCAAACAGAGGAGGAAAAGCAATCAACCACTTATTTCTTAGAAAGATGTATCCCCCTTGAAAATTACAAAATAATAAAAAAAATGTATTCTGTGAGGAAGAGCAGCAAGTGTACATATGCACACATTGACACTTGTCTGTATCCCCACCCAAACATACACACACCCAGACACACATATAAGCGAACACACAGACATGAACACACATGTATTACACTGGACAACTAATTTATTTTTTCCCTGGGACAATATTACTATATTCTTTATTATATAATATATTTCTTTAAAACAGGAAAACTTATTAAATCAGAAAAGAAACAACTACTTTAATAGCTCAAACTTATTTGGCTAAATCTTGAAAAACATTGCCTCTCTATTAAGCATGAAATATAGGATAAATCAAGTTTAATAATCTAAGATTTAAATGTATATTACTATCGGGTTCTTATTAATTACTTGGCTTGTTTGCTCTTGGAATAGATTAATTATTAAAAAGGTACTTACATTTATTCTAATATATATATAAAAAAAGTCTGAACATTGACAGCTTGTCTGTCTTGGGTCCCCCAGGATTATCCCCTTTCTTGAGCTCTTAAAGCATGTTATATAATAGCAAGCTGATTTCTGCTTTATACATAGTGCATCCCCTTCTGCAGCGCTTGCAGGTACCTCGTGCTCCCTCCTTCTGAAGGGATAACAGAAAACCAACTCTTTGTGATCTCTCTTCGGAGAGTACAGGTGAGAGGTATCCTTCTTGGAGGCACAGGGTGAGTCGAGAAAGCCACTTGTTGTAACAACGTTGTCCTTTGGGAAGCAAAGAACTGATTTAAGAGTCAGAAGGTCAGCTCTGAGACCTCCCCTGTAGAGAATATAAGAAACCTGAAGAATATGAAGAAGAGGGAAAAAACAAAAGGAAGGAATGGCTTTTTGTGAGAGGGCTCCACAATTAGTCATTTATCGAACCTGAAATACAAAGGTATTTAAAGACCCTTTTAGTCTACTGTTAATTATGACTTGGTCATAGTGTCTCCCCAACTACAAAGGGTGCCACCAGTCTCTGTGTCTTTTCCATAGAGCCCCAGGAATTTTCTTTCACATGATCACTGTCATGTTTACCCTTGAAGTCCCTTCCAAACTGACATTCTATGATTCTGTGATTTCTCCATGTCTTGAGGAACTGTTTGTAAGTCCACACACAGTTACACATTAATAGTTTTCCTCCTCTTTCCCTGCCTTTTCTTAATGAATCCATCGGTTAAGAAAACTAAATGCCTTGTCTGAGAAAAGTTTTGCTGCTTAGAACTTGAGTTCTTGGAGAAAACTCAAATTTTCTTCAGTGCACAATTCTCTCAAATCTGGTGGGAATCCTCAGCTTCACTGTAGTGCATAAGTAAAAACAAACAAACAAAACAAACCCAAAAAAACCTAACAAACAATTTTGATAGACCCTGGGACTCCTTCCTTCACAAATACAAGGGAGGTTACATTAAGATTTGTTTCATACAACATGCATTTGTCACTACAGTGGCACTGATCTTCATTCACACGAACACAGAAGTTCATTACAAAATCCCTTATTAGAGAGACATTGATGAAAGCTATTAAGTCTTTAATCACTGAAGATAATTTTGATACTAGAGAAACCCTCCACAACGAAGTAAACCTGACAGTGGTCTCAGTCAGCTGAAGTGATCCTTCTTATAGTGCCTTGACCCTTAACACTAACAGCATATCATAGGTACCACACTATTTAAAACAAAAAGAATAATGTTTTTTAGGCAAGAAAACCAAACCTGACTGAAAGAATAGAAAGGTGATTTTAAAAAACAAACAATAAACATAAAAAAGCCTAACTTCCTCCCCAAATCCCAGAATGATATGAAATGCTGGAACGACTAAGTAACGTACAGAAATATGACCTTGTAGAAAAGCTTTTTTCAGTGCCTGAAATGGGGGCCTCTGCACACAATCACTTTTACACCCAGTTCTCATTACATATCCCAAGGAATCGTGTAAATCAGGACCTGAAATTAACAACCAAAACACAGTTCTGTCCAGATGTGGCACTGAACCTGGAATCCTTAAGCACAAGATCCAACAGAATGCTGCCCCTCTCTTCTCTACAGCAAGGGGTAATGTGATAGCTTTATGCAGTGATGCCACATTCCAGACATTACTCTTATCACAGTATCAAATACCAGGTACAGGAAAAGGAGAAATGGCCCATGGCATGAGGTGGCTGAATGCCTCTTTAGTGGAAGCAGGAGTACCTGTTGGGAGATACTCAGCTGAAGGACAAGGACGAACCCTGCCATTTGGAGGAAGTTTGTTTTACCATTGAGCAAACTTCATGTTCTCCTCAGAAAAATAAGAAATGAAAACAAATACATTTTTCTCTTTGTGGCTGTTTCAGCACCCCGGGTGTAATGGGCTTTTCCCATTACAGGAATTTTGGCCAGATCAAATACAAATTCTCCAGGGTTTCTGCATTTCCCTCCTTTGCCTCAGATAGTGTGCTGTAGTAGAAAAAACCCCAGGAGTTTATGAAAAACAGTTACATAAAAAGGAAAATAGTCCAACAGATCAGTTTTGGATTCACAAAATAAATGCTTTCACAAAAAAAAAAAAATTTAAAAAAAAGTTTAAAAATAATTCACAGTAACTGGAAACAAATTCTGCTTCATCTTCAGATGGAGCTACAGTGAAGACTCAAAACAGCACAATGTAGTAGTAATAAAATGAAGAATACCTTATTTTATGTGTGAAATACCACGTAAGTTATGTAGTGACTTTGATCTTCATGCACAAAATTCCACACATCTACGTCTTCACATTTATCTTTAAAATGCAGTAGTGCAGTGCTTCCCAGCCATGAGAACACCAGATGGCAGCTACCACAGCGAAATTCAAGAGTACTGTGTTGGCTGCAGCTCCATCTGCAGCACTGCAGAAGCCCAGGCACTTTGGCAGAGTACAAGAAACCTTTTAATATGCAGTTGATGTTGTAATTCCAGCCAGTTGTCATCCACACGGACCTTGTACCTTTGAAAGACGAAACATTTTTCATCTTCTTTAAAATGAGGCATCCGAGCTCAGCAGTAGCTGTGGCAATGAATTCCACTAGCTAGCTATGTTCTGCAAAAGTGCCAGCAGGCCAGAAATGACTTGTGTGCACATCCCAATCCCCAAAGAATTAATCTGATTGCAAAGACCACTGAAGGAAGTAGGAACACTTCAGTCCATCCCCTTGAAAACATAGGATAATGCTGCTTGCATAATTCTGAAGATGCATCCACCGTGGCTACACTAAATGTTCACAGTCAAAAGCCCTTTGTCCCAGCAAGGATGTGATCACTAACATTTATAAGACCTATTTTAAACAAGCAGGCAAGCAAATCAGAATGTACTAAAATATGAGTTAAGAAAAGGTAGCAGTTATGCTACCCTTCTATTTTAAATCTTTTGATCACTGCATACTCTGAGATTTTCTTCTGATACTGTCTTACAAGATGGAAACATACCTAACTTCCTTGAGGACAAGACAGCAACAGGGTTCAGCATTTACTCAGGAATTACTTTTCTTTCACAATAACACAAGTGTGCAAAATTGATTGGAAGGCACAGAATTTATATGGGTGTGTTCTGTTTGATTCCCATTTTTCAGCTGTGTCTCTCTTGGGATCTCTCTTAAGTATTGCTTTCATACTATTTTTTAAAGTATTTTTTGTTGTTGTTAAAGAAGGCCTCTTATGAGGGTATATTTGGCATAGAAGACTCAATTTACTGCAATGCATCCTTCCAGGCTTTCCATACGTGTGTTAAGTTGGATTAAGTACTGGAAAAAAAATGTGTTAGTCTAGTGTGGAAAACAAGCCACACTGCTGGAACAGAGACCTTCACTTAGTCCCTCCTCCTCTCACCATTTTTCCACTCATCTTTCCTGAATCTTCCTTTCAGTTACTAAAATTAAACTTCTTTTCCCCTGAAAAGATGAAACTTTAAGGTGAATGAGAGAGATCCTTTTTCTCTCCATATGAGGAGAGATATCAGGAGATATCAGGAGAATATCAAAGTACATGACAGGTTAGTGTACTTCATAGTGTACTACAGGAAAATGCTGACTATAGCTGTTTTTTAATTCAGTGTAGAGATACTGAGCAGATTTGCTGTCAGTCACAAGACGAATTCAAAGAAAAGACTTCAACACTGCAGAGTTGTATCTGGATTCCCACTCACGGAATTGAGATCAGAATCCCATTGTCACCCCATTGCAAGTCACAATGAAGCACAAACTGCCTGATCAGCTGAAGGGCACTGCTGTCTTCTTGAAACACAAGGCTCACTGTCATTTGGGAACAGTGGCCAAGCCTTGAGTGGCTTGGTGTCATTAAAGGCTAAAGTCTTCTGCGACTGCAGGCTTAGTATTCTGTTGCACTTAGGAAACCAAGCACATAATAAGAAACAAAAGAAAAAGAAAACAACATTCCAGCTAACAATACAGATTCATTTCAATACAACTCATCTGGGCCCCAGGGACCTAAATTACAGGAAAGCTTTAGCAGCAGAGGCACAGTCTGTCATTGTTTGTGGCTGAAGAGGCTCTTATCCCTAATGAAGGCGCTAGAATTAATATGAAGTTGATTCTTCTTTTTCTTAATAATCCATGTCACTCAGATGAGATTCCCAGCAGCATATTAAGGCTTAAGAACACTGGCAGTAGTGGAATCATTTGTGAAAAGTAAATGTGGTTCCCAGGTTTCCCGCTTTCATGGATTAACAAGCAGGCTCAGTCCATGAGGGTTGTCATGTTGTTTAACTCTGCAGTGAGAAGGAAATTAGATTTCACTTTTCTTCAGTGGGTAGCTTTTTAGTGACACAACCTGGCTGTCATCTCTTTCTGTAAAACAAGAAGTGGAGATAAGAAGAAAATGGCATTTGTTGTTAAAATTGTACACAGCTCTTCTAGTTAACACTTCTGCATGTCTGCAAATTTATGTGGCTTTCATGCCACCATGGTTCTGCTCCTTTCTGTCACTTTCACAATGAATATAACGTGCAGTTAGCATGCAGCATTTTGTAATTTTTGACAGCTTTAATATCCTACTAGTTCCCTAACCCAGTCAGGTAGATGGTAATGCATCCCACAGAAAACCAAAAAAAAAAAAAAAACAACCCCAAAAAACAAACACAAAAAAGTCACCTACAAAAAAGTAAGAAACCTTTTAACTTATTGTAAGAAAAAGGATTCCCATGTTGTAGCTAACAGGAGACACAGAGATATATTCTTTGCCTACTTTTGCTTTCCTACACATGGACACAAAGGGCATGTGGACACAAATCTCCTTTACGACTTGTCCAGAGCCATGGCATTTGTCTCTAGGATGGGCCTTGGACCATTCAGACTCCATTAGAGGACAGGGGTTTGGGATCCATATAGAATTTTATTTTATCTGATTTACAGTCACTCTGATACAAACTCTCTGGTAACTGGCTGCTCCATTCTATAGAACTCTTCATATTTGTCATCAGATTTTCTGTCTAACAGCCATCTGCATAAATGGCATAAACACGTGCAGCTTACTCTCACAGCTGAAGGACTGTTGCATCCAATTGTTGCCATAGCTGTGCAGGTTGTCTGTTTAGTTCCTCTTTTATAGCATCTCCAGATCATACAGCATTTCCCTTGTAAAATGTATGTAGATTCACCAGGTTACAAGAAGTTTCCTAAAATCTCCTTATCTTGCTTTGAATAATATGTTATACTTTAGAAGATCACTAATTTCTAATGAGAAAGGCTTCCTGACAGTCTTGTAACTAATTATTCTGTTCTTAACAGATTGTTTCTCCACCTAGAATCCTACACAGAACTGTACAGCTTTTTTCCTCTTCCAGACTTTAATTAGTTTTCATTTCTTGTAGATTCATAAACTACATTGCACTTGTTATTTTACTGTCATGCATGTAACAGAACAGAATATTGTCATCTACAGCTGTAATAAAGACAAGAGTAATTAGTACAGCAATTTATACAGTGTGATCTCCACAGTGAGTTGTACAGTAATTTGAACCAGCAGTTGCTTCTCCTCTAATTTGTTAAAGGCAGCAAAGGCAAATGTTAATGAAAAAAATTGTTCCTTTTTCTCCTTAAATATTCTGGTTCTGTTGAATTTTTTTTTAAGTAATCTTTTATTTGTAAAGTTTGACAACACTCAGTCAACAAATTGTTTCAGCCTAGGAAGGGCAGCTGATCTACCTTACTCAGAAAATCTCCATATATATATATAAACAAGAAAGATAGTATTTTACCAGAGGATGAAAAGCAGCAGTTCTCTCTACAGCAATAGGAAGAGTTGAGATGCTAATGCAGATAGGACAAAAGCATTTTCAAAACCATTACAGGAACCACGGTGGAGGAATTCCCATTCCATTTCTTCACAGAGCTGGTGAAAAAGCTTTTTCCAGTCGCCACTTTCTGTTAATGTGCCTTCCACAAAGAACACCATCAGCAATGACCCTTTTTGCTAAGTGGTATAAGAACTAGTGTAAAGGGACTCATAAAAGTTACAGACGGAAAAGCCTATTTGATTAAACTTTTAATGGTTTTGCCACTTTCTGGTTTCACCTACAGTGTATTCTCCAGGGATTTTCCCTGATGGGACAAGAACTGCAGCTCTGGTTCACAGTGGTTACAAGTGACTAGAACAGGCAGAGTAAGGTACCACGTTGTGGCTACTAAGGACTGATTTTGGCTCAGATTCCACTCAGAATTTAAAAACAAAGGGAAGTCCAAGTCCATGAAGCTCACATGTCAGTAGAGTAGAAGAAACACTTGTTATTATAATTATAAAGCAGAGTTTCAAATTCCTTTTTTATATCACATCTGCCCTGGACTCTCTATGTCATTTTTTTGTGGTTTTCCAACCATAATTGCCTTGTTTACTCTGTTTTTTCCCCTTGTTGTTGTATCCAAGCCAGCTACTTCCCACACATACTGAGCTAGCTCAGAGCAATATCCTATTGACCAGGCAAGATTCACATTAACTCATCAGAAGCTCAAGCTGAATTATATAATGATGGAAAAGATTTTTTTCTGTTCCATGTCTTTTGTATTAGCAATGTCACTGGTGTTCATTGTGAAAAAAAGAAAAAGAAGTGTAAAATTATCAGATGCTATTGGCATTTTCTGCTCTTTTAATGTTTTGCAAAATTGAACACATTTGGAGAAATAAACTTTTTCAAAAGTTTCCTCTTCTTGCTCTATTCTGGACTGCTAACTTTAATTCTTTTATCATGTATTAATAATATCTTTCAAGGACAAACATGGTGCTTATCACAAATTGTGAAATGTGGATTAATTTAGAGAAGCTCAAATTTGAGTTGAAGAAGTTATACTTTACATTCATTAGCTAAACTTTGAAACTCCTCACCAGTAACAGACACCCCTCCTTATGTGCCCACAAATGAGAGATAATTGTGTCAAAGCATGAGATGCACAGTCGTTAATTCAAGGCACCAAAAAGACTATTCGAGAACCTCTGATGAGTTGAAGACACACAGAAAATTATCAGTAGAAAAGCCCAACTGTCCTTTTGTGTGCTTGGGTTCAGCACAAGTAAAGCAGTTGATGTGATAAAAATAGTCATAAAGAACATGCAAACCAGAAATTATTTACTCAGAAATTCTGGTGCTGTAATGCATCTTATGACTCTGCTTTTTTCAAGCATCAAAGTTGAGAATCCTGTTTTTCAGCAATGTTAAGTCCTAGAGTTCTTATTTCCTAATTTCTTGCAGGAAATGAAGAGATGGAAAAGATGGTATTTGTTTAGCCATTGGGTTTCTTGTTCAGTTAAAGATCAGATCCATTTGTTCAAAAATTCTTTCAATTTGTACAATATAAAATAAGGCCTGTGGGATATTATCACCATATCTCATTGAAGAGAAAAAATTGGACTTGAAGACCAGGGAACTTTGGGTTTCTTCATACATTTTTTCTCTGTTGTTTTTTTGTGTGTGTGTGGGGGGGTTTTTTTGTTGTTTTTTGGTGGTTTTTGTTTGTTTGTTTGTTTATTTTATTTTATTTTATTTTATTTTATTTTATTTTATTTTTTTTATTATTTTAAGAAAAAAATGCTGCTGACTAGTTGGCGGCAGTGACAAGACTTGCCTGAACAGGAACTCTTTGACTAAAGCAAACAACCAAGAGTAAAGAAACAAAATTGTAACTACTTTAAAGTTACCTCAGTTAAGTATCTAATTATAGATAATTCCCTAGCAAGTACTAATTCACTCTACCACTATGTGATGAGTAATCAAATTTGTAGCAACTATAACCAAAAACCTTGTGGAGATACTACATTATTAGACAGATTCATTAGGTAGATTCAAAAGTGACTTCTTCATTAAGAAAGGCTGGCAGTCAGTTCCGTCTAGAAGAGGGCAAATTGTGCAATTTTGCAGGAAGACAAAAGCATCTCAGAGAAGGGATGAGAATGCCAGGTGCCAGCTTCTCCAGACTAAGATGGAATGGAAGATGAAGAAGATGAAGAAAATGGAACGGAAAAGTAGAAATTCTAATTTTCACCATAAACATAAAAAAAACAGCAAAGGAGACAAAACAATAATTTGGAAAGAAACAAAGTGAATTAAGAAAGTTACACTTATATTTTCAAATGCTTAAAAAATCTGCCTACAAAAGAAATCTCAGTCATCCTGTTTGATTCAGCTCTATTTCATGTCAGTCTACCCTCCTCAAAATGCCAATATTTTGCCATGTTTTGTTAAGCCTGCTACTGGTGATTTTTCCATTTTGAGTGCTAAGTGGGGCAACTGCCAGGCAGGCTATGTTTATGGTATTGACATGCCTGAGGGATAGTATGTCACCCAGAGGGACCTGGACAAGATAAAGAACTGGGTCCATGTGAACCTCATGAGGTTCAACAAGACCAAGTGCAACACCCTGCACATATGTCAGGGCAACCCCCAGCAACAGAACAGCCTGGGGGATAAAGGATTGAGAGCATCCCTGTTGAGAAGGACTTGCAGTTAGTGGTGGATGAAATACTGGACATAAGATGACACTGTAAGCTTGCAGCCAAGAAAACCAACCCTATAATGGGCTGCATCAAAAGAAGTATGACCAGCAGGTTGAGGGAGATGATTCTGCCCCTCTGCTTTACTCTCATGAGACCCCATCTGGAGTACTGCCGCCAGTCCTGGAGTTCTCAGCACAGGAAAGATGTGGAGCTATTGAAGCAGGTCCAGAGAAGTACCACAAATATGCTCAGAGGGATGGAATACTTCTTCTGTGAGGAAGGGCTAAGACATTTGGGGTTGTTCAGCCTGGAGAAGAGAAGGCTCCATGGAGATCTTACTGCAATCTTTCAGTATCTAAAGGGGGCTTGTAAGAAAGATGGGGACAGACTCTTTAGTAAGGCTTGTTGCAGTCAGGCAAGGGGTAATGGTTTTAAAGTAAAAGAGGGTAGACTTACATTAGACATAAGGAGTAATTTTTTTTTCAACAAGGGTGGTGAGACACCAGAACAGGTTTCACAGAGAGGTGGTAGATGCCCCATCCATGAGAGAGATTATCAGCTTGGATGGGGCTCTGAGCAGTGTGATGTAGTTAAAGATGTCGCTGATCATTGCTTGTATGATGTACTTGATGACCTTTTAAAGATCCCTTCCAACCCAGACCATTCTGTTATTCTGTGAAAACTACTATCTTTTGCTGAGCTGATCCATCCCTGGGTCTGACTCTGGTAGCACAAAGGCTATGTCTGACACAAAAAGAGAGGGAGTGGTGATAGGAAGGGCAGGATCACAATTTCCAGTTCCAGACTGCATTAATCTTGCCATAAAATGGTTGTGGAACTATACCTTACATGAATTGTTTGTTGGTGTGTATGGTGGGTTTTAAAATTCTTTTTCTTTTTTTTTTTTAATAGATTGTGTAAGATACTGGCTGGAAAGGCCAACACTACACATTTGGCAGCACTTCTGACATCCTGGATTTCAGCACAAAAATGACTCTTCTTTTTCCCCTTGTAATTTTTGGATTTTCAGCTAGATGTGCCTATAAATCTGTCAATGACTATGTCCATGTGGTGCAGAGTACCCTATGACAGCACAAAAAGCAGCATATTGTATAATACTAGTGCTGGTGAAAAAACAGAACATGAAAACACCACCTGAAACTGCAGAGCTAGATTTGTCTCTGAATTTTATGGGAAGATCTGGAGTAATTCTACTGACTGAAAAGAAAATGCCTCAGGTTCATGTCAGCATCATCAGGGCACCAGCAGAGCTCTGAATCATAAAATAGAGGAAGGTAGAGTTATGGTCGTTACACAAACCTCAAGGTGTAATTTCCTGAACACGTTTAATTTTGAAATTTTCTGTCACTCATACCATAATAGGTTTTTGCAAATGATATATATAAAGCTGCTTCCTAGAGGAAAAACACAAGAGAAGAAAAAACCCCAAACAACCAACAAAAAAACCCAACCCACCAACAACCAGATTATTGATTAGGTTAACGTATTAAACACTCATCTTTTTACTTAGTATACTGCCGGGCCAAGCACTATAAATGCCATCCAGAAAGAGAGGTTTCTGTAGAGACAATAGGGGGAAATAATTTAGATGGTTACTTCTAAGCACCTTCAAATATTGGATGAAAATGTTGTAAAGTGCCAGTCATGCTATAAAGCCAATAAAAGTTATTACACTGAGAATAAAGGAGAGTGAGGCAAGCAAACCTTACTGGTTTTGCTTATCCTGCAGATGAACTCCACTGCCATGGAGGAAATTACCAATTTTACCAGTGTGATACACTCAGCTCCACTGACTGCCACTGCTTCCCTGCCCAGTACTACCCACTTGCTACCATGGCTGGTTGTCTCCTTCATCTTAATAAAATCAGCATTTTAACAGTTGCGAGAACAGCATGTGTAAATAATACCCTTCTCTATTTTTCTTCATTTATCTGTAATTATTACTTGCTGTTCTCATAAACCAAATGTTTATAGAAAACAACTTCTGAGGAAAAGGTCGAAGTGTTCATAGGATGGGACTTACAAACAAACAAGCAAGGAAAAAAAGTATTTTTAGAGAATGAGCAAAGCAGATGGCCATATTCTGCTGTCTTTTACCCCTGTCCTCCAAGGAAAATCCCAGTGCCATCAAGAGTTCCCAAAGTTACATGGGAATCTGCTGTGAGTCTGACTGGTTTGCAGAATATTTTCTGTTATTTCTAAAAGAGCATGAATGATACTCTTTTGTCTGTGAGAAGATGATACATTTGTTAGAAAAATGTAGAAAACCAGCATATACTGGTATCTCTGGCAAACAGATCTGCACTGAAGAGCTGTGAGAGAAGGACATGTACTCAATCATGTGAATCATTCCTTCCTATGTGCTCATCGGCATGATATGAATGCCAATGAATGATATGAATACAGAACCACTTTTCTGAAGAAATGAAATATACTTGGGTTTGCCACCTAGATTTTTTATTAGAACATGGGTTTCAGCAAACCTATTGAACACACAAACACTGCACACATTTTCAGGCCCTCTATGACCTTGCAAGATTTGCACAGCAAAAAGACCAAACGTATTTTCTTCATCCTCCCCACCCCATCTCTCCTCTTTGAGATACAATTTAAGGTTATGGTTGTGTAATGTGCTAATAGTGAGAAAAAGAGCTAGGTCCACACTTACCACAAGTTTAAAAAATTAAATGCATCTTGAGAACTTTGCTTCTTCAGAAGAACTACAGCATACTCACAGCTCCAAATTTAAGACTGGAGTCTCACCATATATTAAGGTGTTGTTGGGATTTTTTTAAACTTAACTCTGACAAACACAAGGCACAGTGAGATATCAGGCAAATAAAAATTCACAGATTTAGAAATCAAAACAAGATACTGCCATACACACAGATGAGTGCTGAGAAGTATGAAGCAGACTTTGTGCATCACCAATTAACTTATCTGACTAAATGCTTTGTACTGAGATTCAGTCACAAATCTCTAAGGCCTCTGAATCAGAAGACTCTTACATGACTGAAGAAGTACAGTTGCTGAATTCTTTGTCTCTCTGTCTGACAAGCATCCTCCTGCTGGGGAGGGAAAAATCCACACTTTGTGGTTCAGCTCCTCTCTGGTATTAACTTTACTGGTTTTCAGAAGTTTTAGGTTTTTCTTCATCTTGCCTTTCCTAGAGGGTTATGTACTGGGTGTAACTGGAAGAGTTTTGGTAGCAGGGATCTACAGGGGTGACCTGTGACTGGCCCTGGGCCAGTCACAGATACTCCCAGTAGCCCCAAAACTACAGCAAATAACCCATCATATATCAAAACTTCAACCACACAGAGAAGCTCATGGTGCCTCTGCTCACAGATACTTAAGAAAGCAGCAGCTGCTAAGAGGAGAGGACATGTGGCTGGTAGCATTGTTGGAGATGTGTTTGGAGACACACTGCTGGAGGGGAATGCCCTATGCCAGAGGGGCTAAACTGGAGGAACACAAGTAAAAGGCAGTATACACATGCCCAATCTCCTGCACTGCCCCTCACCTCACCACAGCTATTAAGAGTAGCTTAGTGTAAAACAAAGGTCATCTGAAACCTGTAAGGGAAAGAGTTTTGTTTTATTGAATTAAGAGTCTGTGGAGGAAAGGGTTTGTACATCAATTAATTTCTTAGTTCTCTTTTTTTTGCAACAATACCCAGACCTGTAATAAAAAGGTTTTTTATCTGTCAGCAAACTAAGCAAATTCCCTGGATCAGGTATGTTTTACTCATGATGTGCTTACAAAGTAGTCTTGCATATTACTTAAGTCCTGCATGCTTTCAAATCAACTTTTAGAGAAAAGGGATCACAAGAAGCAAGTAAGAGGCCACTACATCCCATGGCCAGGCTGCCATGTGAACAGTAAATTACAGTGCTGAGGCAGCTGCATGAAGATTCTCACATTTAAATGCAGAGTCTAAAGAATTTAAATGAAGAGTTTGAAGCACCCTATACAAGCTTTCACCTACACAGGGTGAGGGTGGAATACAGGTAATAGGTACTACTCTGCTAAAAAGTTTTGACCATGGGAAGAGGGTAAGAAATGAGGTCAGGTGCACTACTGCTGGTGGAAAATAAAGCCAGGCACACAGGGAGCCAGCACAAAGCAGATGCTATGTCTTAAAATTCAAATCTGACATTTATTTCCTGATAGCCTCTAGGGAGGCATGCCTTAAAGGTCTTCTGAGAGCTCTCACCATGCAGACTGCCTTGTTTGCCTGTTAGCTACAGCAAAGGGCAGATACTCTTTCAGACTTCTTTTCCCCAGTTGGACATGCGTTGGTTTTTTTAACTCAGGATTACCTGTGGGGTCAGTGACTATGCCCCCTAACAGTGCACTATTCCTTTTGTGTCCCCACACAGGAGAGCTCTACAAATCTTGTGAATCTGTCAAGTTAGCATAGTGATGGGGATGGGAAAAAGCGTTTTAAGCTATAGCCCCTCTTTGACTGCAGAAAGAACAAGTTACACAACTCCCAAATGGGAGGGGGTACTCTATTAAAAAAATTTGCTTCACTTGACTTTATAACTGCTGCACTGAGTTGCAAAATGCTGATAAAATCTATTTTGAACAAAGAATGCTAAGTGCTGCATGCTAATATTACTATTCATCTATTGCCTGCTTCCCCGGTAATTCTTCCTTCTAGAAGTTATGGTGATAAATCAGTTGCCTTCTTGTTTATTAAAGCAAGTGTCAGTCGATTTATTTAATCATCTCTTGGGCCACTTTCTAATTAAGGGAGATAATGTGGGCTCATTTCCTGCCATGGTGAACACAGGACAGAGGTAGTCCTCAAGTACTGCATTAAAATTCAAGATTATTTGTAACGCCAGCTTTTGTTTGGCAATTCCTTCCCTTCTCTCTGCTCAGCTGAAAACAAAAATACAGATGAGATTTTTCAGCATTTTCACACTGCTGACACCCACCCACCTCAAGGACAGGAACATGGAAGCAGGTGGAGCTTTGCCATTTTGCTGACAAGGTGCCTCCTCGTTGCACGTGAAACATTTTTCTGGGACACCCTTCATCCCATCCAAGTTAATAATAATCCATCATATGGTGAACCTAAGGATAATCTCTAAGGGACTGCTGGAATGCAGGAAGAAAGGACATACCAGTCGTAGAATGTTTCTGGCTTGCTCTGCAGGTGGATTTAGGCCACCTCGTGCATCACTTTGGCCCCCATCCTTTGTCAGTCTGCTGGTGCACAAATACTGCTAATCACCAACCACAACATTAAACAATTTTGTGTTCTCTGAATTCCAAAACAAAGATCTTGTAAGGGCCTTAAGATTGCCTCTCTTCCTGCCTCTAAGATACCCTGCCTTGTATGTTGCTTGTGGCACTTTCTCAGCATTTATCAGACAGAGCTAACCTAAGATCACTAGTCTGGCAGGGAAGTTCTCTTTTGCAGGCCCTCCTTCTATCCCGTGGGAGACATTTAGAGGGCATATTAAGTTATCCTATCTAGAAAGACACCACAGATACACTACAAGTTATCAATACCTGCCATACACAGTGTTTTTCAGCAGGCCCTGTGAACTGCTGAAAACATGACAATCCATTTTGTCCCACTTTATAGGCTCTCCCTCAGTCAACATAAGCTTATACATACACCACACTTGAAAAAGCTCCAAACCTGCAGAAAGGCAGGCAGTGTGACTCTGTCACACTTTGAGAGATGTTTCATATTAACTATGCCATACACCTCATTGAAATGTGCCTTTACGTGGAACAACTGAAAACTTGACCCAGTATTGGCAGCTCTCTCTAGGTGCTTTTGCACCTAGATTTGGACTACATTATATCCACAGGTGCCAGCCAACCTTAGCTGTTCTGTGACTCTGTGGAGAGAAATAAAACAAACCCCAGTGGTTCTAGCACTTCATCAGTACACTGTACTACACAGTATTTTCCACACTCTGACCCATGAAGAAATGTTGCCCTGATCCCTTTTTAATCTCACTAAATGCTCACAGTGAGAGTTTGTGTATGAACTACTTTCTGAATTGAACCTTACTCTTCCTTTTCTGCCAACACATTTTAGTTGCATATGCAAAAAAGAAGCAAATGAACCCCTATTGTCATATGGAAATATTTTCCACCTTAAATCTTTCTATACAAAATACATTGCAGTTTTCTCTTTCAGCTGAGTTTATTGAGCATCTCACAAATTTTATCTATGGACAGAGGCAGGAGTTTATCCCCTTAAACTGCCTGTGTTCAACTGTGGACCGTAATGCCAGGGGAAATCCACTGCAACAAGTGTAAGAAGGTCTTGGTGAAGGGAGGGGGAAAATTTCCTGGAGCTTGCCTCCAGGCCCCACACTTACCAAAGGCTCTAGTTCTCTGCGGTCTATGAGGTTGAGCTCTGTCACAAAATAATAAAAATGCTTGTAACAGGTATTGACGTGGGCCTCAGCCCCCATAAGGATGATACGGTCGAAGTGATGGATGTAGACATGAACAAACACCCGAAAAAGCCGGCAGAGTATCTTCTTGCAGATCTGAAGGAAGTTCTTTGGAAAGGGAACACCTGTGAACAGAGAAAGCAGGGTTGTCATAACCATCCTGTCATCCTACCAAGACAACAGTTTTAGAGCAAAGTGTAAGTCTGTAACTGCAAACTAAGCCCCCTTTCCAATCCAGAAGATCAGTTAATACATACATTTGTTTGAACACAACCACCAAAGATAGCCAATTACTTAAGCAACTTTAATGGATCGAGACCAACAGGTACTGGTCCTTTTACCCTGAATAATTTAAGGCATGTATCAAAATGGAGAATAATTAGTTTAATCTTTCATGGGCAGACAAGTGACTGCTACTGATGAATAATACTGTGATGAAGAAACTCATACTTCAGCACTAAGTGCCTAAAACAAGGTTAATAAACCAAGCTGACAAATTCTTTAACTGTTTTGTAGGTTTGTTTAACAAAGTGGGGTTTTGCTTTTTTTTTTTTATATTTTGTTTTGGGAAAAGCTTTTTCACTGTGAGGGTGGCAGAGCACTGGCACAGTCTGTCCAGGGAGGCTGTGGAATCTCCTCCTCTGGAGACATTCAAACCTCACCTGGACACGTTCCTGTGTGACATACACAAGGTGGTCCCGCTCTGGCAGGGGGGTTGGACATGATGATCTTTTGAGGCTCCTTCCAACCCCTAACATTCTGTGATTCTGTTCCCACTTTACAATTACAGGCATAAGTGGGAACTTAACAGCTGCAGAGCACTGTTTCTTCTGCAAGCAAGGACTTTGTTTGATCTGACAGCTTTTTAGATGTGCTAAGCAGTCTCAATCTGACATGTAAAATAACAGGAAAAAAACCTGCCAGTGCAGAACAGCCTAGGGTGCACAATAAACACGTATTGTTCCTCACATGCATTAGGTTTTCAGACAGGCTTTGTAGTAGGAACTTCTCTAATTTTGCAAAGCTATCCTCTGTTTCATTTACTCTTAACTAAACAGCGAAACATTGCTGCTATCAGATTCACCACCTACGTACTACAGAATCCATTATGACTCTTTGACCTATCCTGCAACACTGATTTATATACACACTGTCCTAAATAGTTACATGGTGCCTTATTGTGCCACTGAAAGCAACTGGCAGCAGTGCAGTGAACAAGATTCCTCAGCCTTGGAGAGCCTGCCAGGCTGTCTGTGCATGGAGCACAGAGGAGGATCAGCCCGGTCAGGCTCTAGGTACACATGACCATATGAAGGTGGCTGCAGGACTAGTTTAAACATACACTGTCCTACACTTTGTGATCAAAGTTAGACAAAAGGATAGCAGAAAGGCAATCTCAAAGATTAAAAAAGTCTAATATGACAGTACAGAAACTGATCTCCGTTACAGTAGAATTAAACCAAAGAAATGCCATCAAAATTTAAAAAGTCAGAGAGAAGGGACTCTAGATTTATATTCTGAAGTCAGAATTTAGGCTAATGTTTTGTTCTCACTGCAGCTGCTATAGTTATAAATAAATCAGCTACTGAGTAATCATTACAAGTGGCTCTTGGGAATGGACTAGCTTAGATTCAGATACTTGACTTGTTAAGGAGTCTGTTCTCCATACTTCAGCTCAATGACAGTAGCCTTTGCTTTCTGCCTCTCCAAGCCATCATTTAACATTAGCTCAAGTTTAATCTTTGCCTGGAGCTTTCTAATTAAAAAAGAAGAATTTTAAAAAGGGGAAAAAAGCCAACAAACCCGAATCCACCAAAAGTCCAAACATTTATTTAAAATTTGGGGTTTTTTTAACAGTGAAAAAAAAATTCAATAACAATGACTGTCTTACTAGCTGCAAGATGACACTGTAAAGAGACAGGATGTAAAAACAGCAAATGAGATTACTGAGTTATGGTGATGAAATGGTAAAGAAATAAAAAGATGACACCTCAATTTTTGAGCTATCTGCTACTTGCTCAAAAAGTGTTTCTGGTTGAGTGAACTGAAGGCTTTGCAGCTGAGCCCCAATAGTGCTTTATGAGAAGAAAGTAAAAGGAGGGTCTTTTTTCTTAACCTGCTGTTCAAAACCCCCCAGTTCTTCATTAAGTCCCAAGGACATGCAAGCAGCTTTCAAACATTCAAGTCACACAGTAAAAGTACCTTTAACTTAGGGTTATATATGCACCTGGGAAACAATTGAGGGGGAGAGGGGTAGATGGGCATGGTAAAACTGGCAACAAAGACAACCAGCGTGACTGTACCTCTCTGAAGTGTGCTGTGCTGCCAGCTGTGATGTACTAACAGATTCCCCCTGCAGAAAAGCCCACCCATATACCCTGGTGAAAGACACACCACAGCATCATAAAGGAGCATTTTCCTCTGCACTCCCATGTCCCCATACTCCCTTGCATGTAAGCTTTTTGCTTCTGCTTGCTTTCTGCTAGAAAAAGCTACTCCTCACACGGGCAGACTCTCTACCATTTCCAAAATTCAAGTTGCGTGATTCATTTATCAAGTTCTTTTCCATCAGAAAATTGAGGGCTTCCCCCCTTCTGTTTGAAACCAGACTTATACCCACAGCTCTGTGTAGGTAATCAACATAATTCCCTACATGTTGTTAATTTGCTGTCAGGTGTCAGAGTGAGCATCCAGGTGCAACCTGTCCATCACCAGTCACACAGCACGGTGCTAAGACAAGTCATGCAACAGACCTGTCGCCTTATTTCTTTGAGTATCTCACATACATAACAACTGCAGACTGTGTCATGGCCCTTCTCTCATGACACTCCCTGAAAGCAGTATTACAACTGCTATTTGCTCTTGAGGCTGGTTACAGTAACACAGAAAAGTATGCTCCCAAAGAAGCAGAGAGATGCAAAATTTTAAAGATAAACCAGACTACCATATGGCTCCATCTGGTATACGGAAATCAAGAGAAGTGTTACCACTACTTTAATGAAACTTAGTCTGGAAAATCAATGAGCAAGATAATATCCTATTTCTTTTAAAGCATCTTAATGCTTGACCACAAAGCACTTTAAGATCCTCAGGGCATCTAGGAAGATGTATCCCAATCTCAAAACCCTGGACTTCAGGTGTGCAGATTATGACTGCTTCAGGGATCTGCTGGCCAAAGTATTGTGGGACAAAGCCCTAGAGGGAAGGAGGGCCCAGGACATCTGGTTAGTATTCAAGGATCACCTTCTCTGTGTTCAGAAGCAAAGTGTACTGATAAAGAGGGAGGCAGCAAAGAATGCTAGGAGACATGCCTGGATGAACAAGGAGCTCCTGGACACATTATTACACGAAAAGAAACTTTACAAGGAATGGAAGGAAGGACATCTAGAAGGAGGGGCATATAAGGAAGCTGTCTGAGCAGCAGGAGACCTGGGTAGAAAAGCCAAAGCTCCAATAAAACTAAACCTAGCCAGGGAGATCAAGGAGAATAGCAAAGATTTCTATAGGTATATTAACAGCAAAGGGAAGACTAGGGAAGGTGTGGGCCCCCTCATAAATGAAACAGATGAACTAGTGACAAGTGATACAGAGAAGGCTGAGGTTCTCAATGACTTCTTTACCTCAGTCTCCACTAGCAAGGGCTCCAGCCACATTCCTGAAGTCACAAAAGACAATGGCAAGTGCTGGAAAGAAGAACTGCCAAGGGTAAGTCAAGATCAGGTTCCTGAACATCTGAAGACCCTGAAAGTGTTCAAGTCCATGGGACCCAGTGGGATACACCCACAGGCACTGAGTGCATTGTCAGATGTGGTTGCTAAACCACTGCCTATTATATTCCAAAAGTCATGTCAGTCTGGGGAAGTCCCCACTGACTGGAAAAGGGGAAACATAACCCCCATTTTCAAAAAGGGAAAGAAGGAAGACCCAGGAAACTGTAGGCTGGTCAGTCTCACCTCTGTGCCTCGTAAGATCATGGAGCAGATTCTCCTGGAGGCACTGCTGGAGCAGAACAGTAATGAAGAGGTGAGTGGGTATAATCCACATGGCTTCACCAAATCATGCCTGACAAAACTCTTGACCTTCTATGAAAACATCACAACATTAATAGACAAGGGAAAAGCAACCAACATCATCTACCTGAACCTGAGTAAAGCCTTTGACACAGTCCCACATGACATCTTGATCTCCAAGCTGGTAAAACATGGGTTTGATGGATGGACCTCTTGCTGGATTAAGAACTGGCTTGATGGCCACACCCAAAGAGTGGCTGTCAAGGGGACCATGTCCAAGTGGAGGCCAGTGTCAAGAGGGGTCCCTCAAGGATCAGTGTTGGGACCAGTCCTGTTTAACATCTTTGTTGGTGACATGGATGGTGGCATTGAGCGCACCCTCAGCAAGTTCTCTGGTGACACCAAGCTGTGTGGTGTGGCTGACTCACTGGAGGGAAGGAATGCCATCCAGAGAGACACTGACAGGCTGGAGAGGTGGGCCCCTGCCAACCTCATGGAGTTCAACAAGAGCAAGAGCAAGGTCCTGCCTCTGGGTCAAGACACTTGCAGCCCAGAAAGCCAACCAGATCCTTGGCTGCATCAAGGGAAGCGTGGCCAGCAGGTCGAGGGAGGTGATTCTCCCCCTCTGCTCTGCTCTCCTGAGACCCCACCTGGAGTCCTGTGTCCAGTTCTGGAGCCCCTGTTACAAGAAAGACATGGATGTGCTGGAGTGTGTCCAGAGAAGGGCCATGAGGATGATCAGAGGGCTGGAGCACCTCTCCTGTGAAGACAGACTGAGGGAGTTGGGGTTGTTCAGTCTGGAGAGGAGAAGGCTCCAAGGAGACCTTGTTGTAGCCTTCAGTATCTGAAGGGGCTACAAGAAAGCTGGGGAGGGACTTGTTAGGATGTCAGGGAGTGATAGGACATGGGGGAATGGATTCAAGCTAGGGGAGGGTAGATTTAGATTGGAAGTTAGGAAGAAGTTCTTCCCCATGAGGGTGGTGAGACACTGGCACAGGTTGCCCAGAGAGGTGGTGGAAGCCCCATCCCTGGAGGTTTTTAAGGCCAGGCTGGACAGGGCTCTGAGCAACCTGATCTAGTGGGAGGTGTCCTTGCCCATGGCAGGGTGTTGGAACAAGATGATCTTAAAGGTCCCTTCCAACCCTGAAAATTCTGTGATTCTGTACTTTTTATCTAGCTGTTGGGTATGCAGGTCATGTGTAGTCCCATTCTGATTTTGCTTATGAGAGTTTAGTTCAACCAATAGCCACACAGTGTGATTTATTAAGTTCTAATGTAAGGTGCTCTGAAAGTTAACATGTTACACGGGTCACTTCTCTATTTAATTAGAGCACTCTCCATAAAAGAAAAAGTATAAAATATTTAGTATTTATCATACTTTTGGTAAATATTATTGACTTGTTTTTCCCTCTCTTTACCCCTGTTTCTTTCCTATTCTACTATCTTTTTCTGTATTTTCTGTAAATGTTCCACAGAATATCTAGCCTACTTGTTACCAGCATATTTCAGAGTGCCTGAGTACATTTATAGGGCTTGTAAAACTGGTTTGTATTTACAGTGTTTATGCCTTGCAGGTGTCCAAGTTTAAAATCTCTCACTTTCTTTCCTTCCTGTTGTATAAAGAGCTTGAAAATATTGTAGGTGTCTAGATAGTCTGATGAAGAAGTTTTTATTAAAATAAGCAATTCTGCTTCAACTTCTTGAAGAAGCCAAGCTTCTGGCCTTCAAGTTATGGAATCATAGAATGACTTGGTTTGGGTTGGAATGGACCTTTAAATATCACCTAGTCCCAATCCTCCTGCCATGGGCTGGGACATCTTTCACTACGTCACCTTGCTCAAAGCAAACCGGACCTCAAACACTTTCAGGGACAGGACCTACAGTGACAAAACACTGCTAAAAAGTCTGTCTCTAGCTTCTTTATAAGCCCCATTTATATATTGAAAGGCTGCATTAATGTGTCCCTAGAGCATTTTCTCTGGGCTGAATAACCCCCAGTCACTCAACCTTTCCTGACCAGAGAAGTGTTCCGTGCCTCTGATCATTTTCTTGGTCTTGCTTCAGACCTGTTTCAACAGGTCTGTGTCTTTCTTGTGCTGGTGACCCCAGAGGTGGATACAGTACTCCAGATGGGATCTAATCTACCAATCTAATCCTTCTTGGAAGGACTGCTGTCAATACATTCTTCACCCAGTCTGTTCTGATACTGGGGATTGCCCCCATCCAGGTGCAGGACATTGCACATGGCCATATTAAACCTCAGGACATTCACACCAGGACATTGCACATGGCTGTATTAAACTTCACGACATTCACACAAGACCCTTGTGCAGGACTCTCTGGGACCTTCATTCTGCAGTATTGCTCTTCTACAGATGGTTTAGGTTTCATTTTCTGTTGAAAAAATAACCAGGAAGAGTCTTCCGCTGGCCTTTCCCTGAATTTTCTTGTGCTCTGGTGTTTGCTTGTTCCAGGGCAAGATAAGGGATTTGCACACCAGAAATTTTTTTTCTGATGGTTGTCATGAGTAATAGATTTAGCTTCCACATAGTTCTGCACAGATTTTACAGTACAATTTTGTTCAGAACTTACTACGATGGAGAGAGACAGGAAGCACTGACTTTCATTCTGTTATGTTAATTAGCAAAGCAAAGAGTTAGTCACTAAAACACTGTATTAGTTATTTTTTGTCTAATATTCTGGAAGAATAACTGTGTTTGCCACAGTCTAACCGTGTAGTTTGGTTTTGAAGCCTCAAATATGATAACTAGTTTGGTTGAGTTTCACAAACTTTTGTAACAGTGTCTGGCTAAATAGAATTGCCAATACTATGGTGGGAATGGGAAAGATAAATAAGTAAAAATAAGAAACCACTGACCACACTAAGAACATACAGTTTCTTTATTGTTTCCACTATTTCATGTTTCAGTTATAAAAACTAATGGTCTTGTGATTCTTTTCTGCATTTTTGCCTGCTTGTGGGCTAAGATGTGAATTCTGAATCTTTATATTGCAGTGTTAGTGGGCTACTTTATAGTAGCAGTATATGGTGGTTAAAAACTTAAAACTAGAAAGATGATCAAACTCATAGAAGTGATGTTTAAAAATCTAATACCCCCCCCCAACCAATTAAAATAGTTTTAACTTGTTTGTAAAGTGATTTTTTAGTATTTCGTTCAAGATGTCCTTTTGTGAAGTTGTGGAGTCAGAAAGCTGTGCCTCTTCTATTGGTTTTATAGGCAAATTAAAAGAACTTAATGGCAATGCAACTGAAGAACATAAGCTTACAGAAGATGACTTAATAATCCTAGAAAAGTTATTGTCTGCAACATGCAACACCTCTACAGAAGCACCTACAGCCCAACAACTTCAGACTTTATGGAGAGCGGTTAACTGGCCAGAAGGTAGATATTTGCAGTTATTTTTTTGTACTGTCAGCTGATCAATAATTTCCCATGAGTCAAAGGTCTTACTGTGTTGGTTTTTACACAGAGTTTGTCCCAAAGAGCTTACAAACTGAAGTAGAAACCAGAAGATGGTAAGGAGATGCTAATAGGGGGCAGATGCTAATAGATAGTAGCAGGGGCAGTGGCACGAATTGCAAAACTGGTGATAGATTATAAGGTTTTGTTATTTGCATAACAGTAAACATAAAGGAGAAACTTGATACAAACATCAGTTATGTTTCATTAGCAGAAGCATCCTCAAGAAAGAAGTGTGAGGCTTGTTTGGAAACAGAGTGAAGAAGTGTGAGGCAAAGCACTGTGTTTATCATAAGTTAAGGAGCATAGGTTTTGTGATTATTGAAGTGTTTGTCAATATTTGTCTTTATAAATTTCAAACAACTTATGCTTTATGTAAATCATTTCCTGCATTAAACTTAGAGTCTGTTTCAAAAACTAGGAGTTTAAGAATGTCAGTACCAGCACGTTTGCCTATAATGCGATATTAACACTAAAATATTTTTTGTTTTGTTTCTTAGATATTGTCTTTCCAGCCCTAGACATTCTTAGATTGTCTGTCAAGCATCCCACTGTGAATGAGAACTTCTGCGGTGAAAAGGATCTTGTAGAATTTATCGTCCTTCTGCTTAAATTTCTGAATCCTACAGGAAAGCAAGCAAACCAACTGCTGGCCCTTAGAGCTCTTTGCAATTGTTTTGTCAGCCAGGCAGGCCAGAAGCTCATGATGGAACAGAGAGATGAAATAATGACACAAGCAATAGAATTGAAATCAGGCAATAAGAACATTCACATTGCGCTTGCCACACTGACGTTGAACTATGCTGTATGTTTACATAAAGTCAACAACATTGAAGGCAAAGCTCAATGTTTATCAGTAATCAGCACAGTTATGGAAGTTGTTCAAGATCTTGAAGCCATTTTTAGACTGCTGGTGGCCCTTGGGACACTAATCAGTGATGATACAAATGCTGTGCAGTTAGCTAAGTCTCTTGGAGTTGACTCTCAAGTAAAAAAGTATGCCTCTGTATCAGAACCAGCTAAAGTAAAGGAATGCTGTAGGTTTGTTCTTAATCTGCTATAACTGTTTTTATTAGCACTTGGAAGACACAGTGTATGCAGAAAAAAAATGCTTTATTCCTATTTTATGACAGACTATAACTGAGAGAATATTGGGGATTAATTAAACTTGATTTGTTGCAAGATACATAGCCAATAAAACTTTTTACACTGTTTGTCATTTGATTGCTTTTCTGAAGTGTATAGTATACAGGATCTTTGCAGGAAGTCCGGATGTAGCTCAGATCAAAGTGTATCACAATGAACTCAATCTATCTTGGTACTTCAGGGTCACCTAGACGGAAAGTTAGGAATGCCTGTGATCAATGACTGTCAACCCTAGTGACACATCAACTCACATTTCTAAGTTTCAGCACAATCAGTCTGTGTCTTGACCTTGCTTTTGTCAGCAGCGAAGGGGCCCTGAGGACTGTTGAGTTCAGTGGTGCTTTTCACAAGCTTATGTTAACGTCATTTAATACTAACCCTGGTAAAATGTGCTGGTAGGTCTGGTAAGGAAATAGCATTTACCTAATTCTCCCATCAGCTTTTTCCCACTTCCTTTTTCAAACCTAGCTGTTCTGTGGCTTTTACTGTTTTTACCCTAGAACTAGATGACTTTTTGAGAGTAGAGTCTTTTGTGCTTCACTGGTGATTCTCCTGTAGCTTTTAAAAATTACTTGAATTTCTACAAAAAATGATACATGACTTTTGACTTTCAATTACAGGAATACTCCATCACTAATATATGCTACAAAATATTTATTTTTTTTTAATCATGGAAGAGTGGGGGAGAAATTTAAATGTGGACAACAGACTGAGCAGTAGAAATGGGCTTCCAGGAGAGGTGGTTGATGCCATGTGACTGTCAGTGTTCAAGGGCCATTTGGACAGTTCCCTTAACCACCTTTAGCTCAGCTCTGTAGAGGTCAGGCAGTTGGACTTGGATGATTGTTGTAGTTCCCTTCCAGCTGAAATTTATTCTAATTGTGCAACTGTAAAATCAAGTCTTACTTGTGAAGTCTACTTATGAAGTAGCTTTAACATGATAACTGATGAACGTGAAAAGGGAAAATGATACTTTATTGCTATTCCAGCAGATCCAAGATGTTGCCCTGCGTAAGCAGGGACACTTCCCACTAGACCAGGTTGCTCAAGGCCCCATCCAACCTGGCCTTGAACACTTCCAGGGAGTGGGCAGCCAGCAGGCAACTTCCATGGGCAACCTGTTCTGGCATCTCACCACACTAAAAGAATTTTTTTCCCTAATGTCTAACCTAATATCCCCTCTTCAAGTTTGAAACCATTTGCCCTTGTCCTCTCACTACACAGCCATGCAAGAAGTTACACTTTGGCGTAGAACTAAGTTGAATTTAAGATGGGCAAGGGTTCAAGGTATGTTCGTCATTGGACTAGGAAGATAGAAAACATGAAAATAAGGGAGCAGCATCTCTGGCTCATGGGCTTTTTATCACACAACATGTGTCTTTCTCATCTGTGCCAAGTGGGAAGGATTTTGTCTCCAAAAGCTCTATTTTGCTACATCTAACTGAATTGTCTGAAATACATCCAGCAAAACCTGTTTCTCAGATCCTTAGTTGTACACTTGTTCTGTTACACTATCTGAGTTTCCAGATACCTTCCAGTTTCATCACAGCCTTAGTTACAGGTTTTATCATCTGATCCACTGTAGGATCCACCATCTGATCCATCTATAAGGCAGGCCCTGAGATTATTCAGGATTTACAGTGCTTAACAATAGGTAACCCCTTCCTGGCAAAACATCTAAGAAATTACCTTTAGGAAACATGTCTGTGAAATAATGTGCTGGTCTGTTGAATTTTGGTTGCCTACTATACAATTGTTCTTGAAACGTAAGCTTTCTAATGTGCTCTTTAACTGTGTTTGTACATGTACTATTTTAAGAAATTATACACCCCTAACATTCTGGTTTTGTTATTGTGGGATTGCTCTGTTACAGATTACCTCTTTACATGAAAATTGTCATGAATTTCCCAGACCAAAAATGTTTGTATTAATAAACATATTCTGGCAACTCCAACAAATTGTATATTAAAGAAAATTACAAAATTCACTTAAATTTGCAGGGAAATTATGGGGTGCAGAAAAAAATCCTTCATGTTATGCAATCTATTAAAAACGCAATCCAGGAATATTTGGATAGAAGGACAGCTTGTGCTGAAGGGTACTGTGATGCCTGACTTTCTGTGCTGTAGCACTGTTTGAGGGAACAGAGGGACTGGGGAATATTGGATTCCATCCCCACAGGATTTGTCACAGAATCACAGATTTATTGAGGCTGGAAAAGTCCTCCGAGATCATGAAGTCCAGCCTATGACCTAACACCACATCGGCTGGACCACAGCACTAAGTGCCACATGCTGGTGACTCCCTGGACAGTCCATTCCAATGCCTGATCACCCTCTCCATGAGGAAATGCTTTCTGATATCCAACCTAAACCCTCTCATCCTGTCAGTAGTTACCCAGGAGAAGAGCCTGACCCCCACCTGACTAAACCCCCTTCAGGTAGTTGCAGAGAGTGATAAGGTCCCTCTTGAGTCTCTTCCAGGCTACAAACCCCAGCTCCTCATAAGACTCTCCCCCTGGTCCCTTCACAGCCTCCTTGATCTCCTCTGGACCTTCTCCAGCACCTCAATGTCATTCTTGAACTGAGGGGCCCAGAACTGGACACAGTACTCAAGGTGTGGCCTCGCCGGGGCTGAGTACAGGGTGGGAATTACACCCCTGGTCCTGCTGGCCACGCTTTTCCTGATCCAGGCCAGGATGCCATTGGCCTTCTTGGCCACCTGGGCACACTGCTGGCTCATGTTCAACCAGCTGTCAAGCAGTGCTCCCAGGTCCCTCTCTGCTGGGCTGCTCTCCAGCCACTCTTCCCTCAGGTGGCAGTGCTGCATGGGGTTATTGTGGCCAAAGTGTAGGACCCTGCACTTGTTCCTGTTGAACTTCATACCCCTGGCCTTGGCCCATTGACCCAGCCTGTCCAGCTGCCTCTGCAACATCTTCCTACCCTCCAGCAGATCAACACTACCCCTAGTTTGATGTCATCTGTGAATTTATGGACGGTAGACTCAATGCCCCCATCCACATCATTCATAAAGATGTTGAATAGGATTGGGCCCAATATGGATCCCTGGGGGACACTAGGATGCAGCACCATTCACCACCACCCTCTGGGCCTGGTTATCCAACCAGTTTCTAACCCAGTGAAGGGTGCATCTTGTCCTTAGAGATCTGTCTCCACATGAGGCTGTCACTCCAATGCAGTGTCAGCATAGACAACGGAGGTAATGTGTAAAGGTAGTGATTAAAAAAGAATAAGTACAACACCCAGCAAGATCTCGCAGCATGTGGTAAGATCTTAAAACAAGGGATTTTTGTTTTTAATTGACACAAGTATAGAATCATAGAATATCTGAAGTTGGAAGGGACCCATAAGGATCATCAGCTCCAACTCCCTGGTACTTACAGAACTACCTAAAACGAAACAATATGCCTTGAAGCATCATCCCGGTGCTCCTTAAACTCTGACAGTCTTGCGGCTGTTACCACTTCTCTTAGCCTGTTCCAGTGACTAGCCAGCCTCTGAAGTACAGAACCTTGTCCAAGTGTCCTTCCTGAGCTACATGTGACATATCTTTGTTCTCTTGCCTTGTGTCCTCTGCCTGGTCACCAGAGACAGATCAGCACCTTCACCTCTGCTGGTCCTCCTTCCCCCTGTTGATATCTTTTTTATATGGAGGTGCCCAAACTGGATGAAGGACTCAAGGTGGGGCTGCACCGGTGCAATGCAGAGTGTGACAATCACCTCCCTCAACCAGCTAGCTCTGCTGTGCTTGATGCATCCCAGGACACTACTGGACCTTTCAGCTGCCAGGGCACACAGGACATACATTCCAGCATGCTGGCATTCTTATGCCTTCATGCATTTGTGCAGTAGCTTTCAGTGAGTATTTTCCCAAGCAAGCAAAACTGGGTATGTGCTAACACAGGCTGAGTGCAAAAAGAAAATATGACACATTTTACAAAGCAATGGACGTTTTCTTCTATCTTGCAACATGAAGCCATTAAATATTTTCTTTATGTCAGTGCTTATCTTGAACATGAATAATTGCCACAACTCTTGTTTTAAGCAATACTGCTCTAAAACTCCAGTTTGGTACACCAAAGCATACATGTATATAAACACACAACTAGATCTAAGTGTACTACAAAATGTGCTGCTGAGATCATTAACAACTAGAAACCCTTCAGGATGTCACCAGGATGAAGTTTCCGTTTCAGCAAAAGAATGCTAAATCTATGCCTAGGAAATGTGCCAGACAGGAGATCCATGGCATAAAATCATTTGAGACTGAAGGACATCACAAACAAGATTGTGCCTAGGCCAGAACTGAGAGCTGTCCATAAACTTTGAATAAGTTGATCTGTGCACCAAATAGTCCTGGTTTGATTCACCTGGGGTACACTAAAAGTATGTTTGGTAGATTTTAAAAGCCCCTTGAAGAAAAGTTGTGTCTTCTAAGAATTCAAAGCTTCTCAGCAGATGATGAAGCTCTTCCATTGGCATCTTCTCTAAGCTAGAATGGAAGCTCTTAGCAAGAACAGCAAAGAGCGTGTAGTAGCACTTCACATTAAATCTTTGTTGTTAGGCCTGCTTTGAGTTTTATGAAGTGGAAGTACTTGGGATCTGTTTAGAGGAGAGCTCAGCATACAATATAAAATGCCTTAGTACTAGGACACTGAATGTGGAGTCAAAACTTACTTAGGTAAGCACCAACTGCTGTATGTGCCAAGACAATTGGAGACTATAGTCACATAACCTGGCATACATGATTCATAAAAATTCTGTAATTCTTTTTATTATTGCACCTTGCTCTCACCTGGGCCTGATTCTTAAGCAGATTTTTTAAAACTACTCAGTCACATTCAGGTTGCAGACAAACTTCAGTCTGCAAACCTTTTTCATTGAAAGTACTGTACATTGAATTATACGTTCATGAATCATTGGATGCAGCCACTTCTTTAATGTGAAATACTAAAGTAAACTATAGAATATATCAGTACTAAGGAGGTAACTGTAAACACTTTAGGAGATGTTATAAGCTGCTGGTTCCAACTGTGTGAAGTTTTTTGTTTGTAAATATTTAGTTAAGCTTGTCTTAGCTGAGTTTGATCCATCCATTACTATATACAAGAGACTGCTTACTTTTTTTTACTTCCTCTTTAAGCTACCAACAAATCTAAAGTCTAGGAACGGTAGACATTTCCCAGCTTTACCAAATGTGCACTGAATAGATGGTGAAATTAAATGTTCAGCAACAATAGGCTATGGGTGACTGTTGAAAACCTGAAGGAATATATATGTGGGTATTTTCAGCCTTCCTTGACTGAGCGTCACGTGGGAATTTTTTTTTTCTAGACTTTCCAATTGCAAAGATGAGTTTTCAAATGTGGACAACTAGTGTTGTTCTGTATCAAACACACGGAAAAAAGAAGTGTTAAGTATGAACTACCTCTTTTTGCCAGTGAAGGTTGAAGCCTGTGACCACATAAGTAGTTAGAAATAATTTCATCAACAGACTCTGCTTCTGTGTGAACAGATGCTGAGTTAATCAAAAACATAGTCCACATAAATAAAAGTGCAGGTTTTGTACGAAAATAGCACCTCAGGCAGTTAGCTATTAGGAATTTGATTATTCCTGGTTCATCCTTAACAATTGTCCTGTTTGCATAACTAAACATAAACTGATTAACCTTTTATTTTCTATATAGTTGCTCAAGGGATCTCACTTGTGCATCAGCATTTCCTAATTACATTACCTCTGCCATCTTCAGAGTCCAGTGAAGCAGTAATTTGATGATCATAAATCTGAAGATCTATTCTCTCATCCAGGTAATCTAACAATACAGACTAATCAGGTTCAACTCTCACCCTGTGACTGCATGTTATCTGACTGCAGGGACTCACATTTACTGGAAAAAAGATCATACTTAATAAACTCTGATAACTCACCAGTGCTTTAAATCACCACTAGCTTTGTGCAACTTGCACTCAGTGGACTTCTAGCGAAATGGGGAAGTACTACCAATGCTGTTTGAAGATCCAACAAAATATGGAACATTCCAATCTGGAAGGTAGCTTGTTTGAATATAGGAAAACAAACTGCACTGAGAAGGAAGACTAATGGACATTTTGGTGTGTAAAATAAAGAAGAAAGTTATTCCATGCCTCTGCACAGAAAAGGAGGTTCTTCATACAAATTCTTGCAGTGTAATGATAGACATTTTTCTACCCTGGTCTTTATTTTCAGCTATCCGTATTCCCTTGTATAGGTAATCTTGTCAGTGGTGGCTGAAGGCTGATCAGTGTCTTTTTGGGCTGCACAGAATGGTCAGATGCCTTGAATGGAATCTGCTGTGACTCCTAATTGTTTGCATCACCCCAAAACAGTTTGTGCCACCCTCCTGCTATACTCATGAAATGTCACAGAAAAACTAAACAGATTGACAACAGCATTCACTGGGATACGCATATTTGATTTTTTATTATGGATATTGCCATGGTTCAACCAATTTCAATGCAGCACCTATCGGTAAAAATTAGCAATACATAAACAAAATGGATAAGAACACGTGTTTAGAGACAGAGGCTTTGTTAAAAGAGAACCAGGTCGAGGTGTTTAGTGTGATGTGAAACTTGTGGTTTAAAGCTTCACATCAGGAGCTCGGAACAGCAACTCTGACAATTTTCTAAGCAAGTAAGAGTTCTAAAGCAAGAGAACCGAGTTGACAAATCAGCATTGAAGAATTTTTTTTCTTTAATTATTTTTTTTTTTTAATTTTTATTTTTTTTTTTAATTTTTCCGCAGGCAGAACGGCTTACCAATCTGTTCAGATGTTTGGCAGGTGCTGCTGAACACAAAGACAATGTTACCTGGATACTGTAGTTGGGTACCCAGATACCTGGAAACTTCGGTTTCCAAAAGGCTTGGGGCAAGATCTTTGGTTCCAAACAGCTGCCAAGGGGAAGTGAACGAAACAGGAAGCCAGGGAAAAGCCGTCAGGGTTGAATTGTATTTGGTCTGGCTGAGACGGATGTATTTTGTTGGAGACTAGCCAGGCAGAAAGGGACCTGGGAGTCTGGATTGACAGGAAGCTGAACATGAGCCAGCAGTGTGCCCAGGTGGCCAAGAAGGCCAATGGCATCCTGGCCTGGATCAGGAACAGCGTGGCCAGCAGGTCCAAGGGAGTGATTCTTCCCCTGTACTCAGCCCTGGTGAGGCCACACCTCGAGTACTGTGTCCAGTTCTGGGCCCTCAGTTCAGGAAGGAGATTGAGGTGCTGGAGCAGGCCCAAAGGAGGGCAACCAGGCTGGTGAAGGGACTCGAGCACAGATCCTATGAAGGGAGGCTGAAGGAGCTGGGGGTGTTCAGCCTGAAGAAGAGGAGGCTCAGGGGAGACCTCATCACTCTCTACAGCTCCCTGACAGGAGGTTGTAGCCAGGGGGGGGTTGGTCTCTTTTCCCAGACGACGTTCAACAAGACAAGAGGACACAGTCTTAAGTTGTGCCAGGGGAGGTTTAGGTTAGATATTAGGAAGAATTTCTTTACGGAGAGGGTGATCAGGCGTTGGAATGGGCTGCCCAGTGAGGTGGTGGATTCTCTGTCCCTGGAGACATTTAAAAAGAGACTGGATGTGGCACTCAGTGCCATGGGCTGGTAACCGCAGCGGTGAGTCAAGGGTTGGACTTGATGATCTCTGAGGTCCCTTCCAACCCGGCTAATTCTATGATTTTTCCCCACTGCTGTGCCTGCTGGTACCTGTCGGTGACACATTCCACGCCGTGAGCCGCCTGCTCAGCGCTGGGGGCAGAGAGGCCGGGGAGGAGGCGCGGCACGAAGCCCCCTTCCCTGGAAGGGGCAGGACATCACCTGCTGATGGGAAGTCGGGGAACAAACCTTTTGCTTCCGTTTGCTTTTGCTTCACTAAACGCCTTTATCCTGACCCAAGAGCTTCCTTCCGCATGACTTTCTGCCCCACCCCGCCTGCGGAAGGGAGCGATACAGCGGCTTCCTGGGCACTTGGGCCCACCGCCCCTNGGCAGCGGCACAAGAAGGGCTGTTTGCCTCCCGTCAGGGTCTGTCCGTCTGCTGCCGCGTAGAGGAGCGGACTGTGCGGGGCATCGCGGGGCTGGGGGGAGGCAGGGAGCGCAGTGCCGCGGTGCGGGTCCCCGGAGGTCGGTCTGCGCTTTCCGAGGTGCGAGGGGTGTAAAGCCTGAGCTCCGAGGGGACCCCGAGTCACAGGGCTCGTTCTTGCTAGGAGGTGTTGCTGCTCGGGTACAGAAACTGGCATGACACGGCTGTCAAAGTGTATTGCCAGCTGTAAGGGTTTTTTTTTTTTGAAAAGCCTGTGCCACATAGTATGCCAATTAGCTGTAAATTATGAGAGTAGTGATTTAATTGCGCAACAGATCAGGTGAGAAAGTTTTCTTCTGCCTGAAAAGTATGCTTCTAGGTATTTGAGATTATATTTTCCGCTTAATAGTAAAATACCTCTTGAATTTCTTAAAATTTCCCCTAGCATAATAGTTGTCTCAGTAACCACAAATGCAGCTCCCTCAGTGCAGACCAGAATACTGTTCTGCAGCTCAGGTGTCCATCTTAAGAGGTGCCCTGCAGCTCTGAAAGGAAAACTATTGCACACACAAATGGAGCAGCATCCTGCTTCTCTGGTTCACTACAAAATGTGAAAATTGTACTTGCCCTCCTTGATTTTAGGAAGCCAAATGCAATGTACCAACTGAAGAGAAAGTGGAAGAAGCTGAACAACCCAGTGATATAGAAGAAGGAGGATTAGATCTCAGTGTGTCACTCAAACCTGTCAGTTTCTACATTGCGGACAAAAAAGAAATGCTTCAGCAGTGTTTTTGTGTCATAGGGGAGAAAAAACTACAGAAGATGCTGCCTGATATTTTAAAGGTACTGAATTACACTTTCTGTTCATATACTCTCTACAAACTTGATTATCAAAGCGTGTCATTCTTTTGAGTCTAGTGGATTTCTGCTTAAAAGATGCCTCTATATTTCTTCAATAAAGATTAAATCAAGTCTCTGAAAGAGACTGTTTTAAGATTTTACATATTTATTCCAGCTTACACCTTTTTTCTCTGCTTAGCCATTGCTGAACTGCAGACTGCTTATTTCTGTATGGTCCATTTGTACTTGTTGGTTGAATGTAAAAGGAGTTTCATGATTGCATGGAGTAAATTCAATAGTGTTGGTTACTAATAAATATGCATATATGTTAATAAAAGTTGATTTCTGTTCGTGTCAGTTGAATTTCTTTGTGTGGAGTTAACTTAGTGCCTAAGACAGGGCAGTAAAGCCTCTTCTTGATAGCCACTGAAGCTGTAACTTCCATGGACTTTAGTGGTAGTATTGCTAGAATTTTACTGGTTTAGAACTTATGAACTGCAGGGCCTGGTAAAAAAAAATTCTGCTAGCAGCCTGTACAGAAAAAACTGCAGGAGAAATGCCATTTGTGTGGGTTTTTTTAATGTGCAGACTGTCATTTTTATATTTATCAGTGATATTGCTAAGTGAGGCAGGACATCTTGCTTTAGACAGGCAGGGAACTGGGCACAGTCTCTTCTTTCTGGCAGAAGTTTCTCTGGGAGAAGAAAACAGTTCTGGAGCAGCTGGAGGCAGAGGCATTATTGAGTTTGAAAGGAAATTGCATGGTGGTGTATAACCAGACCTATAGTAGGATTGTGAATGTTACAATACACTCAGCACTTCCTATTTTTGGTACTTGTATGTGGTATCATAGTTCATTTGGAAATGTGAAGTTAGCATGTTATTTCACCAAGAGGACACCAAATGAGAATGTAATGGGAATACCCATAAATTTGTCACAGTGTGTGGTGTACATCAAGCATGAGAAATGGATCAGTTTACATATTTCTTACATTTTCTTTATTTTGGTATAGAACTACTGGTGGGTTTTCAGTAGTGGTTTTTGCTCCAGTTTGTAATCTTGTAATCGACAGTTGGCTCTGGCCTTTGCAGGGTTAATTCAGTAATCCAACTGCTCCTAAAAGATGGAGCATTAGGAATAACCAGGGCTACAGTTGTTCACTGTTGCATGTGGCCCAGTATTTTACTGTTCAGTATTGCAGCTGCAGTGAAAACTCCAAGCCATAGGATAAGTAACTGGTAGGATATATTGCTTAATTTTTCAGAAAAAGCACACACTATTTCTGGTAGTTACCAAAACTCAAACATCTACCTCGTGTTCTTTAGTGGTTTATCAATGCAGATCAGAATAGAGAAGGGAATTTCAATCTGTTCTCAGCAGAGCTGGAGTACTACTTAGCATTCCTAATTACTCTTCTCATAAATTCTTAGTAGCTCGTGGTCTGTCTTATTTGTCTCCTTAGAACTGTTCCATGGATGAAATCAAAAAGCTTTGCTTGGAGCAGTTGGAGCTGTTATCTGAAAAAAAACTGTTGAAGATACTTGAAGGTATGAATGAAACTTTTAGGCATCACTGTACAGCAAAGAATATTCTGCTTTTAAACTGGATTTTCACTATTTTTAGCTACTAATACATTACACATTTATACACTAATATATAATTATTATATATGTTAGAATACGTATTAGTGTATGTATAGTATATAAATATATACGTACTATTAACACGTGTATATATGTAAGATATATGTATTAGTATGTATATATATACACATACATGTATTCACTAATATATAATGATTTTCTGTGTGTGTGTGTGTATTTATTGCTGTTTGTGAACTTTGGAGTAAAATTGTCCATTGATTTAGAAGCTATTAGGGACACACTCAGAAAAAATGCAGCTACTTTTCTTTAATACCTAAACTAAGAACAAAGTTTTTGTCTTGATCAAAAAAAACAGAGGTAGGAGTGTAGAAGTATTGTTTGAAATCCGTTATTTTACTACCTGAAACTACCTGACAGGAGGTTGTATCCAGGTGGGGGTTGGTCTCTTTTCCCAGGCACCTCTCAGCAAGACAAGAGGACACAGTCTTAAGTTGTGCCAGGGGAGGTTTAGGTTGGATATTAGAAAGAATTTCTTCACCGAGTGGATGATCAGGCATTGGAATGGGCTGCCCAGGGAAGTAGTGGATTCTCCGTCCCTGGAGATATTTAAAAAGAGACTGGATGTGGCACTCAGTGCCATGGTGTGGATCAAGGGTTGGACTTGATGATCTCTGAGGTCCCTTCCAACCCAGCCAATTCTATGATTCTGTGATTTTAAATAACCTAACACTAAGTTACCTCCTGTTTCACTGCAGGGGAAAACAGACACAGTGCAACACCAGTTGCATTATATTAGCAATTGTAGTAGAGCATTTGGTGTAGCTAAAGGGTTCCTGATGGATTTCTCCGCTCTGCTGTGACACACAGAGATGTATTGAATTAAGGCTATGATTTTGCAGCCTTCCACAATCGTTTTGAACTTCCAGTTGATATTTAAAGATTGCAAAATTTATTTGTCAACATTTCTGTCTTCTCAGTTAAGTGGTACTCCTTGAATCTTGAATGCTGCACAGTACCTTCTGTTAATTCTGCCTCCTGTGCTTTATTTTTGGTGCCTGTAGTATTGTAGTAGAAATAGCTATTGTTGAGATTTTTTTTGTTTGTTTTGTAACACAGTGTGACTGAAAAATGCAAACCATGTGGCTAGTAGAACGCTCACAAATAAGGTTTTTGGTTTTGACCAAGTCTGATTTTAGAACATCTGTTTTACATTTGAAAAACTGCTGACTTCAATAGAGTTAACCCATAAGAGTAATCATAACTGCATAGCATTGATTATATTACCTGCCTAAACTTTGTTGTGTGAAACTGTGTATATCTAGGCAAGATTGGAGCCGATTCTGATACGGATGAGGAGACAGATGGAGGAGAAAAGACTGGAGGTGAATCAGTCAGTCAGTAAGTAAAAGATAAAACACTTGAAATCTTAATTTAAGAATACTGAACAATAGAGGGATTTTTCATGAGAAATGATCAAATGCAATGTTGAAAGACCCAGTTGAATTATCCTCAATTATGTGATCACTTATCTGAATGATGGTGAGCTTGCTGGCTGTTAGCTAGCAAGATATAAACTTAAGAAATGTGTCTGTCACTTTATAATACTGGTATGTCTTGAGCACAAAACTGGGTTTCATAGTGGTGTTACCACCCCTCAGTTGAGTTGTAATTGAACATGTGCATGCTTCTCGCCAGCAGCAGAAGTGAAGTAATAAGGTTTAGGTTAACCCACTTTGAGCTAAAAGGGGTTGAGTAACACCCTCCCACTTCAGTCAGTGAGTTGTGTATTTTCAATTCAGCTGAGATGTGCCCTTTGTCTTCCACTCTTCCTTCTGGTCATTCATTCCTGCCCCAGTTGAAGCAGCAATGACACTCAACTGTTACCAAGTTCTGTTAGGGTTATAGTACAATGTCTATAGAGTTTCAAGAACAGAGGCTTCGTATTTATTAGGTGGGTATCAGTCACTTTTGTAAAGGGAAACATGTCTTGCCTTTTAAAAATAGTTGTTTGTTTTTTAAAGACAAGTCTTATCTAAGTCACTTCTCCATTAAACAGATGAACTTTCTGACAGTATAGAAGCAGAGAAAGGGAAAATTACTAGGTCTAACCTACAGTGTATCAAATGTTATGAGCCCAACTTGCTTGCAGAAGATGAAATAAAAAGGGTTTATGTTTCCATTGCTGACCTGATCACAGCTGGTCCACAGACTCAGTGCACAAAATTAATAAACATGCTGAGACAATACAAGATAATACACCACTGTTGGGTTAGTTGAAACAACACTTAGTTGCTAGTTTGGTTAGTTCATCCAGGCCCACTAAATTGGAACAAATGGATGGGAAAGGGTGAAAGGTGGGGTTCACATTCAGATCATTATTTTTGATTTAACAGAGACCTGAGTTCAGATTCTGTCTTTGACACAGAACAATTTGTGAAGCTATAGAATGACTTATTTTCCTTGCTCACGTCATATGACACAAATATACTAGAAAATGGAGTTATAATAAAGTGAAGTTTCAGCTTTTATTGTGGTATAGTTTTTAATAGCTTTTGACATTTGTTCTAGAGCTCCGTGTGAGCTGATTTGTGTCTGTATTCCCCCCTTCGCTATTTGTTGCCTGCATAACCTGTGAATGGTTACACCCATTTGTGTGGTCTAATTTTCTTAATTTGGGCATTGCTTTCTGCTTGCTATTTAAGAAAGAAAAATAAAAAAATCCAAAAACTATGCTAAATGTCAGATCTCATTATGTAAAGGAGTCTCTGTTGAGTAATTGATGTTTTGTCATTGAACTTCTAAGTAGAATGAGAAGGCAAACCTGTTGGCTAATGAAACCATCAAAAATACCCCAGGATTTTGAGTTCTGGAGAAATTATGTTATTTAACCATTCTTAAACCATTGCTGCAGTTAGCAAAACCCCACCAAGCTGGCTTACATTATGTTGCTGATGAGAAGGATGTGAGCAGTAACTGACAGCAAAATCAAAAATAAATGTTAAAGAAGTATGAGAAACTGAGAGATATTGATTAAAGTTACAGAGCAGATTGCTTCATTTGGTGAAGGGAGTGGCTGAGGTGCCCCTGTTTTTTGTAGCTCAGTGCCCACCCTGATATTTTAGTGTTTCAGACCCTTCCAAACTGGGCAGGTAAGGCATTTCAGTGGAAGAATTGGGGGTTTTCCTTTTAATGCAGTGGGTGAAAGAAAAGCATGCTACACACATGGATGCTTTCTGACAACCTTGACACATAGATTCAGTGGTGTGCCAGTTTCAGTAAAAACCACGAAGGAAAAGCTGTTTGGATGACAGAGGAGTAAAGGATAGGAAGAAATAGATGGAAAGTGGAAAATGAGGATCTGATATCATGAAGCTTAGTGCTCAGTGAGTAGAGCTGTGTGATGCTTGTACCACAGTAAAATGTCAGAAGCCCTTTTTACTAAATCATTCTACTCTTTAGACATTTAAGTTAACTTTTTTGTAACCTGTGTGTAAATAACTATAACTGCAAGTATGCAAAACTGGAGAAAACTTTTTCAGCCAGAACAGCAACACATTAATCTGTAGTCAGGGGGGCTAAAGATGAAGCAATGACAAAAGAGTGAAAACTGCATTGTGAAGCTAAACCTTGGTTGTTGTAATCATTAATATGTTTTTAATTATCATCTGAGTTTAAATAGGTGAATTTGTTTGCCCTGGGAAGACAAAAGACTTTTCAGATTGAAAAGGGCAGTTTCTTTGCTTAAATTCTCACTACTGGTTCTTCCTAGTTTGTCTTCATTACTTGTGGTTTTCTTGTAAATGACTACTTCTTTTTGCATTCTATTAATGATGCAATATTAAAGCTTTTTTGTTTTAAATTCGGCTTGTATTGTTTTCTTGGACATGTAAATGTGAGAAGGTAAAATATAAATGACAAGTCTAACTTAAACCTTATTTACTGATTGGAAGCATCAGTTTATTTCTTTCAACCTTGTTCTTTAAAAATAAAATAATTCAACAAGCTTGTACCTTACCAGTGTCCACGTATCAGTAGCGATCCAGAAAGCTTAGGTCAATGCACCTGAAGGAAGTTATAAGTGTATGAAAACATGTAAAGGCATTTTTAGAATGGTAAACTTCATACTGTGTCTTTTGTTCCCCCAAAATAGATAAATACTTACCTGTCTCTAAAGACCTGCTTCCCATCTGCAACTCTAAAACTAGCAGGGATTTAGAGACATTTCTTCAAATATGGGGGAGATGGCAAAATACAGATCTTTAGATGAAGCTTTGGATAGTATCATATCTATACATTGAATTTTCCTTCTTCTGGTGAGTATATGCTCATTCTCTCACCAGAACAGAAAGTAGTGAGGTTTTTCCTAAATTTCAGCTCTGTCAAAGATTCATATACTTCTGTTAGTATGTAGGTCTATTTGTCACCAGATTGCTCTGGGTTAAACACTGAAGTCCTGGAATAAGCATGCAGAAGAGCAGAAGCAGCGGGGCCTATGTTATCGAATAACTGGAAGCTGCTGTTACCATAGTAGTTATGCTTCATTTACTTGTAAGCTCTGTGTAGAATTTTGACTATGCAGTTCTCAGATTTTTGTTCCTGTTTCTATGTTAACATTTTTCATGGAAAACTACCCTTGGAACAAAAAATTAAAGGAAACTTGTGAGGACTTTAGACTGATGGAAATATTTTTTCAGACTTAGAACTGCAAAGGCAAATTTAAATTTAGGAAGGTACATACATCATCTTTTACGTCAAGAGTAGCAGAGAACCTGATCTCAAGCCTCGCTCCAGAGATGTAAGTTTATGTTTCTTAAAAACAATTAAAAGCCCTGTAAGCATCAGCCTGACTGCATCCCATGTTATCAGACTTCCTAGTTCAGTACACTAAAATATTTTTTTTCTGTCAAAAAACTTGTCCTGTCCTTCCTGACAATTGGAATTACCAGTTCAGATTACTACTGACACTTTGAATCCCAGCCACCAGTATTGCTGTATTACTGTCTTACTCCTTAGCTGTCTACTCCTCTGACCAGTATCCCTTTTCCTAACCTGCACTGCTGTTTTACTGCATAATCTGCTGAAACTGGGCTACCACAACATCCTCAAACACGTTTCTTTGACAGCTATGCAGACGCCTGACAGTAGTATTGTATGTGCAAAACAGAATCCAGTGTGAGTCCAGGTAGGCATTACACTAATGTTGAACATGCCAACATGAAAAGCTAGGATAGGGAAAATTTAAATTTACAGCATTTCCCACCTACAGGCTAATAGTGAGCTGGTTTCTGCTGAAAAATAACATATTGGGCAAGTGTTGTACTATTAAAAAATAAATAAATGCTGACTTACCTCTTGGAAGAGCTACTTTGTACTGAGGGAGAAGTATTGTTAAAGACTGCTAAAAAGAGGGAGCTCCGAATTACTGTGGTTGCTTACTAGCATGGCACGAAAAGAAGAGGGCATTAAATTTCTACACTGCATCTTAATTATAGATAACTAGGAAAAAATACTTCTTACTAATGAACGGATTCAATAAGGTTAAGAAGTTGAGACCAAACCTGTATTGTGATCTGAAATGCTGCTGCTTGGCCACAAGATGGTGCAGAATGCTCACCTATTAAATGAACTATTAAAAGTTCACTATCAGTACTGTCCAAACCTGAAACAGGAGAATGTGCTGTGAAAGTACTTTTTGTTTATAAAAATTATTTTTCTTATCGTATTATAGATAACTAGGAAAAAAATACTTCTTACTAATGAACAGATTCAGTAAGGTTAAAAAGTTGAGACCAAAACTGAATTGTGATCTGAAATGCTGCTGCTCGGCCACAAGGTGGTGCAGAACGCTCACCTATTAAATGAATTATTGAAAGTTCACTTTCAGTACTGTCCAAACCTGAAAAAGGAGAATGTGCTGTGAAAGTACTTTTTGTTTATAAAAATTATTTTGCTCATAGAAGGTAGCCTTTAAAGGAACATGGTTTTGCAGTTATCAATGATAATATCAAGGCAACAGGAGGAAATCTTACAGCAAGTTCTGATGTGGGATTTTTTTCAATTGATAATTATATAACATAGCTGTTAAAATGTGTGTAGGTGATTTCACAGCCAGTGATTGAACCATAGTGGTCACTGCAAGTTTTCTCTCCAAGAGGTGATTATACTCCTCAGTGAAATTTGACATCAGAGATCGAGGTGATACTAGAGAAGTGTAGTTTCTTGCCTGTATGCTGTTCGTGCAAGGTCAGACTTTCCCAAGTGACACATGGCTGTTCAGTGCAGAGATTACTACTCAGTCCAAAATGATGAAGCATGTGTGAGGGAGGATAGGCTAGAGGCAGCCTAAGCAGTTTTTGCTCTTTGATAAGCAGGGTGTTTCACAACCTTATTTTGGCCAAGAGTCTGGTGCCACTTAGACCTCCTTGCACACACAGGCCTCTCTGATAGCAGGTGCAGATTTAAAATGATCCCTGGTAGCTGACACACTTGGTCTTTTGGGTATCTAGTGGAGCTATGGTTTCCTCAGTTTGTCTGCTTGCAGTCTAGGCTCTTTCAGGAATTTGGCCTCTGGTCTGAGTTTATTTAGTGCCTGACTCCCAGGCCTCTCATTCTGCTTGATGGCTGGACTACCCTGAGGTTTTTTTGTGATTTATAAGCATCTGCATACACCCTGATGCAGGATGTTGAAGTTCCCTGAGGAGGTGTGCACTTTTCCATTCTTCCCAGTTTCTGGCAGCAGTCCTGCAGGCCCCTGTGACCTCAGGTCCCCTTTGCAGTTGGTGGCACTTGCACACACACACACACACACACACACACACACACACACACAGATGCATATATTTCCAATTTAGAGATTAGTGTCCTCTCATTTGGAAAAATAGTTTATGATAGAATTCAATGAGAAGGTTGGATAGACTGTGGTGATTAGGTCCAGGGATTGACCAGACAAGCATTCTGACCAGGAACTTATTTATGCTCTGTGGGTCTTTCATATATTTTTTTTTCTTTCTGTCTTGATTTGTCCCTTTTCTTACCTTTGTTTTTTCCTCTGAACATCCCATACTGCCTTACACGCTTGTATGCTCCCCTTAAAAGCATCCACTAGTGTGTTTTATGCAGTCCTGCAATGCTATTTTCCAGCATCTTGTTCCAACCCTATCACTCCTTCAGACAGTAATACCCTTCAGCTTGTAAGGCAATTTTTCTAGCTGACTGCTCTTACTAGGTTTCACTCCCAGAATATGGGCTGGTTGCTTTGCTTTCACAACCCTAGGATCAATTTGGGCAGAGTGATCCAGCTGAACTGGTGAAGTTACTAAGATTCTTCTGCTTACTGTTTTTTCCTCTGCTCCTCACTGGGGCCTTTGTTCTCATGGCATCCCACCATTAAGCATGTAACATAATGGACAGGACAGAACAATGGAGAACTGTTTGTGATAAGCCTTGGCAAGGGACAGGAGAGGAAAACCTGAAATTTCTGGGAGGATGTGCTGTGACAGCATCATAGACAGATGTATATGGTGGTCTGTGCAGGAATCTGGCCTAACCCCACCTAGGAATGAGGGTGGGTAGGGAAATACTGCTACCAAGGAGTCAGTCACAGTCTCAAAGTAGAGGAGGAGAAGTTGAGGTGGGTCTCACTTAACTGTCAGCTTCATGGTTTTGTGTGTATGTGTGCAAAACCCACAAGAGTGTCATGGTGTTCTTTTCCCCCATGAAAGCAGAAAGACCGAGATTCTGGTTTACGTGTCTAAACCATCATGTGCTGCAGACATAATATTACTTGTTGAATTCTTGGCTTACTTACTTACTTGCTACCCAGGAGAGGGCAGTAATTTGTCTTGCAACTCCTCTGGCCTGTGAAGTACAACACTGATGACTGAAATTGAAAATAAATGAACAAAACTCTGTCTGTGAAGAAGCAAAGTTTAAATAATTTTCTGATGGGGTTAGTATCTTGAACAACTAGTTGGTATCTCTTTAAGTTCTGCCTAGGAATGGAAAATCCAACAGACATTAAGAGGCTGAGACGATACTGGAGTTTTCCAGGAAAGAAAGCAGACTGAAATTCAGTCATACCACTGAAAAAACCAATCAGACATACCACTGAATTCTGCGAAAAATGCGTCAAATGCATCCCAGTAAATAGTCTGTTCCTACTTTATAATAGTAAAGACATTTGACAGTACAATTTTCTTTACTTACATAAGGAAAAGGTAATTATTGTCTTTTTCAAGTGCTGTGTGCCTATGAAAAGAGCTACACATTCTCCTTAATCATTTATTGTGTGCTCCCGTACACATTTATGTTGCAATCAGCAGAAAAAGTGGGAGACAGAAGAGTCTATTGATTTGTAGCCTTTGCTGCTACAGAAAAGGGAATAGCAATCAAAGTAAATATTTCTCAGAAATATGGCTAGGAGTATTGCAGTGATCTTCCTCCTGACACAGCCATTGGACACCGGAAAAAAATACAGTTTTGAGATCTTGGGGAAAATAGATTTGTATTCAATTTTAGGAAAAGCCTTCAGGCCATTACTAAAAAGCAAGTTGTTAAAGTCATTATATTTACATCTGTGATACCAGAATACTGCTATCCTTTTTATAGTGCTTTTAGCTCCCACAGGCATGGTAATTGCGTTGATTCCATATGAGTATGTATGAAACCAATGCTGCATTGAAATTCAGAGTAGGAAATTGGCAATTCTGCTGTCAAAATTTTCGCTAAACATGGCATTTGAACTCTCTCTGTGATTCTGGGTCCCTCCGCCTTCCTTTTTCCTATATATATATATATATTTATCGCAGTATTTTCACATTTTGTATAACTAGCAAATGTGGAATGTCTGGAGGATACGGACATTTCACAGAAGCATATCTTCATTATTCCTTGTATAAAGCAACTGAAACCTTATGGGTCAGGGGCAGAAATCTTAAAAAAAAAAAAAAAAAGAAATGTGGGTATTGATTACAATTTAACAGTTGAGATACATTTGTTTTAAAAATCGATGCTTTGCAAATCTTTTAAAGTTGTGATGTAGGAGAGATGGATGGTGATGGTAACTTCAATACCATCACCAATAGTAACTTCATGAAAATAGTGAAATAGCTTCTTAATTTTAAAAGACAACACTAAATAGCATTTGAATATAACTTAAACTATAAGGTTTTTTTCCCAAATCATTTAATGGTATAGCAATGTATTCTGAGCTTTAGAGAGAACATCATATTTAGGAGAGGCTACCAGTAAGGATTGTTGCTCTGAAAGATCAGTGGAAAGATCTACTTTATGCTTGTGTATGATAGGCAAAGTGAAAAAAACCTCATTCTGGGGTGCTTAGATTAGCACTCTTGCATTCCTTTTCCCATTATTCACACTGTAGCTGGCCTATTGGTCTACCACCACATTATTTCTTTAGTAAAGTAAGTTTTTCTTAGAAAAGTTCTCTTAAACTGTAAAATATGTGGATTACAATGTCGTCTTACTTGTTTCTAGGCAGGACAACAGTATAGACTCTACTTCTTCTCTGAGAGACGAAAACAAGCTGGAAGGTCAGGAGGCAAAACAAGGTATGTAGTGAAGAAAGGGGAAGGTTTTGTTTTCTTTATGTTGGGCAGCAACCAGTTGCATTTAACTAATAGCTCTCATGACAGTAGCTGCTGTCACAGAGAATCATCCTCTTAGAAATCAGCTGGTGTAAGGTTTTCAGAAAAACTGCAAAACGGTTTACTGGAAATACACACTCAGTCTTTGAATCTCTGAGGATTAATGCTTTTCCTTGGAGATTTTCTCTGTTTAAATGAAAAAAATGTAGTGGGTGAGACGTTCAGGTACCACAGTGATTGGCAGAATGGAAAATGCAAAAGTAGGTAAGCTAGCAGTTGAATACCTACTGTGTCAGAAAACAGTTTTCTTAACCTGCAGCAGTATTTGTTTTATTCTAATCATTAAATCAGCACCAACTGCAAGTGTTATTTTTGTATGAAATACTGGAGTTGTAGGTGTTTCTGTCTCAGTCTATTTATTTTCATTTGAACTAGCTGTAGGCAGTAACATCAGAAATAGCTTTTGCAATCAAAGAATGTTTCAAATTTTTATAAGCTGTATTTCACTTCTGCAAAGATCTAATATTACTTGCTTCCTGCAACTCCTATTTCACAATTCAGAATCTTGTGTAAAAAATGTCTCTTGGAATAACTTCATGAAACTTTTTTTTTAAATGAATTAATTATTGGAGGGAATTAAATGGAGAAGAGTCATAATAAAATCTTCAGAATTTTTAGGAGCAGGTTGTTATGGCTTTTTGAGGATTCATTTTTTCATTTTTGTGTTGTTTGCTGTACTGCATGGAGTGATCTTAGAATGGGCTGATTCCCTGAAGATCTCTTCCATTTTTGTATTATCAAAGGGAACTGATGACGGTTAGAGGTGATTGCTTTATTGTTGTTTTTTATGACACAATAAAATAGAGTATCTTGATGGCTTTGGACTACAGCAGTGGCTCCACTAAGATGTTAGGTTTTGAGGATCTCAGTATAAATTAAAACATATAACTGCTGTGCTGCAGCCTTTGGTGCTATTGAAAGACAAGAGAGAATTAGCAAATAAGCAAAGGTGGATAAAATAAAGTTAAAAACCAGAATTAAATGTGTTAAAATATATTTTGCAACTATAGCTGAAGAAAAAAGTTATGAAAAAAGTAATGAGAAATGCCAACAATGATCTTTATTACTGTGTAAAATTATAACTGCAGTAGAAGGAAATTAAGTCCATCAGTTAATTAAATATCTGTAGGACAATGAGATTACATGAACACTGTATTATGCAGTTTTGGAGGGTCCATATTCTGAATGGAACCAGATTAGGCTTTTTCCAGCTTCCTGCTCACTACTAGTTCTGGGACAACCATGAATTACTCTCAGTGTGCACAGTGTTCTCCAGCAGAGAATATCCCATTGGTCAGGCAGGCTCACCTGTTCTGGCTGTGTTTCCCTCCAAGCTTTTTGCACATCGCTGGCCTATTTGGGGTCAGAGTGAGAAGCAAACAAAGTCCTGAGGCTGTGCAAGGACTGTTCATCACAGTGTTATCAATACTGTTTCAGAAGAAATCCCCAACTAAGCACTGTGCACACTGCTGTGAAGAAAATTAATTCCATCCCAGCCACACCTGGTTTCTCTTTGGCCATGAAGTAGGATGACTATGATCAGAAGTTAACTTTCAGGCTTAGAACTACAATCCATTGATGCTGCTGTTTTTTCATCCATGGAAATACTGCTTGGTTGAGCAGCATGTTATTTAAATACTCATCGGTGCTGCAGCAAGACAGAATTTCTCTTTCTTAATCCTATTTATTCCCGTTTCTCTTGATCTTTCACATAATTTGTATCTTGCAAGGTAGAGTTGAAAGAAGAGTATTCAAAATTGGTTTAATAGTAAGTGAAACAGGTAAAACTGTACCTGAAAGAGAAATATTAATCTCCAGATTACTGTCAAAGTAGAAACAGAGTAAAACTGCTTAGGACTGAAGAAAGACTGGTATGCTCATCTCTTAGGAATACTTTTTATACATGCTGTTGTGAGGAGGATTTTTCACAGCTTCAGAATAATTTGTGATCTTTGCAGGCTTTCATTTTTCATTGCTTGAAAATTGTGTTTCATGTTACAAAAAATGAAGACCAAAAAGTACTCTATAAACTTCATCTATATCATCTTCATCTATATAGCTTATTCTACATATATAGCTTATTCTACATTTAAAACATAAAGTTATGTTTTAAAATGTTTATTGTTTGTAAAACCAATTTGAGATTTTATTTTTCCTGCCTTCCCATCTTCCTGCCTTCCCACCAACCTTTCCATCCGCCTTCCCACCTGCCTTCCTATTAATGTTTTTCTAAAAACTTATTTCTTTTCCCTTATAAAGTAACACTCGACTTTTTTAGGGTTGCTGGTTAAACTGATTTTGAACAAGAAAAAAAATTGTTTTTCTAAGCCTATTGCTCACATTTGTACAGAACTTACACCTATGTGAGGGCTCTGCACAAAAGCTGAAGAAGAGAGTACAAATCACTATGTTGATCACCTCAGTCTTGTGTTTTCAAGAACAGTTTCACATGCCTTTTGCTGCATATAAAAATCATGCCTTTATAATAAGACACTGAAACAGTAGTAATGTGAAATGAAGACTAAAAATATTGTTTCAAAGGTGCTTTACTCTTTTGTAAAAGGCGAGAGAATTGTCTGCATTGGATCTGAAACCCATACCAAAGGAATATTCTTACTGAGAAAATGATTTAAAAAATATTTCCTGAAGTTTTCCAACAGTAAGACGTCAAATACAAGCATCTTGAGCAAAAAAAACAGTGGTAGGAAGATAATTAGTTAAAGGCATTAAAATCAAAGGTCCCTGCTGTGGTAGGCTGCATAACCAATTTTATAGGTTTTTTTTTTTAGTTTGAAAATCAGCAGGGTTCTGATTGCCTGATAATGAAAAAGAGTAGTTCATAGAGGAAGTACTCGAGTTTCCAGTATATTGCTTGTTTAGTTGTTGATGAGCAATTCTTGCACATCAGTACTTCTGCCTCTGGCCTTGAGGTTCAGGAACCACAGGTAAGGGTGGGTGAAACTAGCAATTCCAAAGCAAAAATCTAAGTTTGGTTAAAGGCAGCCTTTCAAAGCCGGATGTCAACATACTAATTGTAAGAACCAGAGTTGCAGAATGGCTGAAGTTAGAAGGGCTGTTTTCAGGTCATTGAATGCAGTGCCCCTGCACAAGCAGCTCAGCTGGGGCAGGTTGCTCAGGACCATGTGTTCAGGACCAGTTTTGAATGTGTGCAAGAATGGGGTCTCTGTGGGAAATCTGCTTCAGTGTTTGGCTACTCTCACAGAAAAAAGTTTTCATATGTGTTCTTAAGAAATTTTGTATGTTACAATTTTCATTCATTGCCACTAATCCTGTCTCTGTGCAGTACTGAGAGAAATTTGTCTCCCCTGTCTTCATGCTCTTATAAATATTTAAAGGAGAATTAAAGAAAATTTAAAAAAAAATAGGTTTGTAATACTGTCTGAATATCTATTAAAGAAAGTAAATTTTTGATATATAGTGGATCATTATAGACTAAAGTAGCTTGCATAGGAATGTACACTTTCTTTGAATCTTCATGGTAAGAAATTATGTGTATTTCAAACCCACAAATCTTTATCTCTATACCATCATTACTAATTAACAGGGAACACAGCCATATCTTGGGATAGTGGCACTACATAAAGCAATTATAAAGCCTTTAGCATCAGTAGATGTGCTGTCATCTGTCTATAAATTACTCATTTTAAACAGGAGCCATCTTGCTCTAAGTTTCCACAGATAGAAAGGTTGGGAAAGGACTAATAATTTCTGAGGCCACTGTGCCAAAAGCAGTTATTTGCAGGTAGCCAAATTATGAGAACAGTCACTCAGATTCTGTTAGTTTTGCTTTTATTTTACTGCACTGCCTCTTCTAATTCTTTTTTTTCTTAATGAACTCCAACTTTCAGCCAGCATTAAAAGCCAATGGTACACTTTCTCCATGTTTTTACTGAGCCAACTACATTTAAGTACTTCTGATGGATTCTGAATAGTTGTACTATAAGGGGAGTTTCTGTTAATTTTAGTACTGTCGTTGACTATAATATCCTTTTCCTGGTACTGCTGCTTTACTATACTACATATTCTTCTAAATTGGCATAAAAATTGCATTAACACTTGTCTAAATTGGATCAGCCTTGAAAGTTGGAGGCCGAAAATAAGAGGAATTAGTAGTCTTAAATTCATAGATCTTTTTGCCACTCTCTTATTCTGCAATAAACACCTTAAGTAGAAGCAATTTCATAAATTGAAAGAAAAATGGTTCTGTTATGTGACTATGATTTTTACATTTGTGTTCCAGGCAAGGGAGAAGATAGTGATGTCCTCAGCATAAATGCAGATGCATATGATAGTGACATAGAAGGCCCATGCAATGAAGAAGATGGCCCAGACGTGCAAGAAATTACTGTCAAAAGTGAAGCTGGTCAGATAGATGACCTTGAGAAAGACATTGAGAAAAGTGTGAATGAGATTCTGGGATTGGCAGAGTCCAGTCCAAAGGAGACCAAAGCAGAAACCTTAGCTGTTCCTCAATCAGAAGATGTTCATCCATCAGCACAGCAGCTGGAGCTTCTCGAGCTTGAGATGAGGGCCAGAGCTATTAAGGCTCTGATGAAAGCTGGTGATGTGAAAAAACAGCCCTGAGATTGTTTTGGTTTAGTTTTCAAGTATTTGTTCTAAAGGATGTGATATCCGTTCTCTTCAGTGCTAAAGTGTATTTGGATTGGGTATGACATTCCTCATTCAAATTCTGTCATGTATCCTAACCTGTGGCTTGAGCTGTTGATAGTTCATTTTATTGCCTTTCATATGCTACTTCCATGACATCACAAACATGGTTTGATGCTTCACTGAGATCCGGTTTCTTGGTGCTGGGTTATCTCCTCAACTTGGTGCCTTCCGGAAGGGTAAGGATACTCAAGTTCTTTATAAACCCATGGTTGGAAATTATAATTTTTTTTACTAGCAACTGGTTAAACTATTTGAAAACTTGATTTATGTGCAAACCATTACAAATGCCATATTAAAGAGGTCTTCTGTGATGTGACTGCCTTCAGCTGTCTGTGATGGGATTTGAGACTGCTTATTTCTCCTTGGGGCCCAGCTCATCATAGCATAGCTATTCTAGTTAAAATGAATGGTGGTTCACCTAAAAGAATACTTAATTTCAGAAAGCTGAATTCCTAAGTTCAGGAGTTTTTTTCCTTTCAAATAAACAGTTGAACCATGTTATTTACAGAGTTACAAAAGTGCCTGGAAGTGGCAAATACCAGAGTTTTTATATGGTCGGTCATGTAATTTTGTCACTCTTTGCTCCACTGTATAGCTTCTGTATAATAACTGAAAGAAAACAGTTTTTTCTTGACTGTGAAGCATTTTTGTTGGTTACTTGGCACAGTGTTTGCAGCAAAGTAGTAAATCAGACTATGTAGAAGACCCTGTGTTTTTAACATTTAACTGGTGTATTCATTTCATGTCCCCTGTAAATAGGAAAATCTACCTAATTTCAGTATGTTTTTTAGAAGAGGCAGTTTGTTTATTTATTGTATAAGGTTGAAAAAGAATAATTCTACTTTTACCAATTTTAATGGTATTTCTTTGTAAGTAAATTGTATTATAGGATTGATTTTCCTGCTATGATTTCTGAAAACAATTGAAGCAATTCTGATTTTATTTATAGTTAGTGCTGTTTTTATATTTGGCTGCTGCTGTGGTTTAACCCCAGCTGGCAGTTAAGCACCACACAGCCCCTTGCTTATTCCCACTCCCAGTGGCATGGGTGAGCAAATTGGAAAAAACCCTAAAACTCATGGGTTGAGTCAAAGTTTAGTAGAACAAAATAAGAGGGAATATAATAATGATAGTGATAATAATATATACAGAGCAAGTTATGCACAATACAATTGCTCACCATGTGCTGCCCAATACTTGTTAAGTAAAGTGATGTATTATATATTTTTACTCTTGATTTTTCCTTGGTTTTCACTTAGCTGATTAGATAATTTGCAAGGTTAGCATAGATAAATTTCATGTGCTGAATTGTAAGATTGCTGTAGACTTTGTTCTAATTAAATATTATGTCTTGAATTCTTTTGCAAGGTTTACGGTATTCTTTTTCTCCTTCCTTTCTTTAATGTACTCTTTTATTGCTTTTTCTCCCCATTTCTTTTTATCCCTTTTCTGCCCTTTTCCATTTCTTTATTGGTAGCCAAGTGCATTGTCTTTAGTTGCAAGTTTTACAGATTTCTTAAAGTATGCTTGGTTTCTTCTGGAATCAACATAATGTGAGTAAAATGGTAGCAAAACAGTGAAGAATAAATTTGATTATAAACTAAAACCTTGAATAAATACAATGGAAAAAATTACTGTTTGCATTCACTAAATGATGACAGTGATGATTTCACCTGACTGTAATCAGTTATCTGTGGGAATGTTTTCTATTTTTTTTTTTTTTAGCATATGAAGAATTTAAGTTAGTCTATATATATCCAATTCAAAAGCTAACTCATAAAATATGTGTATTATCTTCAATGAATTTCATTTAGCTTTTTAGTGAAGTTTTGATTTATTTGAGTACCCAGAAACTGAAGCAGGTGATGAGAGAAAGGCAGTTAGACAAACCTAGATATGCATTTTTAAAAAAAAATATTATTTTCTTGAACACTACAGGAATATTTGATTTAAAGGAAAAATGTTTATAACCTGAATCTTTTTTTACTGGTACTGCCAATACTGTGGTTCTGTCAGTGATCAATGGCAGAGACCATTCCTCACTGGCTGCATACTCCAGTGAGGATCCCCTGTATTTTTGCCAGCCACTGGAGAAAGAGTAAAAGGTTACTGCATGCAGAAGCCATGTCTTGGCAAAACATAGCATAGGGTATTATAGATAAGCTGAATGTAAATCGTGTTTAGTTAGAAATATATTTCCTACACCACCAGAGGAACTGATACAAATGCACAAAGTCCGTTCAGTGATGTCACAGAATGATACATTTGCAGTTGTTTGGCAGCAAGTTAATACTGCTGAAGTAATGATAAACTGGAATATAGTTCTTTTCTACTGCCTACTTGCTGAGGTTTACAGCATATACTTTTCAACCAAACTTCATTTTCCTGTTGGTTTTCTAGGTCATCTTTAAAAATTCATTTTGTAGTGTGTTGAATGGTCAAAGGTGGTTGTTTCAAGGTCTATTTCATATTCTAACTTTAATGTGCAATGTGACAAAGACAAAACAGGTTTACTATGTGTGGGGAGCTGTCTGGAATAGTTGGAGATTTGAAAGACCTGAATGCCAGCAAAGAGACAAGGTCCCATGCTGCAGAGGAAGGTTAACTGAAGAAAGCAAAGAGGCAAGGCTTGTTGCCAGAAAAATAAAGATGAGGCAAGGCTCATCACCAGACAAGATAATAGGTTATTTGGAGGACTCTTACTCTGAATAAGGGGATTGTGTATTCTATTAAGTCTTGGCCTTAACCAGGATGTTTTATTAAGAATTCTGTATCGTCCTGTACGCAATGTCTGTGTCTAGCAAAGTCAACATGATAACTGCCTTTTAGCATGATCTTTGTTTATTTTATCATGTTTTCTCTGCACTATAAAAGAGCACTGACTGAAGAATAAAATCAGACATATTCCAGAAGTGTATGTCTTGCCCGGCCTCAAACTCTTTTGTCTATGCTAACCTTTTCTTCACTGCATCCACAAGTGGCACCTGAACAGGGACCATTGATTTAAGCAAGCACTTGAAGGAACAAAGACAGAGCATGAACGTGGTGTCTTACCAAAAAGTGCTCCAGAGTCTATGTTATCACATAAAGAAGGGGAGAGGATTATCACCAGTCTTACCGAGGAATATCTTTTTTTTTTTTTTTTTTTTTTTTTTTTAAAGCTACTAAGAGATACTATGTGTTTGCATTTGAGATTTGTTTGAGATTTGTTGTTGTTTTCTGAGATTTGTTGCTGTTGGTTTTTTTTTTGTCATCTGTTCTTTTACATGTGGAATTGCCATTCCTTGCCTTGTATGGTGAAAAATGAGTTGTTTTGTAGTTGTGAAAGTGTGAGTATATATGTGTGATATATCATTGATAACACAGTGGGTGCACAGTCCCAAACTGCGGTTCTGTCAGTGATAAATAGGTGTTGAAACTTCAGTGGTTGTTAAGAGGTTAACGTTTTGTTTATTGTTTGATGATAGTTATTGCTTAGAGTATAAAGTTATTTGTGAGCAATATGGGTCAAATACATTTTAAAGATAGAGATCAGTATACTAATGTATGGAAAAGCTAGTTAAGGAAAGAGGGTTTCATATTTCAAAAGAACAAACAGAGGAGTTCTTGCAGTGCGTTGAGCAATGTTGTTCTTGGTTCCCCACACAAGGAACAATTGATTTAGACCCGTGTGAGACTATAGGGAAACAAATGAATGCACAGTTTCAAGAGGAAGGACCAGATACTTTAACAGCTTTTTCCATTTGGAATATTGTAAAGATATGTTTAACCCCCCAGATGCTATCCTTAAATCAGTTAACAGACCAAGTATGATGGATGCAGTGGCAGCTACACAGGACGAGGATCAAGATAGTGACAGAGGAGGAAATATGTTAGAGCCTCAGGATGAGCCATATTTGTGAGAAAGGAAGTCCCCTGACCCCTTCTCCCCCCCACCATCATACGTGGACTTGCACCCTTTCCCCCCACTATTGCAGATGGGTATAAAAAAAAGGTCTTAGTGCTGCACTGCAGAATAGGGAGGAAATCCCTTTGGAAGTTTTACAGTCATCCCCTGTTATCATGGATCATGATTCTAATAATCCTGGGCAGGTATTTTGCTACATAAAAGTATACCTTTAAAGACACTGAAAGATTTTAAACAGGCTGCAGCTATGTACAGTCCAACTGAACCTTGCGTGCTTACTAAAATTAAAATTGTATCCACTGAGGCTATGTGCCATTATGATTGGAATACACTAGCTCATACTGCCCTAGACAGAGGTGACTATTTGCTTTGGAAAATGTATTATGATCTTTGCATGAATCAGGGTAGAAGAAATCAAAGGGCAAATGTAGCTATTACCTTAGAAATGCTGACAGGAACAGGACCTTTTTTAAATATGCAAACACAGCTGACTTGGGAGCTGCAGGTTCACCAACAAATAACTGCTGCAGCTGAACAAGGTTGGGAAAAGTTGCTTGCAAAGGGAATGGATAATGTAAGTTTCGCAAAGATTTTACAGGGACCATCGGGGCCTTTTGAATAATTTGTTAATTGCTTGGCTATGGCTGTTCAGAGGACTGTGGCTGACAGCACTACACACAACGTTCCTGCTTTACAATCAGTCAAAACAAAAGGAAAATGCTTTAATTGTGGTAAAGAGGAACATCTAGCGAGAGTGTGGAAGGACAAAGACCTAGACCACCTTCTCAATTACGTCCTAAATGTCAGATGAGGCTTCAGTGGGCTTCTGAATGCAGAACAAGATGTTATAAGAATGGGGCTTAATTGTAGGGAAACCAGCAGCAGGGTCTGCCCTGGCCCCCACAAACAATAGTGGCAGCGATGGCACTGTCACCTCCACAGGTGGTCCCAGCAAGTCACATCTTCAGAGCCTCAGCAGGGCAAATCCCAGCTGGGGTTTGTGCAGGACTGCACCTCCACACCAGCTTCTGATCCGTAGTAACTCCTGAAATGGGGATTCAAAAAATTCCTACCACTACTATGGACCCCTTCCTATTGCTACAGTAGGTCTTACATGGGGCCATAGTGGCTATTCAGCAAAGGGGCTTCATATAATCCCTGGGGTAGTGGACGAGGATTATTTGGGTACTATAAGGATTTTGGCGTGGTCTTAATGAGTTATTAAGATCCCAGAGAAAGCAAGAATTGCACAAGTTCTTATATGCCTATTTGTTAAACTTGGCCAGGAACAGTAGGAGGAGCTACCAGATTTAGTAGCTCAGGAACAACAATTTTTTGGTCTGAAGAACTTACTGATCAACAACCTGCACTAAAATTAACTATTCAAGGATGAAAATTTGGAAGTCTGGATTGCTTTAAAGCTTTGGCCAAAATCATGTACAAGAAGGTACATCATCTTTGGCAGGAGTAGGTGAAGTCTCGTTGCCCTGGCAGAGTTCTGCACAGCTCAGATGGCAGGACCCTGATGGAAAGCCTGGAGTTTTTCAATTGTATGTTTTACAAAAATTGCTAATAAATCTATGGAGATGGCATGTCCTCACACAAATGGCAGTGTACTTCTACAGCCCATCTGAGCAGGTAACTGCCATGATGAATACTCAAAAATTTCACCCTTTAGAGGCAAGCATTAGCAAGGAATGAAAGAATGTCCTCTTTTAAAAACTAACACAGATCACAAAGAACTGGGATACCCTTTTGTTTAGGGGCTGCTGTTGAAGCTTCTCTTCCCTGTGCTGACCCCATTCGGTGGATTTCAGGTGATCTTGTCTGGGTTGAACAGAGGCCCCTATCTAAAAGAAGTTTGTTGTTTTGCATGAGCTGGTTAAAGAACAGCTAGATGCCAATCATATCAAATTTTCAGTCAGCCTTTGGAATCCTCCAGTTTTGTTATCAAAAAGAAATCCAGGAAATGGTGAATGCTACATGATTTCAGAGCTATTAATACCATTATAGTCTCTGTGGGCCTATTACAGCCTGGATTGCCATCTCCTGCTGCCATACCTTCCGACTGGCCCCTCATAGTTATAGACTTAAAAGACTGGTTTTTTACTCTTCCTCTTCAGGAATTGGTCAGATGTAGATTTGACTTTTCAATAGCCAGTATTAATAATGGAAGAGCCAGCTTTAAGATATCAGTGGAAAGTTCTCCCACAGGGAATGAAAAATAGTCCAACAATATGTCAAAATTTTGTACAATTAGCTATTGCACCTGTGAGACACAGGTTTTGCCAGAGGCAAAAATTATTCACCATATGGATGATATTTTGTGTACTCATTCTGATGAAGAACAGTAACAAGAAATACTAAAGGACTTGTATATTGACCTAGAGTGATGGGCCTTACAGGTTGCCTCAGTAAAGGTACAACTATCTCCACCATTTTTATACCTTGGCTATTATTTACATCATTCATCCACAAAAAAATAAAAACTACACCTTACCAACATGAAAACATGAAATGATTTCCAGTAATTGTTATGGGATATTAACTGGCTTTGACCGATGCTAGGAATTTCTACAACTCAGCTGACTTATCTATTTGAAATGCTGCATGACAGTTCCAATGTAAATTTTCCCCACATGCTCTCAGAAGCAGCAAAGAAAGAATTACAGTTTGTAGAGGAGGCTATAGCAACTGCTCAACTATCATGTATTTCCCCTCAACACCCAGGACAAGGTGCTGTTTTAGCCACTTCTGACATCCCTACCGGTGTTCTTTCCGGTCAGAGGGTATATTAGAATCTCCTCACCTCCCTTTTCAGAACACCTCTTCACTGACTCTGTATGCAACAATGGTTGCATTTTTGATTTCTAAATTGTCTAAGAGACATTTGCAACTTACAGGCTTGTACTTCTCTGTCCTTCACCAACCATATGCACAAGCACAATTGCAGGAGTTAATTCAGAACAATGAGCAATGGCAGAGTTGCAGCTACCTACACAGGACACCTGGATAATCACAAACCTTCCTTAAAATTATTAATATTTGTTGAAAAATATTAATGGCTTTTTCCTGCGATAACTTCTTCTACCCCCCCTTGGTTCCCCTACAGTGTTTATTCACGGTTCTAGTAATGGTAGAGCTGGGTATTATTCTCCTGAATTGGGAACTTGGGTAGAACCATATATAAGAACCATATATAAGTAAAATTATTTGCACTTATCCTTGTTTTTGAGGACTTCCCTCAGCCTATTAGTGTCTCGACATTGTTGTTATGCAGCATATGTCTGTCAAAATAGTGAAATGGTTCAAATAAAATGTACCTCTAACAATGATATTTTGCAGCTTTTTTATCATTTACAGGTGCTTGTACGCATGTGCTGTGCACCGTTTTCCATTACTCACATTCATGCACATTCCTCTTTACCAGAGAGGAATTTGCTACATGACAGCAGGAAATACCACAGCAGATATTCAACTATGACCATTTTTATCAGACTCTGATACTCCCTTAGCCATTCCCCATGCTGATGGTTATCCCATCAGAATGCTATGAGCCTGCACAGGTGTCCTGGTTTGAGCCAGGATAAAGGTGATTTTCTGGTTTGTACTTTTGCTTTCAGCTAAGTTTCTTGTAAGTAGCTGCACTTGCTGAAATTAACAGCAAGTTTCTCAGACAGTGTCTGCTTCTAGGACTGATAACACTGGATGTTTATAGTTACTGCTAGAAGTTGGTATGCAGACCCAAGGACACTGTTGCTTCTGAGGAAAACATTTTACCCTGCAGAAGGAGTAAAGAGGTCCCACCTGAACCCCTCCTTTGGGGAGGCCCGAGACAAGATAGATGCCAGAACTGACCAAACAGAGTATTCCATCCCATACACGTCATACTCAGTATAAATTTGAGGGATCACGAGGGTCGACACTTTTTCCCTTTTCTTTCCCTTCCTGCTTCCTTCCCTCTCGTCCTGCCTTCCTTCACCGGTTCCCTGTTTGCTTCGGCATCCTGGGAGGATTCCGTCCGTTCGTCTGCCTGTGGTCCTGATCCATGCCAGCCTGAATCTGTGTGTTCCTGCCTCCAGCTCCCGACTGCTCCTGACCCCAGGGTCCAGCCTGGACTTTCCCAGGGCTGCCCTGCAGCCTCCGTGGTGACGTGAGAGTTATTGGGGGAAAGGGGAGAGGAACGTGGGATCAATCTTTTCCTGTATATTTGTATATATTTAGTAATTTTTCCTATTTATCATTCCTGTTTCATTAAAGTTGTGTAGTTTAGTTTCCAACCCATAAGTTTCTCTCCCTTATTCTCTCTCCTTTCCTTATCAGGGAGGAGAGGGGGATTAATATAAAAATCTGTTTTTCGGTTTAATTGCCGGGCCAGTGTCAAACCGTGACAACAGGTATTTCCACATTACCCGAGAACAGGCACAACAATTTGTGAGAAGTTGTTCTGCCTGTGCTCCCCATCCTCCTGTGCCTCACCCTGCAGTTAACCATAGAGGTCTGCGACTTAATGGTTTGTGGCAGATGTTTCCTCATTTGGCCATCAATCTGATGTTTGTGTTGATGCTTATTCAGGTTTTCTTTTTGCTTCTGCCTTAACAGGAGAGGCTGTTCATCATATTTTAAGACACTTATTGAAGGTTTTTTCTGTAATGGGCATGTGCATGCCATTAAAACTGATAATTCCCCTGGCATTTACTACTGTCTCTTTTGCTCGACTTTGTCACTCTCATAATATTTCCATGAATACAAGTATTTTTTATAACCCTATAGGGCAGGTGCTTGTTGAACACCACCATCAGAATGTAAAGAATACAGTACAGACACAAAAAGGGGTAGATTGGCTGGATTTCCCACACAGGAAATTGGTAAAATCACTTTACACATTATTATACAGAATAATAATCAAGAAACCTGTTTGCCACAGATGTGAGTCAATTGGAAGGATCCTTTAACCTGTCTCTTATACNATATGGTACTGTTGCTGCTTAGGTTAAAAACAGATCAGTTAAATTGTATGGATTCCTGCATTTGTAATTGCACAGTTAAAAAATATCGAGTGTATTTAAAATATTTATACAGCCTTTTTGTTTCTCACTTCTACATATACTTCTGATTTTTTCCCTGATAAATAAATCAAATATTTCACTTGAAGGAAGAACCATTTTGTGTGTAAAATGCTGTCATGAATTATTTATGAAACCTTAAGATAATTTTAATTGTATTTTTTTTTTATCATCACTTTGTTGGGAAAAAAAATATACACTGCGTGTTGATCACCATGAAGAAGAAGATCCTGGTCATATTCTGGATTGCAACAGAAATGTTTTCCAGTGAATACTGGCTGTCCTAGTAGATGAAGCACATTTTTTATTTTTTAGGAAGAGGGTTGATTGTTTTTATATCTGGTAAATAAAAAGGTGTGACTCCACAGAGAGCCAAAAGTATCTTTTTTTTTTCTATTTAGAGGTTTTAATGTTATTTTTATGGTGATTTCATAGAGAAGAATAATTAGACTTCAAGGTCCCATTTTTGAGAGAAAAATCAAAGGCGTTTCTTTAGAAAAGAATTAATTCTTTGTGCAACACCTTTAATTAAAATATTCAGTCCCAAAAATATTTTGCTTAATAGACTTAGTATGTAGCTTTTTTTTTTTAAGCTATGTTATGTTATTTGCTGTTCAGAATTATTGTAATTATTAATTACAGTGAATTGAAGTTTTGATCACTGACTTCCAGTTTCTTCTAAGTAGATACCAAGATACCACCTGGGAAATCAATCTGTATAGCTAGTTTTAAGGTGCTGCTGTTCTAATGGTACTGTTGATATGTCACATTAAACATACCAAAATGCAGTCTGGCACTGCATTTTGAGTCCCACCAAGCAGGGTAGCCCTCTCCTGCAGTGTTGTCTGTGTTTCATGTAGCACAAAAACTATGGTGGGACAAAGCATCCTCATTCCTTACACAGTCAGACATTTAGATTGTAAATGGTTGTTTGGTTATTAAAATTCTTTTTTAAATATTAGTCTCAAAAAGCACTTGCCTTGACTCAAGTTCATTTCCATCTGTGGGTAAGACATGACAAATTTTTTTATAAAACAAATTGAAAAAAGTGTCTGTGCCTATGAATACACAGTAAGTTGTTATGGGGCATTTTAGATGCCCATCTTAAAATAATAAGCTCTGATTTAGCTTTATGAGATCACTGAGATTGGTAATTGTGCCCTTTTCACAGAAGGTAATTGAGTAATTGTGAAGTAGGTCCTTTAGTCAGGAAGGGAGATGAGGTTTGTTAATTGATGCAGAAACATAAGGAGAGCAGCATAACTTTAGGAGCATAGACACCAAAATAAAAAAAAGATTATGTCATCCTGCAATTTAATCCCTGTAATATAAACCTTCATGTTTATTGCTAAATCAATCTGCAATATATGCAGAGAGAAAAATGTCCATTCATCTTATTTATGGCCAAATTTAAAAGTTAAAATACTCAAGGTTTTTTTTTTTTTGTTTTGTTTTGTGTTGTTTTTAATGGTCTTTTCTTAGCATCAATATTAAAATATGTAAACAGAATACATAAAAGGTAAAGAAAAATCTGAAGCTTTTATAATGGTTTAGCCACATGGAAGTTAACCAAACTGACTTTGTAGTCAGACAGGGGAAGACCCCAAAAGCATAAATATAAATATTTCATGGCTATTGAATTGTAGACCATAAATAATAATATTAAAAAACAAAAAAAGAAACATGTCAATTCAGTCCACCATTTATTTCTCAGGCACATGGGAAAACTTAATCCTTTTTCATGAGATCTGTCTTGATTACTGTCGGACTCAAAACTGATTTTTTGTCTTTGTATCTAATGGTTCTGCTAAATCGTTCTAGAGTATCTGACTCTGTGATTTGTTGAATCTATGATTTTGCTTTCCACCTTCCATTTTCTGACTTCAGTCAATCTTACTTTACTTTTACAAAATCTCAGCTTTACTTCCCTGGAATACTGTGTGCAGTTCTGGATGTCTGTATGGAAGATGTATCTATTGGAATGGAACAAATACAGACAAAGCCTTCTAAGGTTACCAGAGAAAGAGAGGACATGAGATGTGACTAGAAAAGCATGCTTGGTCTAAACAAGTCGAAACTTACCTGTAAAAACAGGCAGAAACAGAGTACTGAGAAAGACGTTTAAGCTGAATGTGAGCACTGGTAAGGAACTAGGAACATATTTGAATTAGATTACTTTTGCTCCTAGGCTGTCTGTCTTTCAGGACTGCTGTTGTACAGCTACTGTTGATGGGGCTGTATAGACAAGAATATCAGGAAGATCATTCAAGCAGGGAATCCTGTCCATTTGATCCTCCCAACTTGTATCAGAATCCCCATTGAATTTGCTGTGTTGGCACAACAGACTGAGCAGTGAAAATCTAACTACTGAAAATGGCAGTGGATTATCTCACCCAAGTGATGCCCCAGGTTATTCTAGTCCTTTATTTATGAGGCATCAGAATTAACATTTATGATTTAATTCCATCTTGTTGAAGTGATGTGGAACTTCACTCAAAATGATAGTTGAACTGCTCCAAATTTAAAATGCTTCAGCTATTAAATCCACCACTCTGCATGCTTCCCAGTCCTGATTTTTTTTTTTTTTTTAATTTTTTTTTTTATTTTTTTAATTTTTTTTTTTAAGGCAAAGTCACTGTAATTGTTATAATGTGTAGTCTGGTGAAAGGTAGCATCTCATAACTCTATGGAAATTAAACCTGTGAATTGCATCCACGCTAGGGGGCTGTCTTGCTTTAACAATGTGGTTTTCAAAGAGCTATATACCAAGAGCAGAAACCAAAACGTATAAACATACTTTTCCCTACACAAAAAAGAGGATGGGATCAGAATAGTAAAGGGGAATGACTTGCAATTTAGACAGATACAAGGCAGGAGCAAGAAAATTTTGTTATATATACATACTTAGATGAAATGTTGAAGTTTAAGGATAAAGTGATGCTCTCATTGTGTTGAGAAGAGTGGAAAGGCTGAGACCAGCGCCCCAGTTACTACAGTATTAATGTGGCATTTCAGACAGAGGTTGCGTAACCCAGTTTGCTGGAACTGGGGATAGGTAGGGTGACCCTCATCAAGATTTAGCAACTGTAGCATTTTCTCCTCAACAAAGGGGAATTTCTATACACTGTATAGCCTGGTGATTCTCCTTTTGTGTTCTGTTTCTTTGGCTGCAGCAGTTCCTGTATCATTACAGGTTGTAGGATTGCTTGGTTACACTCCTTAATCTTTTTAGAAAGCCATCTGCTGTATAACCTAAACAAAATTTAGATTAATTGATACCTTCTCCATCTTCTTTCCAGGCCTCAACAGGACACTGAAGCACAGGTATAATGAAACTTGAGTGAATGAAGCATTGGAAAATTAAATGAAGGGACCTTCTGCAGTTGTAAAGGCAAGTAATGTCTTTTCTGTCTTTCAGTTTCTACTAACCCTTTCAAATACTCAGTGGATCTAAGCAACTCTATTAATTGTTTTTTCAACTGTGTCAAAAAGGATAAAGAAATAGGTTTCTTATGGAATTTATCTTTGTACTTAAATGCCATAGAGCAATTAACACTACTCCCTGGAAATTAAATTAGGTAGCATCTACCATAGTAGGGGTCTATTTAAACAATCTAAGTTACCTTTAAATTCATGAGCCTATTCTTTCAGGTTTTGTGAGCACCTCTAAAGAGATAGAATCCACTAAAAGAAGGAGTTAGGTGTCAGGATTTAGGTAGAATTTAGGCCATTCAAAAATGTTTCTTTTTGGAAAATATTGGTGTCAGGTCACATAATACTTCATAAATTCTTTCAGTAACCAATCTGCACATTGTTTTCAAAATACGGTAGTTGTTCTGCTTTACAAGAGAGACCATTGGGACAATTCTGTGCTGTCATTTTTTTAAGATTATGCCTCTATACATGTCTTGGTATGATGTTTATCATCAGTAAATTACTCATTTGGTGAAATAAACTGACAGAGGAAATTATAGGTCATTGGTAAATCTCAGTCCTGTAGCAAGACTAAAACAGGATACAACAAAATAGAATCATTAAGGTTGGAAAGGACTTCTAAGATCATCAACATAATCAACAGATATCATCTACCTGGAGCTGCGCAAAGCATTCGACACTGTCCTGCACAATGCTCTGATCTCTGAACAATACATCTTATTTGATGGATGGACCACTCATTGGATAAGGAACTATCTGGCTGGTTGCACCCAAAGAGCTGTGATCAGTGACTCAGTGTTCAAATGGAGATGTGTGATGAGTGGTGCTCCTCAAGGGTTGGTACTCGGACCAGTGGTACTTAACATCTTTGTTGGTGACATGGAGAATGGAATCGAATGCACCCTCAGCAAGTTTGCTGACAACACCAAAGTGTGTGGTGAAGTCAACACACTGGAGGGAAGGGATGCCACCCAGGGGGACCTTGACAGGCTTGAGAAATGGACTTGTGCAAACTGCATGAAGTTCAACAAGGCCAAGTGCATAGAATGGCCCTGAGAAGAAGGGTTTGGGGGTGATGACAGACCAGAAACTCAACATGAGCTGTCAATGTGCACTTGGCAGCCCAGAAAGCCAACTGTGTCCTGGGCTGCATAAAAAGAAGCACAGACAGCAGGTTGAGGGAGGTGATTGTCCCCCTCTTGTGAGACCTGGAATACTGGAGTCCACAATATGAGAAGGACATGAAACATGTCTCCTGGAACTTGTCCAGAGGAGAGCCACTAAAATGATCAGAGGTCTGGAGCACCTCCCCTATGAAGACAGGCTGAGGAAATTGGGGTTGTTCAGTCTGGAGAAGAGGAGGTTCTGAAGTGACCTTTTAGCAGCTTTCCAATCTCTGAAGGGGGCCTACAAGGAAGCAGGGGTAGGGCTTTTTACACGGGCATGTAGTGAGAGGAAAAGGGGAAATGGTTTCAAACTTGAAGAGATTTAGGTTAGAGAGTAGGAAAAAGTTCTTTTCTGTGAGGGTGGCAAGACACTGGAACAGGTTTCCCAGGGATGTTGTGGCTAACCCCTTCCTGGAAGTGTTCAAGGCCGGGTTGGATGGTGCCCCGAACAACCTAATGGAAGGTGTCCCTACCCATGCTGGAACTCCATGATCTTTAAGGTCCCTTCCAACTCTATCCATTCTGTGATTGTGTCAACCCAAACCCACCACCCAACTAGACCATGTCCTCAAGTGATATGCCCACGTTTTTTGAACACATCTGTGCACAGTGACTCCACCACTTCCCTGGTCAGCCTGACCACTATTTCCATGAATAAATTTTTCCTAATGTCTAGTCTGAACTTCCTCTGGTGCAACTTGAGGTCAGTTCCTCTCATCCCATGACTGGTTACTGGGGAGGGACACCAACCCTCACCTCACTTAATGCTCTTTTCAGGTAAAATGATAAGGTTTCCCCTCAGTCTTCCTCTTCTCTAGATAAACAATCCCAATTCCTTCAGCCACTCCTTAAAAGACTTGTTCTCCAGACCCTTCACCAGCTTTGTTGCTCTTCTCTGAACTCACTTCAGAAACAAAATATCCTTCTTGTAGTGAGATCCCCCAAACTGAACAAAGTACTATGGGTGAACAATGAAGTTCTGCAGGCATCTATGTCTAGGGTCCCTCCAGTCTGGTGAATCTTGTTCCTTGCTATCTTGAGATGTTTTAATATAAACATTGGCTGCCTGACAACTAGGAAATTAGGTTTACTAAGATATTTATTGTCTTATGAAAAGTAGGACATGTCAAAGATATGAATGACTGAAATGCTCTTTAGTGAAACCGTTTTTGAAAATACGTTAATTGACTGACACTGTCCTAAATTAACACTGAGGGAAGCCAAAAGCATAAACAACAGAAAGAGGAGCCACTGGGACTCTGATGTTATCACCACTTGCTGCGGAAAAAGGTAATGCTGCCAGTATCATCTACTAAATAGAAACAGGCTGAAGGGAATGACCTTTGCTGAAGTGAGAGCTGTGGTCAGTGAAGAATGGCAGCTCCTAAGACTGTTGGAGCATAATACATGCTTGTAATTGAAAGGTGGAATTGGGGCAAGGAACTGGCAGGCAGGCTTGACACATCTGGCAAGTAAACTTGGTAAGAATTGCAATTCATACTGTCCCTTTAAATGTTGGAAAAGGGTCTTGAGCAGAGTACCTTTAATCTACTGTTACTTCAGCAATGGTATGTTTTAAGCAAATCTCCAAATGCAAAATGTTCTATGGACCAGTAGATTTTATGTTATTTATTTTATATATGAGGATGGATTTCCATGTTAATTGCACTGTTATTCAAAGAACAGGGAGTCCTCTCATGAAGAACAGAGATTCTGTTATTTACCCTCATCATGTCTTAAACAAAGGAAAAGAAATACTGAAATTCATGTGAGCTTTTTTGTACTTCTATGATTATACTGTAAGATGTCATGTACATTAACTGCTAACTTTGGAAATTACATATATGTCCAAATATAAAAAAATAGGTTTAATTCCTTATTCCTTTGTAAGCAAAAGGAAATGTTTGCTGTTTGCAGATCCCTGGATTTTTACTGAGGAAGCATTGTAATCCACACTTTGTCTCACTGTTTCATTTTCTCTTTTATGTGTATCTCAGTGAGGAACTCTAAACTGTGCTTTTATAATCTTCTCTCCTTCTGCTGTTTTATCTTTAGCTACTGAGGAAGATTAATAATCCCCATACCTTAGCTGCAGAAGTTTAATAAACAAAGCTTAATTAAAGCAAGAGAAGCATAATAAACCTAGAGGGTTCTTCTTTAGCACTGCAGATTCATGTCATTTTTCTTGTTTGTTGTTTGTTTTTAAAAACTGGAGTAGGGGGAGAGCTGTAAGAGAACTTCAGGTTTTTATATTTAATTGAACTAACAGCATGTGCTGACAAGTAATAAATAACAGTGACACAGAGTGAGTAAATAAATTGGTTTCCTCAAGCAATGATTCATTTGCTGTCTTTCATTGCTATCAGGCTACGAGACAGCTTCTTTTTGTCAGCCTATGAGAGAAATATTTGGTAGTGTAATGCCTTTTTTCAATTCCAGCCACAGCAGCCTTTTAAATACATTGAATTAATATAAAATAAAATGCAGCAATTAAAAAAAACCCAACAAAACAACAACAAGAAACCTTAGGCTGCTGATTGACTTACCAAAAAAAAAAAAAAAAAATCCCTGCAGTATCAGCTATCAAGAAAATACCTTTCAGTCATTCAGTGCATTTTGCAGGAAGGAAACTGGTGATAAGCAAGGTTCTTGTACTTTTGCAGAAGAAAAATTGTTGCTATCAAATCATGGATAACGTCCTTGATCTTGGTAGGCTTCTGCTAAGCACTCATCATTCAAGAATAGGTTACAGACTATGCTCTTACAAAAATTTTTTGCTGTCAGACCTGTAACCACTTATGAGAGAGATTGGTCACTTCTTTATGTGTGCACCATTTGGAATATTTTCTAGTAGCTTAGTATGTTGTGTAGTTTTACTAATCTTACATGGGGGTCATTGCTACAGAGACTGGAAAACCAGAAAGTAAACACAAAACCTAAAAATCATCTTTTCTAACCTTACAATCACATTGTCCAACAGCAGAATAACAGAGGGAGTAGCCTTGGAGGAATATTGATGGAGTGAGATTTATGGGGCTACTGTAACTTGCTCATACAATTCTGGATGAAGAAGACACTGCATTTGTTGTATTGATACTTGGCTCATTTCTTTAACTGGATTCCTTTCATGATTTTTGCTCTGAGGAGTTTGTCTGGTCAAAAGATCTTTTTCCACTGAAGACAACTGGGGCACCTGGGAGTTTATTCTTACAGAAGAGGTGGTGGCAGTTCAAGAATTGCTCACATGGCAGGCTCCTTGCTGGATGGCTCTTTGATAGGAACTTCACCCTGACCACCGGAATGTCATAGTATAAAACTGAAGTGGTATTGCATGGTGTTTGCCACAGCTCAGCCTTTGGGCCACAAAGTATCCATGTGGCACTTGGGAAACAGGAAACATTAATGAAAAGGAGGGAATTAAAATGCACTAAGCATTTTAGGTATCATTAGTCTTGCCACTTGTCTGCTTAAGTGTTATGAAAGACATTTTTGATGCCCAGAAGGCACCCTCAAACTTTTTTCACACTAGAAACCGTGCGTACTTGGATTAAATATTTTTGGATCAATGCTACGGTTTTCCTTATCAGATCTTTTCTCTGCTCGCTTACTAACACCCCATAATGTAACTAAAGCAAAGTCTAACATAGGCTGTAATACAACAACGAATATTTGTTAACTATTTTCTGTGTCTTTTAAAAGAACGAATCTTATTTGAACTGGAAGTATAATCTGGTCACACCAATAGCTCACTGCTCATGGTATACTCTTAGTACCATTGTGGTAGTAGAACAGGTCATGACTATAGCATCTGCTTCTAGCTCAGCAACAGTCCTGCCATGCAGTATTGAAATTCCTTATTAATTATGCCATTTCTCACAAATACCTACAAGTACTCCTTGTGTATTTCCAGCAACTGCTCTCTTCTGTTGTGTTTGTACTACTTAGAAATACTTATCTGTCTCTGTCATTTATCTAACCTTCTGATTCACCTTTCCATCCAGTTGCACTGGAACTGTAAAGTGCTGTTCTCCCCTCCACTGCACTGGCTTAAGTCCAGGGTACAATAAAGGACTACTCTACATGTGCATCCCAAGTCAGGTATGCTGCTGTTATGCCTTAACACCTGTAAATTGTAGATCCTAATGGCACTGCCCAGTGGCCATACAAGTGTCACACACTCTCAACACAGAAAAATGGCTCCTGCCTCACATAAATTTCCTCCTTGTTATGCGCTGCAAAGCTATAAACCTAAGGCCTGATTTGCTGATGGTCTGTGTTTTTGTTAACCCTGCAGAACTACCATGAGAAAGCCACTGAATGAATTAGTTCAAGTTTCTCCTTTTTCAGTCTTCCATATAATACCAGCTTTTAGTTGGCATCTGTGCAACTCCATAGTTTTGTTTCCTTTGGAATCAGTTTTTTTTGTCTCCATAGGCTCACTTCCTGCACTTTATTATTGCATCTTCTCAGTCAAAGGCTGATACACATCTTTCATTCTTTTGGACAGAAAAAGAACTATCCTGTGTTGATCCTTTTTGAAAAGAAATGTTATTAGGTGCTCAAGGGTCCCAGAATAAAGGGCCCAAATGCCAACTCTAACTGAGCCTGCCTACATTCTATTGAAACTAGAGGATTTCCACAAATTAAATACTTCACAATGTTAATTTGAAAAGCATCCATGTTTTTTCATTCAGAGTCTTTCTTTGTCTCAAAATTGGATCCTCTTAGGCCTTCTTCTGCCAGAGTGAAGAGCCCTCTGTTGTCAGGTCCTCCGTTATCAGGTCCTCTGTTGTCAGGCCCTCTGTTGCCTTCTAAGTGGTACTTAAGGACAGAGATCAATACATCCACTCACCTGCTTCTAGTGAGGTAAAAAGATGAAGATGCTTTAAGTCTTCTTCTGTGCTGTACCTTTTCCAGTTATTTAGTTCACCTTTAATTAGGTCTTCCTGGTACCCTCTTCAGCATTCTGATGTCCTCCTTGAATTGAGAACATTGGATCATCATAAAATAATTCTGGCCAGCAGGGTTGTCAGATGATCTCATTCCAACCTTCTCAGCAGGCTTTGTCATGCAGTTAGACCAGGCCTCAGGGCTTTATCCTATGGGGACTGGAAATTCTACAAGGAAGGAGATGGAACCAACACCCTTGGCCAAGCACCTACTGACATGCCTTTCTCAGAGGAAAAAAAGCTTTCCCTTATCTCCAGGCTCTCTGGTGCTGCACAGCTTGATGCCCACCATGACCCAGAAGCTTCTCACCAGGGCTGCCCTCTGCATCACTCTCAGGGCTCTGCCCGCCTGGGACATAGCTGCACAGTTCTCTTGCCATTTCATGGGAATACTGGTAGACCTTTCCTCCTGCTGAAGCCAGTCCCTCTGGGAGGAACACAAGGCCTAGAAATATTATTTTAGGATCATTAACAACCAAGCCAACTAAAGAATATGTCTTCTTTCTCCACTCCTTGATAACATCTTGTTTTTATCACGTAGGCACCTCCTCCAGCAGCAGTGCCATATTCATAAGAACAGCTGTCCTGGATGTGGGATCCCCAGCACTTTTTATCAGCTTTTTGGTCTTGATTTTGGATTCCCATGGTGAGAAAATCCAGTCTACCTAATTTCAGCCTCTTTATGTAGAGGAAATTAAAATCTTGATGAACTACCCTATTGAACAGGGCAATCCTATAATCCTCTTTATGGAGGTGGGCAGCTGAGGCATAGAGATTTGAAGTTCAGTCCACAAAGCTACTTGGGCATTGTCATGCCAACTATTACAGTGTCTACCTTTTTTAGCTGCTGCTCTGAGTTAGGCATAAGGTTCTCACCTAATTCTTTATTTTCCCAACAAAATGGGCATCAGGCGTCTTCTTCACTCTTTGCATGCTGTCTTGCCCAGGTCTCAGTCTAGTTTTTGGTAGTGGTAGAGGTACCTTTTTCATGTCTATGGGAGAAAACTGACATTCTTTTATGGGCAAATTCTGGTAATCTGCAAAACTTCTTTGTTCAGCACATTCATTTGGGTCCGGCAGACGTCTCCAAGTTGAGATCTGTTGTACAGTTACAGTAAATACTAATGAGGTTTTAATTAAGACAGAATCCAGGCACCTTCATGGGGTGGTTGTCTCTGCATGTTCAAATCGGGTTTTCTTTTTTGAAATTTCCTGCAACTGTTTATCATTCTTCCTTGCTCCTGTCTCTCTGCTTTTATGTTGTGGCTCAGTCTCCATGTGAAAGTTTCTGGATCAGTGTCTTGCTCTCTTGGACCACCCTATATACCTTCCCAGATAACTGAAAAATTATCTTTGGTCTTTAAAAGTACAGCCAGTTCTTGGGGTAATCCTGAGGCTTACTAGAAGGAAAATAACTACACATAGCATCCTCACCTGTCACACACTTTTTCTGACCCTTTCTTTTCCATATCTTTTGTCTCTTCTTTCTCTGCTTGTGAAGCACAGCCTAGTTTTAATGAGCCCAGTCTTCCCCTCAGTTAATGAGAACAGAAAGGATTTGTGTTATTCACAGCCAACCAGTGTTTTATTGGCAGCAGCTAGAGGCTGTTAACATACTTTTTGGTCTGCAGGGAAAAAAGTATTGAACAGGTGCTTTATATATACTATGAAAAGAACAAGAAGGATTATTATTTTGTACAGAATTGCTTGGCTTTTTGTCCTAGTTTATTATATCCAATGAAGCTGGTACTCTGATTTTTTGGTGTTTCTATGTAATGTCCTTGAAACAAAACTGACAAATCCAGTATGCATTTACCTCTGGAAAAATATACTTTCATAAGTTCTTAGGCCAAGAGGGATTTTCCCAAAATCAAGTACAGATTTTTTATGTAGCAGGTATCTGACTCAACAGTGGTCAAAACATGTTTCAGTACCCAGATGGCACAAAGTTCCACACTAAGAGAAAGACTGATCATGAAATGCATGAGTAACGAATAACATTAAAAATCTCTTCATTATCTAAGGGTCTACATTACTACCAGTAAATAATGGAAAAGTGAGAGAGAGTGTTTACAGAAGCTTAGCACCCTTCTTTTTGAAGAACTGGATGCTCCACAAGTGACTTTTCCTACTATGTCACCTCACTTCAGTATGTCCTATTCCACGAGAGACTAAATATTTCCAAATGATTAACTTATAATTCTCTGGCTTTAAAGCATAAATTGCATTAATAGATTATTAAATAAAAATAAAGAATTACCTGAACTGTGTTGTTCCTCTTTATACTGCTTGATGTTCTGACTCAATATTTCCTTTTAATTTGATGTATTTTTGTTATTGAAATATTTAGTTTGCTAACACTGGTTTTCATTTTATATATTTTTTAAAATTGAAAATGTTTCATTCGTTAATACTGCTAATGAAGGTGCTGCTGTTGTGTCTGGATACAATATGGAGGGGCTATCTGAGCATTCTAAAGAATGAGGAACAGCTCTATATAGCTATTTAGACTACTTAAATCTGTATGTTAGTCATACTGGAAAATTTAACTGAATTCTTTGGTCAAGGTTTCAGCCTGCTGTTGTAGAAGGGCTGCAAGATTTTCTGACACAGAAACGCAACAGATCTCTTGGATTATGAAGGTTGTGCCATGTATAAAAAGTTGTTCCCATGTAGATAAAGAGAAGTAAAAGCAAACAGGTGTAGGCACGGAAGGGCCAAAGGGAAGGGGGAGAAGCGCAAAGGTGAAGGCAAAAGGGCTGACCCTTGTGTTCCCTCAAATTTATACCGAATATGATGCATATGGGATGGATACTCTATTTGGTCAATTTTGGTCATTTGTCTTATCTGCTCCTCCCTAAAGAAGGGTTGCAGGTGCGACCTCTTTACTCCCTTTCTCTTTCAGAGCAAAAGATGTTCCTCGGAACTGAGAGTGACCCTGGTTCTGCAGGCCAGTGCCTAGCTGTAAGTATAAATGTGGAGCATTATCAGTCCTAGAAGCAGACACTGAGACACTTGCTGTTAATGTCAGCAAGCGCAGCTACTAGCAAGAGACTTAGCTGAAAGCAAAGTAGCACGACAGAAAATTTGCTCTATCCTGGCCCAAACCAGGACAGCAGGCATGAAATAACTCTAGGACAAGGTCCATGAGATAATCATTGGATTTTATAAAGCCACATGACACTGCCAGACACAAATTTTGCATAAAATATTCTTTCCAGTGAAAAAGCAGAAGACGTCTCTTATTTCATGGCAGTCATAGCTTCAGATTCTTAATTTTGGTAGCCTCTGGCAAGTACATTTAATGTTTTTGTTGTTATGTATTTCAGTCAGTTTTAAGTGTCAATATTGTATACTTGTCCAAAGAACAAGCTGTGGTCAGTAACAGCAATAACTTTATGTGGGATCCCCTAAACTGATTCAGCTGCAGTCCAGGCCAAATGTAATGCAATCAACAGCACTGACTTGTGAGAGACAAAGTCATTATAGAAGAAGTCTGCAAACCAAAGGAGCCCAATAAAGATGTTAGGAAAATGAAACAGGAATCAGAAGCATTAAGGGATGGAAGACAAAAGAAAACACAGATTATATCTCATCTCTGTGCCATACATTTTATCACTGTGAAGAAAGAACTTGTGACAAATCTTCCCTCATTTGTTTTCCTTGCACACAATGGATGTCTAATGTATTTGGTCACTGATCCCCAGCAGCAATGAAGCAGTACAAGAATATACACTCATTACAGTGAACATAATGGCAGAAACACTTTGAGTCCCCTTCCCCAAATAGAATAAATCTGTTATTTGAAAATGAAAGACAAAATGCCTACATTGTGTTTCATAAAGTTTAACACATGACAGAGAACAACATTTACATGTTAACATTTCTTCCTTACTCTGCTCCTGATATGCTGTGACATTTAGGTCATGTCTTCCATGTTTTTTTCTAACAATAGATGAAGTGAGTTTGCATAAGATACAGCAAGCTTTGTAAGTATCAGTTTCTTGAACTGTCAGGATCACGTGTTTAATTCTGTTATTCCATCCTTTCTTCCCAATATTCTGTGAGTACTCAGCAGCTGAGGGAGAGGGTAGACTCTCATCCCCACTCTCTCCAGGAGGCAGCAGAGAAAAACACCCAAAGAGGGAACCATGGAGCAGGAGTTTACAGGAAGAAATACAGTGGATTTAAACTGTATATCATTCTAAAACCACTTTTTTCCACCCTTAGCACTCAGAAAGAGGAAACAAAGGCAGGAAATCATCATTCTCTGGTTCCACAGCTACTGGTGAGGACTGTGTGTTTTTACATCACAAGATCGAGTTCATGGGAGCCAAAATGATGCCCAGACAGTTTGTCATCAAAAGAAGGCTCAATAGAAGCACTTGTTACTATTTATTGAGGACTGGTGAATTACAATAAGTGCTTAACCTGTTCTGTGCCTTGTTTTACTAGGATAGTATCTCCTGTAAGTCCCTCTCCAAGGTTCATTCCATTGACGTTATTTCTTGCCGGACTGGTGCAGCTTTCTATTAACCAAGTATATGGGGTCCAATTGCGCTACTTAGCTTTTAAATTTTATATTTATAAAGCATGCTCACATCCTTTGACTGTAGAAGCTCTCTCATAGTTACATGCAAAATATCTGAGATATATTAATTGTGGTGGGATAAAATGGGGAATAAATATGGCTGTAGGATGTTTCCTTTCTTCCCCATGTGCTCTTTTTGCTCTCTTAGCTACAGCAAAAAGTTTTCTAAAAAAAAAAAAAAAAAAAAAAGCTAAATCAAAAAAACTTGCATAACATTTAGTTCAAGTGCAAACATGTGTCTCCCAATTAACTCTGATGATGCAGTGTTTCAATTTGCATCATGCAAACTCCAGTCACAAGCTAAGTAATCAGGAGCAAATGAACTCCTTGAACCCAAGATGTGAGGCAAGGGATATGTTTTCCAGGGGTAACGTCACCTGGGACACCAATCAGAATGAAGAAATTAGAGCAGCTCTTCACCACCAGTGCTTGCATTAAACCAATCTGCACAAGAAAGAGCTGTATTTTATTGCACATTATCAGCATTTCTGGCAGAATCAGAACTGTTTGTCCATATGAGAGGAAAATATAACACAAAAAGTTCAGGGAGGAGGAAAGGGAGGGGAGAGGAGAAAGGAACGTGCTCCTAGCATTATTTGTGTTATTGAGACTTGCTATTAACAGAGACAGAAATTAATAAAGAACATGTGATGTCCCTCCTCCATAGATCACCAGCTCTAGCATGATGTCCCTTGATTCATGTTGTTTGTGTTATGGGAACTGCAGGATTCCCCAAGGGGTTACACAAATGAAGTCCTCCACAGGCCATGTATCCATGGGTACCATACAAAAAACCACAAACAAAAAAAACATAATAAAATCTCTCCTCCCCCCCCCCC
>JAAWXA010000006.1:22062956-22158420 GCA_038090715.1 Florisuga fusca
CCCCCCCCCCCCCCCCCCAACCCTTTCAGCTTCAACTAATTCTCTGGTAGCCAGCACTGGTTCCACAGTGCTGGAAGCATCTTCAGAGACAGAGGACACAGGCTGATGCCCATCTGCACACATGCTGCAGAAGGGCTGCTTGGCTCAGTTTGCTGCAGCTGCCTAATTTGATTTTGCTTTCTCAGTCTGGGAGACACAGGTAAAAAACTAGTAATTTTCCACTTAAAGGGAGCAAAGCACAGGAAGAGTTAAAATAAGAAAGCCTGAATATTTAATCTGCCAGAAACATACAAGAAGAGCAATCAAATCTGGGATAAGTAGCTCCGAATGAGGTATGCCTGATTGCTTTAGGCCATGCTGTTTGTCAGTCTTTTAAAATTCAAGTCATTACCAGATGTTGATCTGCTATAATATTGTGATATTTTATCTGATTACACTTATCTGATTGTGCCATATCTGCTATTTGCCTCCCCATTTTTCCATGTATATTAAATGCAGGTGGTTTTATTATTCAGAGAGCTAGAAAGTATTGACTGCTCTGAATATCAATGGGGATATTATATCATTACCTTGCTCTGAAAGCAGTCATTCAGTGTGTAAATCATATGCAAGCTACCTAGTGGAGACACAATAAACCATGATGTCTTGAGAGAGAAAGCAATGAGGAAGGCTTAAGGAGCTAAAAATTTAAGGCATTGTTAAAGAAGGATAATCTTCATAATCATATTTAGTTCTTTCAAATCACCATTTGTTGATAAAATAACCTTTATATTCAAAACTTTTAAAAAGTTCATTATGTATCTCTTGGTGAAGTTATTGCTGGAAGGAACATTATCAATAATGAGACTGAATAAAAAGCAAAATCACCAACTAACCAAGCATTTCTACCTGTTTTCAAAAGGATGCAGTAGGGACCCACACATTTTACAAAATCTCTGTGGACCCTTGCTCTGCTCACCACAAGCTATACTGTGTGTACAGGACTTCTGGTTTTCTTGGAGAAGTGTTGAGGAATCACTTAAAACTTATCTGAAGAGCAGATTAGGGTAGCAGGTCAAAGGGACTTCATCTGAGATCAATATAGTTATATATATAGATATAATAATAATATACATTATTGATATTTAGTTATAATAAAGCTAATCTAGGAAACGCCTTTTTCTTGCAAGCAAAATTCTTTGATGATTCCACTGTGATAAATTGAATGAGCATGATAAATCACATTGTGGGTATGCTTAGAAATGTTCCTAAATTAGAGAAAGATGCTACTGAAGGTACCTCTGGAGATCACCTAACCCAACTCCTTTGCCAAGCTACAGCAGCTTGCTCAGGACAGTGTGCACCCGAGTTTTGGTATAGAAATACTCTATGCTACTACGCTATATGTGGATATGCTCCAGGTATGGAGTACTCTCAGGGAAACCTGTTCCTGTGGCCAAAACACCACACAGTGAAGACGTAGTTTCCTGTTTAAATGGGCTTTCCCATCTTTCACTTTGTGCTCATTGTCTTTTGTCCTGTCACTGGCAACCTCTGAGGAGAGCTTGGCTCCATCTTCTTTACTTCCTCGTCAGGTATTTATATACATCAATAAGGTCACCCCTAAACCATCTCTTTTCCAGGCTGAACAGCCCTAGATCTCTCAGTCTGTATTCATAGGAGATATCCTCCAACCCTTTCATCATCTCTGTGCCTCTGCTCTGGACTCACTCCACCATGTCCATGCCATACTGGGGAGCCCAGGACTGAGTATAGCAACTCAGATGTGGAAATCTCCAGACGTTATCCCTCTCCTTTGGCTGTTTTAGTGTAAACTCCTGTGATCCTAGTCAACCCCCAGCAACTCTGTCCTGGCAGATGCAGGTAAATGTTCAACAAAAAAGCAAAAGCATAAAAAAGATAATACCTCCTGCTCCCCAATCTTATCAGTTGTGATTGCAACAGTCAGAAGGACACAAGGTATATCAAAAGTGCCTTAAACAGGTTACAGCAGACCTCCACCCCACATCTCTATTTACAGTATTGATTTCAGAGAGTCCAGAGGGAGATGGTGGTTGTCAAGTGGAAACTAACTTAAAGTCAAGCAAGATAATCTTATATAGACACCTGTGGAAGGTGGAGTAGGATGTGAAGATGGAAGGTGGGGGAAAACTCTATAATTAAAACATAGATGGCACCAACTGCTCTAAAAAGGAATGTTAGAGAAACAAAAGGAGAAAAAGGAAAACAGGGGCAGCCAACACATAAGCCAGGCATGAAGAGCTAAGAGACTCTTAAGTTCGAGAATAAAACCGAGCAAATAAACAAAAAACAAATATGGGAGACAGAGCCACAACTACTAAAGGCTAGTTTAAGCTTGCAGAGAAAAGTATAAGGACAAAAAAGAAAGAAAAAAACCCTCATGAAAGGTGACAGAATTAATATTAAAGTTGGCTTCATGTCCTGGTTTGGTCCAGGACAGAGCAAATTTTCTGTCTTGTAATTTTGCTTTCAGCTAAGTCTCTCATAAATATCCACACTTGCTGACATTAACAGCAAGTTTCTCAGTCAGTGTCTGCTTCTAGGACTGATAACGCTCCATGTTAAGTTACAGCTAGAGACTGGTTTGCAGAACCAAGGCACTGCTCAGGTCTGAGGAACATCTTATGCTCTGAAAGAGAAAGGGAGTAAAGGGGTCACACCTGCAACCCTCCTTTAAGGAGGAGGAGACAAGACAAATGGCCAGAATTGACCAAATGGAGTATTCCCTTCCATACGCATGTGTTTTTGTTTCTTTTGATTCAGTCTTGTAGGAAGATATCTCCTCCTAATGGCTGCAATGTGATCCTCTTCCCCTGTTGGGGGAGAACGGGGTTTACACAGTCTCTCAGTAAGTACCTTTATGGCTGAGGTCCAGGCTCCATGGGGAGTAATACGAGCATCTGACTATTCTCATACTTGCCTAAGAACATCACAGTTGGTTCAATGTCTCCAGGAACAGTGTATGGGTAAATGGTGGTGCAGCATCCACAGACTTTTGCAGCGTAGGCTTAGGGCATGACATTTGATCAGGACCTACAGTATGACCATCATCACAAGTCACATCCTGTACAGCAAGTTCTCTCAGATACATGATAGCTTTGTTGAGCATGGATGCTCTGATCAAGAAGCAGTCAATTTCTTCTTTATTGCATTGCTTCTCCCTTACAGCTGACACAAGTCATGCCCATAGGCTGATAATTACAGTATCTTTCCAATCTGCCAATCAATGCCTTCATCTCTGGCCAGGGAGGCCAACATTCTGGCTTCTCTCTCATCTAATGCCATGGTATGAGCCCCATAATTTCAGCATCAGAGTAACCAAGTGAAAAGTGGTTCACCTGCAATATGGTTCAAGTCTTTTCTTGGCATACTCAAGTCCCTCACAGACTAGGATCTAACAGTTTTTTCTGGTTCTTTCTCCTCAGATGTCTCTGCCTCAGCAGGACCTTAGCTGCTTGAGGGGGACAGATTTTACCACCCTCTCCCCAATCTTGCACAAACTGGAGTTTTTGCACAAGGGCTAGAACCTGGTATCTATTTCTCTAATTCACTCTAAGACACAGGGTCAACTAGTGGTGATGTGGATAGAGCAGGAGTGTCTGTAGCATCTGCAGCAGAAGTGGCAGCAGCAGCAGGGATCACCTCCTGGATGGGAATAGCAGCAGTGTCTGTGTGGGGGAAGCAGCAGCTGTGGCTGTAGCACCAGTGCTGGTGATGCTCATTGGCCATATCAGAGTTGTGGCTGTGAGTCTGTGTGTGTAAGCAGCAGTTGTGGAGGCAGAAGCACCCTCCAAAGCTGCTGCTGTGGTAGCTCTCTCACCCTCCGAGCAGCAGCTCTCAGTCTCCAAGAGTTGGGGTCATTGTCCTACGCCACCCCCGTGCTTGAGAAAAAATTATCACCCAGCAGGAGAAAACCAAAACGCTAGTTTCACCAGTATCTGGTGGAATCAGCCTGAGACAGAACAGAATGGTGTAATTTTCCAAGTTAAAACTGAAAGCATAATCACCAACAAAGTTTTCTACCTCTGTTTGAAACCTTTCATACCTTCTGTATGAAACACCAGTGTGCAATGTACCACACTGTGCATCAGTATTAAAGCCCATATCACAACTACAGTTCTTAAACAGTGCTTAACAATGGCAAACCACAGAGCAACATTAATCCCAGCTGCAAAGCAACGTATCACGTACCCTAAATACCACAGGTACAGCACCACCGGTTCAATTTCCAACCCTGTGAAACAAAGGAGAAACTGTGATACCCTCTCAACAGAGCCATCAGGGTATTCATCAAACAAAGATGGAATTCAAACTATTTCACCCAAATTAGTCCAAATCTGAACACGGCTTGAGCTAATGAGCTTAAACCACATTGGGCACCATTAGTCTGTCATGGTTTCATGCAGGGCTGGCAATTAACAGAATGACAGATGCTCTCTATTTATCCCCTTCCCTGATAAAGAAAGGAAAGAGATTAAGTAAGAGAGACTTACAGGTGAGAAACTAATCTACACATCTTTAATGAAAGAGTAATGATGAAAAGGAAAATGATTAAATATATACAAATATAAAAAAAGCGCAATATCATGTTCGTCCCCCTTCTGCCCCAGCAACACTCACATCACCCCCAAAGCTGCAGGGCAGCCCTGGGAAAGTCCAGGCTGGACTCCTGGAGTCAGCAGCAGCCAGGATCTGGAGGCAGAAACACACAGATTCAGGCTGGCATGGATCAGGACAACAGGCAGAAAAATGGAAACCTTGCTGTTAATTTCAGGAAACACAGCTACTTAGAAGAGTAGCTGTGAGTACACAGCTAAGAGTACTTAGCTGAAAGCAAAATTACAAGAAAGAAAATTGGTTCGATCCTAGCTCAAGACAAGACATCCCTGTTCACAGTTTTTCTTTTGTATTTCCTTTGTAGGTCAAGAGAATGAAGTATCTGTTTAGTGTTACACACTGCTTGGGTCTAGGTTTAGGTCTTGAATTAGGGTTGATTCAGAGGTGCATCAGGACTACTCATGGAGTAAGGTACTCCAGGGGGGCAAGAATCTGGGCATAGGCTTTCCAAAAGCATGAGACATGAAAGACATTCTTGTGGCATCTGATACAAACCTTATACTTCACCAAATGTTGGATGCTCACTGTTATTGTATAATCAGGCAGAAATCCTGCTAATCCTAACCCTAACCTTTGCCCCTGTCTTGCTTGCATTCACTATCAGGAAGACAGTTCCTGATTTATTACATGAGCAGCTACAACCTCTCTTTATCACTTGGGAGGAGGATTTTATTTTTTTTTAAATAACATGTAGATAAGTCCTTAGGCAGCCCAAAAGATATCGCAACCCATAAATGAAATAACAGAATAGGGAATTTGACATCTAAATGTCAAAAAAACTGCTACTCCTCACTCACTTGCTCCCTCCCCCCCTCCCTCAAAAAACCTTCTCTCAGTGTCCTTCTAAAAGCTAAAATGGAGTAGGATCCTCCAGAATCCTGTTTCTATAGAGAAACTGGAAAATGAAGCATTAAATCACAGTTAATATTCATTATGCTTCCTTATACACACTGATATGTTGTAAGACTGTCAATTTGCAGTCTAAGGGGAATATAGAATCATTACTGCATGGGCATGCCTATATTAGCATTAGTAGGAATCATTCAGGCTTGTTGGGGATAAAAATATGCTCCCTTGCTTACTTCCAATTTTACATCTACCACTGATATTTTGCAACAGAGCTGTGACTCTAGTGCTCACAGATGTTCTGAACCCAGGTTGAGAACTGCTGGTACTGAAAGCCAGTTAGCACATCTGCTGAGTTCAGATATCTAATTTTCATTAGTAATAGAGGTTGAAAAGTGGCTGATAGTGCATACAAAATGTACATTAACTTCTGTTTCTGATTGGTGACTTCTCTACAAAAATTCTCAGGAAACCTATTTTTCAGCTAGTAGGAAAACCGGCATTTCAAAGGAGCTCAAATATAGTTTAAAATATGTTAAAATATCTCTCATGACTTGTATTTACGAAAGTAGTTAAGCAGGCTGAATAATGAGAAAGGCAATTAATGTATTTTCAAATGCATTGATATTATGGCTTGGCATGTCCTTATTCCTGTTTAAAATTAGCAATGACAGATACTGAGACCCTATTAATTTCTTAATAGGCTGATAGGCACAGCTGAGCATGTAGCAAAAAATACCATATATTAGTACTTGGGTTTATAAACCTGCAAGCCCTACTGGGGATTATGTAGCATAAAGCAAGATGCAGAAAGAGAGAAGACAAAGGTCAAAGTCAAAGCCCTATATCTGAACTTCCTATTCTTATTTTTCCAAACTCTGGAGACACTGAAATTTAATTCCAAATTAATTCCCTGGTTCATCTTTAAAAAATAATGTCGAGCCAGATCCAATCTTCATACTGCAGTCTTTTATTTTCTGCTGTGAACTGAGCCCCAGGATAAGTTCAAAATTTAAAAGCTCCTGAGTAGTTTTTAATCCCAAATTTAAGATATGCGTTGTGATGTCACAGGAAAGCGTTTTACTATGGAGGAAAAAAACCCATTCATATTCTTTATAGACATTGTGAACATATTTATTTGACTTTCATTCTGCCTGTGTGTGCCTATCTTCTCCATGCTGTTCCTCTCAACATTAATCAGGAATGGTTAGACAGGTGAAGGTATTTCAGTTCATCTCGGATACCTGCTGCAACAGGTGAAGAAAATGAATCTAAAGTCCCACCAGTGGACACACTTAAGGGAGTAATTTAATCAGCTCACTTTCATTGAAAAAAAAGTTTTTTTTCTTTAAAATTCTTCCTCATAGAAGTAATAACATTTTTGCTCTCAATGTATTTTTTCAATGGGGAAGGGAAGAATGGCTTTAACAGAGATGGGAAAAGGAATAAAATTAAGAACAGTGAATCAAATATTCCTGGTTCCTAGTGGGGTCATAGTGGTCCTTAAGTTAAGGAGGCAGCAATGTGGCCAAAGATGGACAACAATATCCAGCCTGCATCTAGAGGACTGAGGCCAGGAGGTCAAGGAAGATAATTCTTCCCCTCTGCTCTGGAGAGCTGGGTACAGTTCTGGGCTCTTCAATGCAAGAGAGACCAGGCATACAGGAGTGAGTCCAGAGGAGGGACATAAAAATGGCAGAGGGACAGAAGCACCTCTAAAATAAGGATTCAGAGAGTTAGGACTGATCAGGAGCAAAGGCTCAAGAGGATTTATTTATCCTACAAATCACAGAATCACAGAAATGTTTGGGCTTAACTTAAAGATCATCTAATTCTAACTCCCCTTGCATGGGCAGGGACACCTCCCACCAGCTCAGGTTGCTCAAAGCCCCATCCAACCTGGTCTTGAACACTTCCAGGGAGAGGACATCTACAACTTCCCTGGGCAACCTGTTCTAGGGTCTCCCCACCCACACAGGAATTAATTTCTTCCTAGTAGGTAATCTAAATCTGCCCTCTTTTCTGTTCCTATCACTCCATACCCTTGCAAAAATGTCCTTACTCAGCTTTCCTGAAGCCCCTTCAGGTACTAGAGATCTGCTAGAAGATCTCCCTGGAGCCTTCTCTTCTCCAGGCTGAAAAACCCAACTCTCTCAGCCTGTCTTCAGAGGAGAAGTGCTCCAAACCTCTGATCATCTTCATGGCCCTCCTCTGGACTCACTCCAACTGCACCATGTCCTTTTAATGTTATGGTTTCTAACATTCCTGGTGCTCAGAATTCTTATACCAGGCAGAGCATGGAACCTCTCCTTGCCTCCAGCAACACCTATGTGTGGGGTCCAACTAGGGATGTAGCAGCTGAAGCTTCTAAAAACAGCTGGATCCACAAAGGCTCCATGCAGAACTGATGAATTAAATAGATTGGGGTAAATATTTGATGAAGGAGCATAGAGGCTGGGGGCAGATTTCTCAGTGATGGTCAGTGAGAGAACAAGCAGTAGTAGGCAGAGATTGAAATACAGAAAAAATTATTTAAATGCAATAAAAAAATTATTTTATTATGAGACTGGTCAAAGACTGGAGCAGATTTCCTAGAAAGGTTGTGGAATCTACATCCCCGGGGATTTTCAAAATGTGACTGCACACAAACCTGGGTGACCTGCTTCAGCTGACCCTGCTCTGAGCTGGGAGAGTTGGGCTAGGAGATCTCCAGAGGTATATCCAATCTCAGACATATTGTGAGTTTTGATTACTTACTTCTAAAAGGATGTGCATGACTGAATCTTGTGTGTTTTGGGGTGTTTTTTTGTTTTTTGGTTAAAAGAAATCAGGTACAACAAAACTCTCTAAATCCTTATAGTCTAAAAATCTCCCAAAATCCTGTTAGTAAATTCATTTTGGAACTGCAGTTCCCTTCATAGTAGAAAAAAGTTCTCAAAAGGGATATTTATTCCTGAATTTTCCATGATAAATAGAGATCAAGCACATATACAGATAAACAGATTTAATAAACTGTTTCAAAAAAAGCATCTATTTTTAACTAGAGGCAAGAAACTTACATCTAGTTCAATTGGAGATTTCGGGGAATGTCTGAAGTTAAAGCTGATTTTACATTTCAGTCTGAGGAGTGTAAGCAAATACGAATGACATGATGTATCTTATCTGTTTCAGTCTGTTATTTAGGAAGAAAATGTTAATTATTTATCATTTATGTTTGGGGTTTTTTTGTAGGACTGGTGGACATATTTCATTCTTCTGAAAGCATGTTCTAACCTGTTCACTCCAGAAGTCTATTTTCAACACATTTTTGTTTCAGGGAATTCATGAGCACCTCTGTTATTTTCTTAGATTTTGCTTTAATTTATTCCAATTTTCTCTAGTATTGAACTTGAAATCAGATCAATTTGACACATTGTGCCTTTGAAAAATTATTCTTAGATTAGCTTTTTACTCTTGGATCCTTCAGAAGGTGCTTTAAGAAGGTACAACACCTCCAACACCCTTGGCCCCACCATTCTTCATCCACAGGGATATCACCCCTTTCAAACAACCAGAGTAACATCATCTTCTCTGCAGCAAGATATTCCTTTTGTATTTTTATTTTTAAGGCATTCAGTACAAATGCAGTCAGGTCCATTATGCAGAATGTGAAATACAGCCACTGAAAACGAGCAATAAATTAACCTCACTGTGAGTTAGACAGAATACAAGGAGATTCTGCTGATTTCTGATTTCGGTACCTCTTTAAAAGCCTTCTTCTTTGTCTCAGTGCTTCCTTTCATGCCTTTAGTGCTATTGCATGGGAAAAGCATCTGATCCTGGGTGAATATTATATGTCACAGTGGCTTATTATGTATTTATCCTAACTTACATTCCTATTCCTCATATTGACAAGTGACTAATGCCAAGGAGAAGATTGTTACTGGTCCGAAGTCCCACAGAAGGTGTCATCCAACAAAAGTCTCTAAAATAGACTTGTGATACAGCCTGACACAGACCTACAATAGTTGCTCTCCTATGCCTTTTAAGACTCTTGCTAGTCAATGGGATTCATGGTGCTTCATGGATTTCTCTCCAGAGCTACACCCTATAATTCACCAAGGTGCAGACCCCTTATTTCACAAGGCTTTTATAAAGATGTTACTAATTAAGGTGAGGCTCAGAAATCACATGTGAGTCAGCAGTTTATTTCATCTGTAGTGAAAAATGGGAGTATTTATGATGCCTGCCATAAAGCTTCCTGAGAGTTTAGTCATTAAATGCAGTCACTCTGATTCAGTTTTGTCCATTATTTGTATCCTCTCATTTCAGGTGACAGAGTCATTTTTTAAAAGGACATGCCATGTAAGCTGTTTGAGTGGAGGACTATGAAAGACTTTAATGAATTATAGGGGGATTTATTAATTCTGCTCAGGGCCATGCTAAGAGGGCTGAATAGGAGGGAAATTGAACTTGTCCTTTTAGATGAGAGAGCACCATTGGGGGTGTTTGATTTTTTTTTATTTTTTTTTTTAAAAGGAACTTAAAAGTCAGGTCCATTTCAGCTGCAACCCAATTTCAAGGTTAGAAAACTTCATTTTCTTATCTAGTGAACATCTATAGTTACCCTTCCTCTCAGCAGTGGCAGTCTTTCAGCAAACTGAAGTAGCTGAGAAAGAAAAGATGTAATGGGCCTGAATGAAAGCTAATGTCTTCATACTGCAATGTAACATGCAGTTTCTTAAAACACTTCTCTCTGAAACCCTCTAAGGTAATGATGTTCTTCTTTAAAAATAATCAGAGGACACCCAGTTATGAGGAACCAAAGCCAAAAGCTCATATCCCCTCACCAAATTGTCTGTTGGTTGTGAACAGTAATGTTGCACTTTATTTGGTGTAGTCAATTAGATAAGGTATATAATCTGAGGTTCTTTTTCTACTGGGTATAACAAGCAATTTATTTTCATTTACATCAATTTCTCTATGTAAATACAAGATGCGTTAAACTGTTAAATTGAGGAAATTCCCAACTAATTTGTTGCAAGATAGAAATGCTGAGTGAATATATATATGCACATACATATTTATCTACCTATCAGTCTGTCTATACACCTACCCATCTACCTGCCTTTCTACCTGTGTGTGTATATAATATAAAATATCTACTTAACAGGGATAATATTGGTATGACAAACTATGGCATTAATAGGCCCTGCTATCAGATTTTTTGCAGCAGCCTCAAAATATCAGAAGTTTCGGTTTTAACCTAATGATGAGTGACACAGTGACTGAAGTATCAGAAAACAAAAACCTGTACTAGAGTAATCCCAGTGGAGGACTGGGAGAGCGGTCATAGAAGTTCCTTCTATTAGGTTCTGAAACATATTTTTCCAAAGCCAGCATATGGCAATGCTCCATTTACTTTATGCATCTCATTGCCATATCAATTATATCTGTCTATACTTAAGCTGCGTGTTACTGGAGGAGGCAGCTAGGGAGCAGAGTGCTATTGTAAAATAGAGTAAGTAGGTGGTAAGCAAATTCAATAGTGAACCCATTGTCCATGAAAGACAAAGCTGTTGCCAAGTCTGTGTTTAATATGGCAGATAAGATTAAGTCACAGAGACCACACCAAAATTACAAAACTTCTCAAAGATTCAAGGTACAGAATTAGTACTCTGGAGCTGGACTTCCCATTTTTAAGGCATACAGTGTATTTAATCAGGTTAGAAGATACAGTCAGTAAGAGTTTTAATGGGGTTCTATATTTGTATTTATTCTTGCTTAAGTAGTAGCAGTGAAATGCTTTGAGCCACACATTGATTCCATGGATGCTGCTATAATTTTTTAAAATGTGACTGTTTTTATTGCTTTACTCTGCATTGACCTCAACAAAAGTGGAATCTAACCTGCCTGTACAATTTTTCTTCTTTTACTGGAGGAGGCAAGAAATTACTTTTTCTTGTTAAAGAAATTCCACGGGTTATTCAACTAACACCAGAAGTGAATAAAACCAGGTGATCATTATAGGTGGATGACATTCACCTACATGCTATCTTCTATCTTCATAACACCAAGAAGAATAAATTGGCATGACATTCTTCTTTGGCAACTATGGAATACTTACAGGGTAATCTCCTACCTTTCTTCTTTTTAAAAATATAAAAGAATGTAAAATTTTGACCCACAAAAAGCACACAACTCTTTTCTAATGAAATTATTACCCTTAACTGAGTAGAAAGTATCAGTTTCTTAAGCAGCATGTAACCATTTAAGAATAACTTTCATACTTAATTCAAGCATTAACAACTGCCTATGTTCAAAAGGCAAATATTTTGATGAAATACTCTGGATAGTGTGGAAAAAAGCTGTGTCATTTGAGTTATGTGTTGATCCACTTTATCTTCACGTTTCAGGTGTTACAGTTCCTTGGCTTAAATTCACTTATGTAACTTTCTGTTCACTGATTTGCAAACTTGTTTTTGGAGTTGGTTACAGGTTGATGTGGAGTGTGAAAGAATTGATTTCCAGTTCTATTTGACCCCAGATAGTTTGGAATTCAGTTCAGCTCCCATTGTATTTAATGACATAACCTCTCTTTGACTCCTGCAATAGGATGAAGCCTGTAGGATCCAGTCCCCCCATCTATTGAATATGTTAAATTAGTGCTAAGTGACCTTATCCACCATTACAGTTAAAGGTGAGTATTTGCTCAATGTAATAGTAACCTAATCAAGACCGATTGTAGTGATTTAAAAGACTGAGGTTTTCTCCTGCTTCCCTGCATTGTAGTGAATATCCTCAGCTGCGTTATAGCATGAGCAGTGGAAGTAAGAGACATATAACCAAGGGGAAAAGTGTTTCAGATGCAGCCACAACAGAAATATGGCAATTAAAGTCTTATACAATGTGCTGAACCACCAAGCCAGGAGAGGTACCAACCACTGGAGTGGGACAAAGCATTGTCGTAAACCTCATTTCCTGAGGCGAGGTGAACGGATCCAGTGTTTTCAAACTGACTGTAGCTTTATGCTGTAATAAATCAGCAGAGAAATAAAGTAGCACATGGGGATCACTTTGTTTTTGAGGTTCAGCATGTATTAGACCTAGCAAAAAATTGTCACTTAGTGTTAAAACAAATAGTATCTTGCCAGCGTAGTATCACATATACTTGTTTTGTTAGGTGTTGTGACAACTCAGAACAATAATTAAAAATTCTGTGGTAAAGAACTGGCAATCCAAGCATAAGATAAGACAGCAGCAGAAAGGATATAGTACACAAATGTTCACTTGATTATAAAATTGTGGTTGGTAGAACTGGGAGGTGTTATGCAACGGGTTTCCTCAGGCAGTTATTCCCAAAAACAAGTTCCCCAAGGAAATGCCTTTTTCTGTTGTGCCCGACTTCGTGTACTGGTTTGGTAGCTTTCATGTTTTTTAGATTTTGAATGCACCATAGTTTTGTACATAAAGTGTAAAGACCAGTCCTAGCTACCTGATCTGAAAGCAATAGGCCTCACATAGTCCCAGTATGGAAAAGTGCACAGAATGGACTGAATTTGCATGTGTGACTGATAGCCTGGTATCACTGCACATGTGTGAATGCCTATAAGAGTCTTCTTTGGTCTGATAAACCCACAGCACCATTTTGTGGATGTATCATAATGCATACCAAGCAGCAGCAGGATAAGGCAGAATACCACATGTGCAGAATAGCTCTTTTGTGTTCAATGGCCATTTCTGGGCACTTTGCCTGAAATACAGAAACCTGGGACGACCCATCCCACATTCCAGATTGGCAACATGGCAGTGAACCAACAGTCAAAAATCATATTTCGTTGCTAGTGCTGTTGAGGTTGGTGGGTCTGGGGAACTACCCCTCCAGGAAAAACTGATAAACAAGGACTTGACAGAGATGAGAGCAAAGGACAAACCTCTTCTTCTGTTCTTTTTGAATGGAATGTGACTGGTTTAGAGCCAGCTCTTCTTCTGTACATTGATATGATGTCACTAAAAGTCCTGAAAGTTGTATTTACTCTGCAGGATTAGAATGAAGGATCTGAAACTATAGGAATAGTGCTGTGCTGGTGGAGGAGTCACATTGCCCTCTTGCATGACTGGGATATGTGAGTGCACAGATGTGTATCTCAGTCTGAGTGTGTGTCAGTTTTGAATCTGTGAGCCCTTCCTAAAGAACTTATGAGGCTGTGAAGTACTGAAACACTCAGAGAAATTTACTTACACGTAAATGGAATAGAGGCAACTGCAATGAAAAGTGTTTCACTGGCAGGGCCAGAAATTGTAACTCCCCTTATGTTTATGATGATGTTTGAGCCACACCTACAGAAAATCTACACTGAAAGCACAAAAAATTAGGTCAGGCAGCACAATACAGCACAGAGTGCAGGTAGTAAACTACCTACCATTAATCTCCTTCTGAATACTCTCTCCTGAGATTCATTCTTTTTGTCCCTTCTTGACATTTTAATTGCCTTAACAGAAGTGTGCAGGGTGCATGCTGTGCTTGTCACTATCTGATCTCTTCACTTTGAAGCAAAGCAGGAGAAGGCAGCAGAGTAACCTGAGGCTGTTTGGAAAAGAGCATGTTAACCAGATTTTCAAGCTGTCTCCTTTAATGTTCTGGAAGTTCAATAGTTTTAGTTGTGAAAGGATGTTCTGAATACAATGAAGACACTCTCACTGGTAGTCATGGGAGTGAACACAGTGTAGAAGGGCAGTGCCTGCCCCATTGACTTGTTTAAGATCTGGTTCAAAACAAAGGTGTTCCCACTAGTCATGCTTGCTGTGAGCTGCTGGCAATCCCCCTCCCTGGAGGTTGCAGTCTCTTTTGCTCTCTCTGTGGCTACTTTCAAAGCCAGCAATAGGAACAAACACCATTTTGAAAACCATGATACTTCATTAGCCTGAAATGGTGCTTTTGGCAGGGTTTTCTGCATAACCTTAAACAGGGTGTTTTCAAGGTCTACCAGTAATGGAGCTTAATGAGTGTATATTTGTTTGAAAACAATGTGAGTGCAGGCTTGACTGAAAAGGCTGTGCAAATATATCAGATGTACAACACCAGTGGGGAATCCTGCCTGCTCATTATACACTGAGCAGTGTATATTTCAATTTTTTTCTACTTGAAATGGAGGGCAAAATCAGGGTTTTAACCCTCATACAAAGTCAATGCAATATTTACAGCTTTCTCTACTACTACTTGTTTTACATCACTATTGTCAACCAGATCGGTGTGACCTTCTGTCCAAAGCTCTTCCCTGTCACACTCCACTAAAAAACAATCTCATTAACAAGGGAGGAAAAGGTCTCTCTCTGAAAAGTGATCTCTGCTCAACAGCATCTGAATGGCTGCGAATATGGGGAATTTCAGATTCAAACATGATCTTAAGATGCCTGAACTCAACTGAAATATTCAGTGCTTGCTGAAATGGTCACAGTGTCATACTGTTTAGTAGAGCCATGATTCAGAGCATCCTGCTGTGGTGTACTTTTTCTGTTGCAGCTGGCTACTTTGGGTGCAAGGTCCTTGGCTAGCAGGACTGGAAATGTCTGTCATATCTACATGATGTAGATACTATGCTTAATTTCAATGCCAACAATCAGCCAAGAGTGCTCTCTCAATAAATCTTGCCCACTTTTTCCTCTATGTACTGACCACAAAACCACGTTAGGTATTCTGGAGCCTGCACAGCTAAACTGAAAAGAGAGAATAATTGGGTTTTGGTTAGCATATATAGGACTGTTGGCATATTTGGCTGCGTTTAACTTCCTGACAAGTTGGATAAACTTTTCCTCAAATGAGGAAGAAAGATTCTTTGTTTTTTGACTATGCACCCCAATTTAAGTATTTCTGGGGAGATCATTTTTTAATTAGGGACCATAAAGATCAGGATGTTCAGCTGCTGAGATCTTGATGGATGCAGACTTTACTTTTAATTTCTTCTGGTGCATCTACTTGCTTACGAACTCTTGGCTACCCACACTCACAGGCACTGGCTTGAATGGCATGTTGCCCCCTTTCAAGTAAGTCAAGTTCATGCCATAAAGTATAACCAATAAGGAAAGATGGCTTATGTGGACAGTTTGCATAATGCTGCAGGAAACACATTTTCAGAAATAACACTTGCAGTGATGCTACCACCAGTTCCAACATGCTTTCTGATATTCAAGTTCATCTCTTGACACTTAAACGATAATCTCTACAGCCAAAACAGGCCTATACAGAAGTTATACCAAAAGTAAAGTTGCTATTGTTGTGAGCCACTTTGGAAGATGATGTGAATCAGTGGAGTATACTAGAAGATGGGGCTGTCTATGGACAACAAAGAGTAAGTGCAAGCTCTACAGCCAGGCACAAAAGCAGAACTGCTTACAGTGGAGGTTGACTGCTTTATCTTTCAAAAGATGTGTGTGTGTTTAATAAACATTATATAAGAACGTCACAGAAGCTGCTAAGATTGAAGCAGCAAGAGCTCAGAATGGAGATATGTATCAAAGAAAAAATGAGACTTGTACTGTATTGACTGCTTTTTTTTTTTTTTTTTTTTTTAGAAAGATATATTTGTCACCTTATGCATAGGAATGCTTATACTGGGATTTCTTTTGGTATGGATGGGGGTGCAGTGAAGGTGAATTAAATCCTGACTTTCTGGCATAAAAAGACTGGTAAAGCCATTAGCTCTGACAATAGAATGAGGGGGAGTCAACCCTAAAAAATGCTCAGTGTTCATCAACAAAAGTCTTTTTCAGTCCTCTTTACCTTTTATCTCCCTGCACTAGTCAAAACCTAAGATTTTTAAATCTTTCATATACATGAAATTTTACCAAAATATCTATTTTTCATCACTCAGACCTGCCAGTTAAAGGCCAAGAAACTGTCTTGAAGAGATGGTTCATCTCTCTTTTGTGTCTAGATTGGGGCTGAGATTATTTTTTTCCTCTTAAAATATTTTTCATTTGTTATGATCTTTGTCAACTTTGGTATTAATTTTGCTACCTGCTTGACAATGAAATTAAATTTATTTTATTTCTTAACACAATTTTCTCTGTAATGATGTATTTACTCTCTTTGCTGTGGGGACAAGCATGTTACCTCTTTCATAATTAAGTTCAAGTTGCACTATCAAAGCTACATTACAAAGTCCTAATTAAGTGTTAAGAATTACAGTATTCTACTGAAACTACTTCATAATTAGCAGGTTACCAGCAGAGACCTGGTTACATGCCAGTGTGTTGGCTTGGTTTTCAAATGCACTGGAGCCCCTTAGTGTTTGTCTGGCAAAAATCTCAGCTGGATGGAGCCTGAAAAAATGATGGCTGTGTGAATCAGGATCTTCCCCTGTATATTACACCTATTTGGTACTGATTTTTCAGCAAGATTTGCCTAGGATCTTTTTCTTTAGTAATTTATAGTGTTGAAATTTAAGGACGTTTTTTATTTAAAATATTAATTTAAAATGACTCAATAATGCCTCAAACTGGCCTTGTTTCTTTAAAGTATACATAAAGGTATACAGACTTTCTTAAGGCATACATTTAAAGGACACTTTTAAAAAGTGTATATCATTATCCAAAGTGACAAAATGCTGTTTTCCTCATGAGAGGAGAACCTGAAATTAGAACATTTATCAGAGATATGAGCCCTGTCCAGTTTTCTTGGACTGAATGCTGACCCTTAAATCTAAACATTACATTATTAAGATTGTTAAGTCATTCTTCGGGATGATATAGAAGATCCATCGAGCTGATATTTTTCTGCCATAACATCACATAATTTCTCCCACCTTCTGTGTGCTTGGCATCTACTCTGCAGCAGAAGTCTTTGGCTAGTGTCCACTATCTTCTAAGATACTGCAATGCAATGAAAGACTCTCTAGGCTTATGTTGTAGATGCTTTTAAAAGCAGGAGCACTGGCACAACTTTGCCAGCTCTGGCTTATTCTTTCCTTTAGTTTTTTATGGATTTTCAGCTTTTAAATTAATGACATCTTTCTTCTCTTTGCTTTCTCCTTAGTGAGGGGAATTTTTTTGCTTTCAGAGAAGGAAGATAGACTGTCACTATTTTAGTATCCCTACAGCCAGCTCAATGTGGTTGCCCTTTTTCACCAGTTCTTTGGGTACAAGGTCACCATAAAACACCAAAATTTACCCCAGTAAATACATTGATGTAACCCAGAATAAATACATAAGAGTACAAAACATCTCTTTTGGGATATGAGAGAAAATAAACAGCTCAGTGCACAGCTCTTGCAATGGGACACTTCCCAGCCACCTGCTCTCCCACTGTACCTTTATGCTTTGGTTTCCTCTGCTGTAAAAAAAGCAGAATTTCAAGGAATTCCTGCAGAAATCAAGTCACACCTGGTATTTTCACTGCATGGAGTAAGTCTGCAGTTAATTGTTTTTTTTTCTAGAAAAAAGTGGCTATGTGATTGGTTGTTATTTTCCCATGTAGTTTTAAGGAGGTAAAAAGTCCACCCATATGTGTAAGAAGGTATCAGCTGTCAGTCCAGAGGCCATGAAAAGAATACGGTTGTTTAGTGGACTGAGTTCACTATTTAATGGAAAGTAATCCCTTTCAGAGAAACTATCAGATATCATTTGGTTCAATTGAGCATCTTTAACCTTTTACATGATTTATGTGATTAGGTCACCAGAGGAAGTGGTTTTGGAAAGGATGATTAAACACTTCAAGGAAATAATTTCTATCTTCAAGCACCTTGTGTTACTTCATTTTTCAAGTGTTTGTCCTTCCTCATCAGGCTGGCTGCATCAAAATGTAGAAACGTCCTTTGAAATGGTATTTTAATTTTTAGTATAAAAACGGATGAGAAAAACTGCAGCTGTAAAGGTATTGTTATTATTCTGATACTGAACCTCTTCAGTTTTTAGTCCACAATTTGACATAGTTACATTAGTACTCATTGTAAGAATTGTGTAATAATATAATTTCTCTACAGTTTCTGTGCTGGAACTTAGCACTTAAAGCTGGTATCTGAAATTATAGCCAGTATGTAGTACCTGAAGAAACAAGGCACTAAGGCACAGTTCGGTGAGAAGCCATCTTTGAATCAGCTCAAATTCTATGCTTAGTACTTTTACCTCTGTAATGACTACATTGCTGAAGAGGATCCTGTGCTGTCCAAACACATCCTCCCTTTGGCTTCTGGCAGCAATGCCAACACACAGTGAGAGCTACAAACTATTCCAGCAGTGAGCAGGTTGTGACCCAACCAAGTTCACCAGCTCGCTGAACAGTGATTAACATTTAAAATGTATGCAAACTAGCCTCCTAATTAAAGTTCAATAATGTAAGGCTTTGAACCTGTTTGTTGCCTTTGGAAATAATCAGAGAGGAGAAGCAGAGTGCTTAAAAGCAGAGTCATTATCATAAAAAGCCAAATCCAGCTCATCTCGACTCTATATCTTCACCATGTTGTCCGCTCATGAAAGCAGACAGACACAGATGACAAAATGTGGGCATGAACCAGGAATATACAAAATCCCCTGGGTCACTGAAGCTTGAAATTTGTTTCTTACAGATGAGGTTGCAGTTCTGTTGCTGGGTACATGTTTAAACATCAAAGCAAAGTTATTTTTTTCTCTAAAATTTGCATAGCCTGTCACTGTTGAAATTCAGAGGGTTTAGATAATAATTTTACTATTATAACCACAAAGAGAGTTTAGCAACTCCCTTTAGCAATGACTAATTCCCAAGACCTCAACTCTGTACTGGGATGTCTTGTCTGCTTATCTGTACTTCTTTACATGACTCCTATCCAGTTATACTCTGAATATCTCTCTACATGCATCCAATGTCATGTATGCTTACCCATGCTGCTAGCACTGGGGAAGGAGTATTAGTCTAGTGGAGAGTATTTGCAGCAAATGGAGGGAGGTGAGTAGAACTCTTTTTAGAGTGCCTGCTCTGTAATGCAAAATTAGTATCATTAGTGTCCCTTAATTTTCTTAATTGCTGGGAGGTCAACAAAAACTGTATCATTTTATTTCTGTGCATGTAAACAAAGAGAAATACTAGCTCCACAATCACAACCCAAGTCTGAATTCTTCACATCACCATGCAGCATGGCAGGGACTGACACATAACATTCTGTAATGGGTTATATATTTCCTGATTCATCATTTGCATTGGAAAAATTTTAGACTGGTTTCTATACCTTATGGTGAAACTTATGAAGAACATTATGGCACCAGGGATCATCACTATCCAATTAACTCAAAAGTGTCTGGGAGTATTTAGTAGTTATAGAAAATTAGTGGATTTTTCTTCCTGTGACATTTGAATTCCCTTATCTTACTATCCCTTTGCAAGATATCTTTTGTGTGGGACTTTTATTCTAGTCTTCTCTGGAAAAAACAGAATTCCTGTGAGGAGGAAGCATAAAGACAGATCTTTAATCTCCTTTCTCCCTTCATATTGATTGATTCACATGGGGGATTTGAAAGGTCCCATGAGACATCTGAACAAAGAAAAGGAGCCTGGGCTTAGTGCCCTGACCAATACACCTTCACTCAGTTTAGATGCCAGTGGTACAAGAATTCATGATAGCCTTGCTCTTTTCAGAACAGGCCGTGACACTTGGCAAGTATACTTTCAAGTCAATGCAATTCAAGAACACAATGCCTTGCTCCATAAAATGTTTTTTTGATAACATGTTTGTGAGATATTAAATGTTATATATCAGGAGCTCTCATAAAATGTTCTGTTTATTATGATTGTTGCATTAAAAGTGATGGAAAGGGCAAGGAGCAGAAGTTTATTTGGAAGTTCTAATCAGAATGTGAGGAGAATGAACATTTTCTCAGACATCCTTTTGTAATATCAGTGTTTAAAAGTCCAATTTCCTTCACATCTTTGTATTTGGAGTCCAAATTCTGAGAAAGATGGAAAGGTTGGAGGTGGGAAACAGAGCTCTGAAATTAAGAGCCCATAAAAATGTCACCATTTCAGGAACCCAGAAATTACAGGACTTTTTAAAAAACTAGATCTTTTAAGTGTTTCCTCACAAACAGTTATACTGAAGTTTAAATTTTCCACAATCACTGTTTAAAGCAGCAACTCCAGCTTCATCATACATTCATTCTTTCCAAACAAGATTATCCATTAAAAATTCTTTCTGAGTGCATGATCCTCAAGGTTAATTATTAATTGTCTGTGCTGCAGGAGTGCCAGTCAGTAAGAGAAGTGGACTTCACTAGTCACTAGGACTCCAGAAGCAATCATCAGCAGGGTGCTGTAAGAACTTGTTTTATTTAAGAACATCAAATTTGAAAACTTATCATCCAGTTCTGCTTGTACTGGTCTCAAGGAAGAGACCCCTGGGGATCTGGTGCTGACTGTGTTCTCTGTCACTGTGAGAGGAAGGATGGAGGCTGTCACCTCTCAGCCTCTGATGGGGATCTTGCCCAATGGACTTTGCTGACTTTAACAGATGGTATGCTTTTGACTTCTTGAAATCAAGCATAATAAAGCCCCCCTGACTAGCAGATGCATACTGCTGCTATTAGGGACAAAAAACTCATCACCTTGTCCAGAGAGGTTGACAGCCAGAGCCAAATACAGAGCACCTTTCTAATAAGACTATCCACCAAGTCATTTTCAAAAGCAAATTCTTTCCTACACAACCCATACCCATGGCAACTGTCTATTGTGTGAGGATCACATGAATCTGCTGGTAGCTAAATTTTGATTGTTTCTTAACCAGCTTTGGTGTGGAAGGGAGGTGATCTACTATTTGGTTCTTTTGAAAGATAAATGGTGCAGTAATTCTTCTGTCCTAATGCACAAAACAGACATAAGATTTGCTAAACTGTATTACATCATTGCTCTGTTGCAGTTTTTCCATGGTTCTAATATGGTATCTAAATTACAACTTTTGCAAGTAATTGCTAATTATGATGCTTCTCCTTATTAATAGTTGTTTTTCTCCTGTTTTCAGCAGATGTTAATTGTGTGCTGACAGCCAAACCAAATCTGTCACTGAGTTTGATACTATAATAATATTCTCCTAAAGAATGAGACCACAATAAAGAGCCAAATGCTTGGTCTTCTATTTGCTTTTTTCAAACTCTGCCATGGTGAGTGAGTTGGCTTCTGCAGCCACAGCAATGGTTTCAGCTGGTGGTAGAACAAGGTATTTCCCATTGTCATTAATCTTAACAACTGTTCTCAGATGTTTGAGTTGCTCTACCACAGCTTGATCCTCTGGAATCATTTGCCTCTTGTGGCAGCCATTCTGAGCAAGGCTATAGTTATCCTCTCAGGCTCTGGAGTGAGGTGTTTAGTAGTTGTTAGGTGGTTGTGTTTGTTGTGGAAGAGGTGGGGTTCAATTGCTTGTAGCATACTACTCATGGACTCACAAGTTTCCCTTGCTGAGACAAAGTTTATTAAACTGAGGATCTGTGTATATGTATATGTGTGTGTATATATATATATATATACACACACACACACTCTAGCCTCTTCCCCAGGACCCTCCCACAAGAACCTTCCACCAAGGTTTTGGTGTTTTTCCACTATTTTTCAGTAATTTTCTACCATCTGTTTGGTAAACAAGGTGACTTCATTAGCACATTCCTTTCTTATCACTCACATTATCTTTGCCACCTCCCACAGTTACTCAGGGATGCCATAGACTCTTACAGGCTGTCTATCGAGATAATTCAGAAATGTGATGAAAAGGAAGATGTAATTCTTTTGACATTACTTTTGGGACTTTTGACATTACTAAGGCTTGGGAGAAAACTTGGTATTTTAGAATTCATAAATTATTTTAGCCAATTTATCTAGCATAACCTTGCAATCTTTAATTATCTCGTTTATCAACTAATGCTTATATTCTTACCTACATTAGTTTCATCATCAGATCTTCTGTTTTCTTCCAAGAGGAAGGTTCATGCAGTACACATTTATTGCTCAGAAAGATTATAGGACAGCAATAGTAGGGCCAAGAGCCTTGGTCTGATGTAGCCTGCTTACCTCTCACATTATTCCCCTAACAATATGGTACTCCTAGAGTTTACCTGTCCATCCTGGTTACTATAGTATCTGGGCAACTGACAAGGAGTCATCATCTTTTCTAACAACCACAAAGTCCTTCTAGTTGGCAAGATGTGAACAGGATGATCCATCTCCACAAGGACCAGAGACCCCCAAAATTAGTCCTCCAAATTACCTGTGGCTCCTGCTGTCTCCAGGAGCATCTTGTGCCATCCTCATGGCAGAGAGCTCTCCTATTAGGCTCCCCAGGATGCTGCTGTCACCAGGTTAGAAACAAATTCACTCTGTCAGTCATGTAGCTAGAAGGTGATACAGCGATTAGAAAAAAATTTGTAGTTCTTTGATCCAGACAAAATATTTTTACTATTTAGATGAAATTTAATGAGAAAAAGAAATTACATTGCTTCAAATGTTTTCAGTTAGCTGCTGGACTAGGAAAAAAGAAAAAAATACTTTAAAAAAATTTGGTGATCTTTTCATCGGTATCACAGTTCTTAGATATACTCAAAGGAGGAAAGTATACACAGTATGAAAAAGCATGTGGAGTATAATTGTAAAATTGGAGTTATATTTTCAGCACATTATATGAACCAAATGCAGAGACTGTAGCTTTTCAGAGTTAAAAATTTGGGGGTTTTTTTTGCTTTTTTTCCAGGAAAACATGTACTTCACAGTGTAGATATAAAAGCTGTAAAATTTCTAAATTCATACTACGATTGTTCCCATTCCCTGCCATCAGGGAACTTACATCAAAATAAAGCAAGACACTGGTTTTACTCATGCATATATTTAAACAATGTGCTACAGACCCAGCTTAGTACAAGCTTCTTCATTCATACCTGAGCCCTTGAACTTGGAACACCTGTACCAAGGGGAAATGACCAGGAGTGGGTCCTTATTCAGGTAACATGTGCTGACCACTTTTTCTGAAGTCTGCATTTTCTGAAGAGGGAAATACAAAACAGAAGGAAGGAGAAAATATGCTCCTGAAATGATAATTACTTGTTAAGTATAAAAAATTGAGAAAATAATCAAGACAGATGAGCAGATTTAGTAAAAATAAACCTCACCATTAAAAACTAATTAAACATTTGCATTTCAGGGTAAGTTTCTGTGAAAAAGTTTGGGGAATAGCAGGTTGACAGTGAAGATTATTGACTGTAATTTGCTGAAGGTTCCTAAGTAAGTTATGTGCAATATATGGAGGATTTACTCAGCTCTGCATAGCTGCTTTATTATTATTTTAAACTGAATAATTTATAACTGTTCTCAGAGATTTTTATCAACCACTTATCTCTTTCAGATGGACCTGTGATGAGGGATAAAATGAATTGCTGTTTTATATTATAAGAATTAATCAGAACAGAACAACAGAAGAAAAATGCCTGTCTTAATGGTTAAATATTTCACATCTGGCAACAGAACTACAACTCTAAATATAAATAATGTGACATTTATCTCTTATCTGAACACTTAAAAATGTTGGTGACACAGTGAACTGCAATATGTTTGCTGCACACGGTAATTTCAGTTGTTGGTTACTAACCAGAACTCTCTATTTCAGTGGGAAATACTCCTTGTTTTCTAACTAGTTCTACCTCCCAAAAGTCCTCTAGTATGGCCAAAACTTTGATCTATCAGGTAGGCTATATTCCTTATAGCTTTGGTCTGGTATTACAATTTTTAGACCATTTTTAGACAAATTTTAGACTTGTACTTTTTATGTATTTCACCTGCTAAATGATAACTATATGTCTCCCATCATTCCTTTTGCAACAACAGCAACAGAAAAAATGTGAAATACTGCTTGTGTGCTGTTGGAATTAATTTTGGAAATGAACCCATTATCCACATTTTCCTTCAGCACAGTCAGTCTTTTTCTTATCTCCCTAGTCTTATAAAGTTAAAGAAGTTGAAATCAAGAATTCTGGTAGGAGGAAAAAGAAAAGTACTTATGGACATTAAAACATAATTCACCAATGGACTGCACATTCATTACTAGTTTTCCATAATCACTGAGTATTCTTTGACATGAGAAATCATGTATGAAAATTGTCATAGACAACACTTTTTCTGTGTTTACAGTATTTACACTACTGATAAGAAAGTATTTCCTCTGGATTTTTAAATTATATTATAGTCCAGAAGTAAATATGTTTGTGACTTTGATTCACAATATACTTAGGTGCTGCTTATTGAAAATTACTTCTAATTTTCTTTCTAGTAAGGGAATCTTCCTTTGCTTTTTAAGTTTGGATCTCTTTTTTATCTGTTTTTCTGTACCTTACATGAGCCTGTACCTCTGAGCAATTTTTGTTGCAAAGCACAGTTTAGCTCCTGCTCTCATACATTCAGCTCCACTGCATGGTAAGAATGGCATTTTTTCTGTAGATCATTTCCCACCATATTGTATTTAGATATATCCCTGTGTTTGCTATATTTTTAGATGGGATGCAGTACTCCACAATCTTCTGTATTAAAAAAATTTCAGAGCTAGTGTCTCTCACCCAGATTAGCTCACAACTAACAAGCGTATCAGGAGCTTCAGAGACATCAGTTCTTCTGTATTATTTTCCACTTTTGCTGAAATGGGGGATGTTTATTGACTTATGAAAGTCCTGCTTATCTTATCCACTTTGTTCTATGCGTTCTCTAGGAGTTTTAGCTCTGCAGCACTTTTAGCTTTTTTGGTTGTACTCTTTTAAGTTTGTATTATGCCTGCTAGTATATGCTGCTCAGTGTTAACTCCAAGGAAAGGAGTCCATAATAAGCTGACACCATTATTTATGTGATCTCTGATGAGTATTGTAAGTTGGGCTGGTCAATAAGACAAATTACTTATTCCAGAACCCCACTGACGGTATGGTTCCCAAGATGGAGACAGATGTCTTCCTGCCTGAATCTGTGAAAGGGTGGTGAAAAATATCTGCTTTCTCCTTTTTTTCCAAAAGGATCAGCCATGACTGCTTTTGAGTGTCCTTGAACAGTTCCTTGAACTATCTGAATATGTAATTTGAGCCAGAGAAAGATTAAATATTTCTTAAAAAGGGAGTGACAATGAAGCACTAGAAGATGCTGGAAAATTCTGATCCTTATATTCTCAGATTACCTGTTGACAGAAAAGATGCATGTAAGGCATTAAGCAGAGGTTCTGTTATGACATCATGATAAACTACCTCTTAGTTTCTTCTATCTGAAAGGTGAATGTCTCCTGTAGCCATAAACCTTCTCAGTTACTTGAGAAGTACAAATTGTGATTTTTGCTCCTTCAGTCCCTCTCAGCTGATGTGGGATGGGTGGTGGATTTCCCCAACAATTTTGATATGGTTTCCCACAGCCTCCTCCTAGATAAACTGATGTGTTGTGGTCTAGACAAGTGGTCTGTCCAGTGGTGGGGGTCAGGCAGACAGTATGCACCCAGAGTGGTTGTAAATAGTTCTTTTTCAAACTGGCAACCTGTAACAAGTGGGGTTCCCCTGGGATCAATATTGGGCCCAACACCATTAAATATCTTCATAAGTGATCTGGATGCGGGGATCAAGTGCATCCTGATGAAGTTTGTTAATGATACCAAACAGAGTGGGGAAGAATTCTTCCTGGCTGGAGAGTGGAAAGGGAGATGGGGATGCTGGTGGACAACAAACTTCGTACGAGTGAACAGTGTGCCAGTGGCAAAGAAAGCCAACAGGATAGTGGGTTGCGTCAACAAGGGAATCACCATCAGAGATAATAAAGTTTCCATCCCTTTCTACTCGGTGACTGTCAGGCCACACCTGGAACACTGCTCAGTTCTGGTCCTGCTATACAAAAAATATGTGAACAGGATGGAGAGGGTCCAGAGAAGAGCCAAGAAGATTATTAAAGGACTTGAAAGCCTGCTGTATGAGGGCAGGCTGAGAGGACTACATTTGTTCAGCCTGGAGGAAAAAAGACTTAGGGAAGACCTTATTGCCATGTTGCAGTATCTGTAAGATGAAGACCCCTTTTCACTAGGAGCCACATGAAAAGGAGAAGAGGTATTGGGTGCAAGTTACTCCTGAGATGATTCCGACTGGATGCAAGAGAAAACTTTTTCACAACGCATACAGTCAGCTATTGGAATAACCTTCCCAGTGGTGGATTCCCCAGCAGTGAACACATTTAAGATTCAGCTGGGCCATCTTGTCTAGAATGTGATTTTGCTAAGAAAGGTTGGATCAGATGATCCACGAGGTCCCTTCCAGCCTGGTCTATGATTCTATGAAATTTTATCCAGGCCAAACTGCAATCACTTTTTAACAGAGGTTTCATTAATTTTGCTTACTACTGAATTAGAAATTTTTCCCAGAATGTGTAATATAATGAACATTTTTACAAGTACTTTTCAAGATCCATAGTGTATTTTCTTCTGCATTTGCAGCATGTAGCAGAATGTGATAAGATCTCACTTTATGCTTGGAGCCCCACACCTCCCCCCTCCCCCATGCTAGACTTGTAATAACTATTGTAGTGTAAAATAAAATTACAAAAAACTGCTAGTATTCTTGGCCTTTGACGAAAGTCAAGTATTCTATCATATTGCAATATTGTTGTACTATAAGTAAGTCTGGGTAATTTAAGTTGAACTCTAAATGCTCAAATAATAATTTTCCCCCTTTTTATTTTTGTTTATTGTCTCCTATTCTGCTCCTCCTTTTAACTTATTTTTTCATTTTCAGGGAAGCTTCTGCCTTTATTTGAACTCTCTAAAACAAAAATGCTTACAAATATTCCCATTTAGACAGACAAATGTTGCAGCATCAGAGAAAAAAAAACCTTTCTCTGGTGAGAAAGCTTTCTGGTATCATCTGCATCAGGAAATACATCGGTCAAGAAGCTTCTACCTACAGGGTTACAGTACATAGATTTTACTATGCAGTTTTGTAGATGTAGATGAGAAGACTTTTATTGTACAAAAATATCCACAGAAAATTTGCTTTTCCTTTATTGTTTTGCAGATACTGAATGGCTCAGGAGACCAGTAGTAGTGCAATCCTATGGTAATGGAATGAAGAAATTTTCACTTTTAGGTCAGTAGTTTGTATCTACTGTACCAAAGGATCACTTAGATTCAGTAGCTTTGTGATAATTCAAGACCTGGGAAATAAAAATTCAGTTCTTCCTCTACTTCAAACTTCCTGTGTTACCTTGGGTAAGTCATGTGGGGTGAGATTTATGAAGAGATTTATCACTGAAGTACCTCCTTGAATCTGATCTTTCACTTCTCAGCTTCTATCTGTTGTACATCCACAAGTTCTGCATATTTTTACAACAAGCCCCTTTTTTCTTTAGAAATGGAGACTGGCACTGTCATTCACAGATAAACTTTAACACTGTTGTTGGAAATAGCAGCAAGGAGATGAGAAACTGAACATCTACATTAGAACAGGAATGAGGCCAGGCAGGAAGAAAATATCGATGTTTTTACTGACCCTCATAGGCTAAATTCCTATGATGTTTTTCTCAGGCACTTCCAGCTCCATGACAGGATCAAACCACTGGTGGGTGTCCCACATCACACAGCCTATAAACATATGTATGGTCACTAACTGTTTTAGGGACTCAGAGCACGTGAAGTGAGAAGCCAGATTTTCTTATATATTTTTAATAAGGACAGATTAAGATAAGGACTAGGGGATTATTTTCTGAATTTGCTGTGGCTTAATGTCACCTTCCCTCACTTTTTTTGAGAAGCATGATTCTTTAGACCTTTTATAAATTTTTCATGGTACTTAGCTAAAGCTAAGTCCGGCTAAGTTGTATCAGTGCCAGGAATCTTCATAGGAAACACCTGACAAACCTCTTGCTTTGCATTACAAATGATATAGGATCCCATCTGGGAGCTGCTCCCACCTGTGGTCGTGCAGAGCACCATTCACTGAGCCATGTTGCTCAGACAATATTGATCTTGCTTTACTTACAAGTGCAGTGGGCCTAGAGTTGCTCTTGTCTTGGTAACAAGTGAAGTAGGCTGAGATAATCTGGCACTTTCTGACTGCCTACTGAGGCAGAAAGTTCAAATGATGAGGTACTTTCTCTCATTCTGGAGCATACAAAGTATGGTGATCAGACACTCCCTAACTGTACTCTGTTTGCAGAATGTACCTGAGATTCCTCCTGCTCGAAACACTGGCCCACTCTGAGAGGTGCCAAAATTGCCTAACCTGAATCATGACTGTCATGGAAAAGTACTGACAAAAGTCAATCATGGGATTCTATAAATTCAGGCCTGAAGAGAGAAGCCCTCCAGAACTCCCCAGAACAGCACCAAGTCATCCATGCCCCTGCATCTCATGAGTCTCATAGAATCATCATGGTTGGAAAGGACCTTCAAGATCATCATGTCCAGCTGTCCATCCTACACCACCTTAGCCACTAATTCATCTCCTGAAATGCCACATCTACCCAGTTTTTGAACACACCCAGGGATGGCAACTCCACCACCTCCCTGGGCAAAAAGTTCCAGTGCTTCAAAGAAAGCTGGCTCATCTGATTGTAAGAGTAAGTAGCCACTTCTCTTAAATAAAGAGGAAAAATTCAAGTATATTAGATTGTTATAACTTGACACAGTCAGATAACTGGGAATATAATGCAACTTCTTTCATGAAATTAGGTGCAAAACCAGAATGTTTTAGTATGTTAACTTCTATGTCTGTGTGTGTGCATGCATGGAATTTAGTTTTAGAATCATTTTAGAATCATTGTTAGACCTTTAACTTGACGTCTATACTGATTACAACAACTTGTTGATTATTGATTAAATTATTAGAAAACCATATGATCTAATTTTGTGTTTCATTATAGGAGTGTTAACCAATCTTAATTTACTGATATAGCAAATCACAAGAGACCCATATTATGTGTTAAAGCACTACACTGAAATCCCTACACTTAGATCCCTTAGTTGTAAACCACTGGACAACTCTGGGACTAGGAATGGATTCATCTGCATCTCAACTCCTCACTGAAAAGGAATTTAGAAAGCAAGGGGATCCACTCTGAACCTCATGACTCACCAGGAGAGTCTTCCACATATGTTTCCTGATTCCCATGCCAATCACTCCAGCCTGTTCCTTACCCATTGTTCCCTATTCCTGGATTGCCATGTAAGTCACTCCTATCCAGTTCCAGCCCCTACACATCTTTTTCGCATAGTAATAGAGTGAATCTTGCCAATGAATTCTATTAAGATGCACTTTCATAAATTTCTTTCTAAATTTTAAAATCACCTTTTCCCAAGATCTTTCCCAGTGATACTTTAAGACCTTCCACTCTTTCCTGTGACAAAACCTAGGGCTGAAACTCTTTCTGGCTTTAGAACAGAAGGATATTGAATTGATCTGTGAATTCAGTCCCTCACAACCATGCAAAGAAGTGAAGACAGAAAGCATTTGTTTTATTATTTACCCACGTTTGCTACTGCTTTCTGTAAATACTGTGTGCAATTTCTTTGACAAGTTAAAGGGAAGGCACTCCCTAACCTCTAAAATAGGGAAATAAGTAAATAAATAATAAACAGGAAAAAATATCAAGCCAATACATCTACTTTTGTAAGAATGGCCAGACTAAGTACTTTACAATCTTGTTAAGCTCTTCCTAATTACAGATGTTAACCTCATACTAAGACAAAAAATGTCATTTCCATATTCAGTTTAGAGCACAAAGTTATCTACTAAATATTATTTGGTGGTAATCACTAGAAATTGGAGGTTTTGGATAAACCTGACTTTTCCCACACAATACAATTTATGTGAGAGTTGATTTGCATTTTGAAAGCGTGATTGTTTACAAAAAGTTTATCCTCTGTCTTTAAATTCAGAGCAGCTGAGACGGTATCTATTGAAGTCCGGTATTTGTCATAAGACTCAATGCCTAAAAAAGAAATGTCTCTAATCAGCAACAGAGACAGTCATGTAAATGAGCATTTTAGATATTCTATCACTCACTGTTCAAATTCTGCACAAGAGCTTCAACCTTTCCCCTTTTGAACTCATATTATATGCAACTGCTCATTTAGCACTAGAAGCCAGTTCTCTTCCAGCCCTCAAATTCAGCTCAGAGCCTGATATTCAGATTACATTGTGGACATTCCAGGTGGTCCTATGTAAAAAAAAAAAAAAAAAAAAGAATCACAGCATGATTCTTGATCGGTGGTAATTAGAATCTGTCCTGAAATGATCCTTATCTGCTTGGACTTGAATTTTAGATTAACTGACACTGAGAAACCTAGGAGTACTGAGCAAGCTATAGAGACTATAGAAAGAAAAGATTAGACAGCCTCATATGACTAAAGAATATCTATAGAACTAAATATTTTCTGATTTTCTGCCTTTGTCAAAGGGAGAAAATACACTGTGCACCTGATTGACAGCAACACTGCTGATTTTTACCTTCACTATTCCATTTGCCCTCAAGTGTCCATTGTGCCTGAACTCTTGTATATACTCACACCAATAGGATGGCCCATGTCCTAGGGTACCTTCAGACTAGGTAGAAATCCAGAAGCAAGAGAGATGTATTCCCCAGGTGCTAGTTTTCAAGGAAATGATGCTGTATCAGTTGGCACAGTAGGCAGGTGCAACTTTCAGGGCCTTGGTAGCCTAATTGTTGTATTGACTAGTGATTGTTCTATTGAGTTCTATGTAAAAAAAAAACCAAAACAAAACACTATTAAAATTTAAAATTTATTAAAAACAAGTTTCAACCCCATTTCTTGAATAACATGAGAAAATTGTTATTTTCTGTCTTAAAACTAGAAAACGAGCCTTTTTATAGTGTTGGCAAAGAAAATGCAGTGATCTCAATGGTATATTGCAATGTGGCAGGTTTTTCATTACTAGATCCATACACATCTTACATAGAAAGTCAGAAAATATTACTGAATATTTACTGCTTGTGTACATAGGTCACATTAAATTAGGTCCCTAGGTTCTAGTCTTCAAGCCAGTGCCAAACACTGAGAGCCCCAGAAATGTAAGACCAAATTTTCAGCTCGATGTGGTTGCAGAGCACCATAGAGTAACTGTTGAGAAGATACTGAGACTACTGAACATGTGCAGATTGATTCTACTTTGCATGTGCACTAGAAGGGTGTTCAGCTGTACACTGTGTAGTTACAGACACTGATGTACTTCCTGCTGCCAACAAAATATTGCTGGTAGCCTGGTAAAGCTGCAGATTACCTGGCTGGCAGGCTGACAGCTGTGAATTTTGTTTCACTCCACATGAACTACAATGGATGAACAACATGGAGCAAAAATGCCCAAGAGCTTCCTGAGTGCCCATCAGTAACTTTCAGGTGTAGGCTCTGTAAGGCATTATTATTCTGTTGAGACAGCTAGATTTCATCTTTTGATGAAAATCTCTCCTCTGCGAAAGAAGAAGATAACGAAGTATTACTCTTTTGTCTCCTTCAGGAGAATCCTACCCCAAAAAGAAAGATGTCATAAAAACTGAGGATTGTGTGCACTGTCTTTTAGGCGCAGTTCTAAGAGAAACGTTATGAAATGTTGAAACAAAACTGTGCCTCAGGCTGCTTCCAAGTTATGGATCATCTGAAAAAGACATTAGATTCTTCAGCATAAATATCGCTGTAACCATACAACATTAACCACATGGTAGTTCACATGCTGAAGAGGAAAAAAACACTGAAATTCGGATCATGTTGTTATTGTCAAGTCTTTTTTTTTGCTGAGGTTGTATTGAGTGCTCTTCTGAAGTCAGGAAGATATATTTAAAAAGTTGTTTTTTAGTTCTGTCTTCCAGCATTTTGGTTTGGCTGGGAAGGGGGTAGTAGAAGTGTTTTCTCTATTTTGTGCTGATGTCAGCTGTGGTGTGAGTACTGGGGCAGTTAGAGCTGAATTCCCACTCTCTGCAGACTCAGAAGAGATCATTGCTATTCAGTCAGGCCAGGCAGAGTACACTGCAGTTTCCTATATGATGTATATGTCACGTCTCATTAATTCTGAGACACCTGCTACTTTGGAAATCAGGGTAAACAGAGCCATGTATTGGATTATAACTCTGCTGTGAATAAATTTATTTCCCAGCAAGTGTATGAAATGAGCAAGGCTAAAACCCCTCAGAACACAGAATGTCACAGTGATTGCTAATATATTACCACACAGAGAAATGTCTAATAAAACTCCTATTAGGATGTCATACCTGCTTACTACTGAATTCTCCAGAAAGTTTATTTGATATGTCTAAGCTAATTATCAAATTCTTGTTGATAAGAAGCAGCTCACTGGGCCTGAATGTGTCAGAACAGAATGACTAAATTGCGAGAATTCATGGGTCTCTGCTTTGAATAATTAACTTGACTCTTTGTAGAAAGCACACACCTTGGAAACTAATTTTCTCTTTGCTCAAAGCAATTTGTCCTTGTGCTGCCTTTGAAAAGGAAACTGTTTAACTGTGAGGTTATTCTCATCTCCATTCTATTAATCTCTGAGCTCTCTGTCTTATTTTCCTCTCAGTATGTTTTGGGATGTTGCTTTTGCACTGACAAAGCTCTGTTCTTGCTAAAAACTGAAATATGATGTTGTGTAATTTCCCACCAAATGTAACAGTTGTGTCCTTTCAGCACTGTCTTTGTGGCACAGGGCCTGTTTTTTTTCCCCTCCATAGTGCTGATTGTATCCACAGAACAACTTACCATTGGACTGGTAACAGCGGTACATGTTGGCAAGCACAGGGAGTACAACTGCCTTGGCAGTGACAGAGGCTCCTGTGCACTTTGGGTGAAATCCTGACTGTGCTCATGGTAACATCAAAGTGCTGACAACTGCTCTGAGACTGGGACCGTGTTGTTCCAGTCTCAGGGATGTTTCTTTCTCTGGTGGATCACAGCTGCCAAGAACAATACTATGTTCTCCCTGTGATTGCTTGGCTGAGGGAATGGTTCCCAGTCTGCTCCCTAGCGAACTCTTGTGTTCAAATTTCAGAAGTCATCATTGCATTTGGCAGTTTCAGCATCAGAATTAGAGTATGGGGGCCAAACAAGGTTTTCATCTTTGTTTTGTCCTTCTTAGAATTGAAGAATTATAAGCATGTCAATGAGAAACTGCAGTGCCCAGCCTCTGGTCATAATATGGGGAAAAGCGGAGAACTGCAAAATGTCTTGGCCTGCTGGAGCTTCATTTCCTCTGACTGTGTGACATGACCTGTAGCTTCCAGCTACAGAGCACTGGGCATGGATCTTGGACAAATGTCTATTGCCAGATGTCTACTGTCAAATATCCACAGACAACTATCCACTGCCAACTGTCTGCTGGATGCTTCTACACCACTGACTCTCTGCTGGGACAACTTTAAGCAGGTTGGCAGATGGCACTTGGTGAAGAGTGAGATGCTGCTCTTCCCCACCACATGGCCACGTGGCATGGTGCCAGTCCTCCCTGCCACACGGTGCTGTGCCACCGGTCCTGTCCATCCATAGCAATCTCCACAAAGCCCTTCAACACTGGTGGGAGCTCTGCATAGCTGCAGACAGTTGTCCTTTTCTTCTGGGCATGGCCTGAGGGCTCTTAGATCTCTAGGTGAACTTGGATGACAAAAACGCTGTGTTTTGAATAGAGCTGATTGGTTCAAAAGCAGGAAAGCAACAATGAAGTTTGTAGATGAGGGTTTACCTCTTCCAGTAAAAACAGTCAAGATCCCTCCAGAATGAAATGCCAATATGTTACAGGCTTTTGCTCAGGCTGTTTTCTGAATGATAGAGTGTCTCAGTATATTTTGAGCTGTCTTTAGTGGCAGGTTACCATAGTATTACTCCTCTACTGTACTGTTCTGGAAAACACACTTTCACTTGGATCCTGATGGAATACATTTTGAATAGGAGCTACTCAGTCTCTGATGTCAGCACTGTGCCTCTAGGAAAAGTTGGATGTGCTTTCCATTCCTAACGTTTCCTTAGCTCCTTGGTTCCCCTGTACTCTGTGAAATCTAGCAGGCATGCTTCTTTGCCATCCTAGTACGGATACTTTCAAAATAAGGACCATGGCTGTAGACATCTTTTCTTACACCAAGCAATACTGATTTTCTGCTCTCGCTTTTACTACAAAGAGACAAGGGAAACGTATAGCTATCTTTAAATAACAAAACAACAAGCTTGTTTTGAAGCTCTACTGTAATTATAATGATTTAAAATTTGCTCAAAATACATTAAAATATGTGAAATGCAAGGGTTAACTATAGTTAAGGAAAAGATGGATTCTGGATTGCCTGGACCAGAACTCCTGAAGTAAATACAACACTACGTTCTACAAACGGAAACCCCCCAGTTGTTGCTTGGTCTGCAAAGACTTCTTTGTAAGAAGCAGCATGCTCCTAATGAGGTGCAGCTGAAGGAGTTTGTCAGTGCAGGAAGCACCAGACATCATTCTCAGTATAAGCAGGGAATTTGTCCACTGCTCAAATTGTCTCTCCTGAAACAATAATTTCTGTACTGCTGCATGCTGTAAGAACTGAATCCCATCTCCATTTCCTATGTTGCATATAGAAGAACTGTTAATAATTTCTTAACAAATCATGTTTGCTTCAGATCTTGAGGTTGCTACTCTAAAATCTGTAATGGCCTGGGCAAGGTCTAAGTTTATTATCTTAATGCTGGGTCACTATTTATTAAGAAATAGTGACTTTAGAAAAAAATAACAAGTATTTCTTTCACATATAAATAGCTCACACCACTGAAATTTCTGTGCATTTGTTAGGTGTTGTTGTTGGCTTTATTCAATCAATCAATCAATCAATCATGTCTTTTCTCATGGAACAAGAGAAAATTACATTTTTATATCGTATCTTGTATATGAAACAAACATTAAAAGTAACTTCAAACAATAAATTGGGATTTTTCAAGTCAATCAAATAAAAAAATCTTTCTACCAAACATTTTCAAAGTAACAAATTTTCTATGCTGTTACTAGTTGATGAACATATGTTGTGTTGTTTTTTTTAAAAACACTTGAAAACTCTTTCACCAGAAAAAAAGTTATCCTGTTTTAATGGTGAATTTCTGATAAATGACTTTATAATAGGAGCAGTTATATTCCTAAAACAAAAGAGATTAAAAAAAGTTTTAGTCCTAATGTCTACTTCAATTGTTGCCAACTTTTGGACAAGCTATGTTTTTGTGGTAATTCAGAATACTGTTTCTTGCTGAAATGGGATAAAACTGTCATGTTTTGACATTTTCTAATCAGAAGTTTGAAAGAAGATAATTTTGTTGTAATTATACATGCTTTTGTGCTTACTTGACAAATGTTTTTAGCATTTTTTACAGGTAAATTTAGATGAATAAAATTTTCGGTAGCTTGCTTGACTTATTCCTTATTTTCATTATGGTTTTTAATTTAATGAATTTTCCTAATTTCAGGGGAAAAAAAAGTACTTGGGCTTTAAAAATTAACATTCTTATTCTAGATCTATCTATACCTAATCCATCTTTTCTCTCCTTTTCTTCTGGATAGGACAAATAGTCTAATTTGAATAAAGTGTCAGAGATACAGCAAATCACCACTACAAAAGAACTGAGGAAAGCCAATATCTGTCTCCTTTTGTCTCTCAATGGAGGAAACTCACACATGCTTCCTACTGGATTTGCAGGGCCCTTTGCTCTCACTGTGCGTATCCTGGCAGACAGGAGTCAGCTGCCTTGAACTCCCCTCACTAGTGCTGGGACCTGGGGATCAATATCCTCATACTTGGTGCTGAACTGTACTATTTCCTGGTATAAAACTCTCTCAAGCTGTTCTTGATGGAGCTCACTTCATTCAATCCATTGCAGGGCCATCCCCAGACCTGCTGCCTGTGAATTTAAGATGTTACACGTGTTGGGTTCTTCTCCATCAACAAACTACATTGTGCTAAGTCAGATCTCAAGGCATCAGTTTTCCATGATTTGATGGGGAGAAGCTATCTCTGGCTTCCTGTGCTTAACACGAGGGAACACTTTCTGCTCAGAGGGAATTGGCTGAAAAACCCAGTGGTCCTCAGTAAGCCTGCTCAACTTGCCTACCAGTCATGGGAGGATAGAATTGAATTTGGCCTTACAATCTATAGTGCTAAGAGAACAATAATGAGTCAACATTTAATGAATATAGCCTCAGCTTCTTTCTTGTCTACCTGTGTTTGGGTGGGTGATGTGAATCAGAAGACCACACTGCAAAGGGCCATTAGGTGTTTGAAATAATGTTCTCTGAGTTGAATGTTTATTCATTGAGGATCCTTGACCCATCATAAAATGGCATCAGAAAAACTTTTGTGAAGTTTCAACTTGGCTGCATGACTAAGTATTCAAGAGACAAGAGAATATAATTAATAGATGTTTTTATATTCCAGTGTAAATAATTTCTTACTCTAAAATCACAAAGTATAACACTTATGGATTTGTATGTCAATGACTCAGAGGAAATAAAAATAGTAAAGCAAGATTAAGGATGTATTGTTGGACATGACTGGTTACAATGTCATTCTTACATTCGGGCTTTTACTGAAGGAATATCAATTATGGAACAGAAAAGCATTGTCAAGGGAGGTTTGTGGATGCTGCTGCTGGAATGGATCCAGGTGGGACACTACAATGTTTTATCTAATTCTCTTTCCTTCATATGGAAGCATATGCAGAAGCCAAAATTACATGACTGCAATTTGAGTGGTGCTTTTCCACTTTTCTGCTTTGTTTTGTTGGGCTGATTTGCACTTTTGTCCTATTTTCCCATTCAGGGAAAAAAATAGGAAAATAATTTTTGCATGTGACAATAAATAAGTTTGTTGCTTTTGCTACTGTGATAGGTACTACCAAAATTTGGGTCACTTCCATGGACTTCAGTGAAGTAGATCTGATTTACAAAATTTTAGCAAATATCTATAGTCTAGTTTAGTTATACATGGGTAACTGAAAAGGAATTTCTGAAAGACATAAAATTTGTAATAACTTTTGTAAAGATAAAAAGAATCTAGTATTGACCTAACAGGTAGAATATACTTATTATCATGTATCATGTATTTTGTCCAGCTCCAGCAGCTGTATGACTCTGGGACTTTTCCACTGTGACGATGTCAGGTTGAGTGTTTTACTTCTAAGCAGATGATATGAGTGTCCTCCATAGGTCAATCTACCCGAACTATCCCCAAAATGTTGGCTTTATACTTTGAACATCAACAAACAAACAGCAAAAACTACTGTTTCCCCTGGGTAAATAAATTTCTGTCACTTTCAACAAAAGCACTTTGAATTGTACTATAAAGGCAAAGCCCGAGGTAGGTCAGTAGATGTTTTTACTCTTTGAAGGATCAAGCCTTTGTAGGAACTCAGTGCTTGTGACAAAATTCAAAGTCCCATGAGTTCTGTTTGGCTATTGGTTTTGCTGCAAATACCTCTAAATGTCTCCAGCTTGCAAGCATTTTCAGGCTTTTTAGTATTCTGTCCCTGTACCATCAGAATAACTAGACCTAATCTAGTGTGCCATATGGAGCACAGGGTTTCTCATCAGAGGAAAGACAGCTTTAGGTTGAAGAGTGTGAAGGAAGCTTATAGATGTACTTCTAGGTTGTAAGAGACTTTGATCTGAAGAGAGGCTATAAAAAGATTTCTTTTTTTCTGACTTGACAGCACAGCACTCTCCCTTGGCTTTGACAGTGATTGAATATTGCTGGGGACCGGGAAAGGTTGATAGAAAGAGGGCAGAAAATAGCAAGTCCCATAATTTAAGAAGCTGGAAATAAGATACAGATTCAGCTGGAGAAAGTTCACATTTTGTAGCCAGCGGATGACGAGAGCGCCATCCAAATAAATTAGGTTAGGTGAAGATCTGACAGTATTCAAACCCACCTGCATAGAACTGAATCTTAAAGTTGTTCAGAAGCTGCAGCTTGTGCAGAATTTATTGACCACTTGATTATGAAACAGGGTTTCTTTCTTGAGCTTTGGTCTACAAAATGCCTAGATCCTCCCTACTTCAGGAAAGGCTGTGTCCCCATGGTGCTTGTCCACATCTGCCATCAGTGTGGGCAGCTGCCTGTTCATGGGTTGAGAGAGGGAAGAGTGGAGGTTCACAGGGCCTCGGGGATGTGATGACAGTTCTGCAGAATGGCATTAAAGACACCATCCTCATGTTCTTCCCAGTTCACAGTGGCTCCAACTCAGTCCATGGGAAGGGACAGGGAGTGTCTTGTGGGGAAAAGCAGATGTGGAGTTGGTGTGGGGGAATGGTGCAAGGCTGTGCTAATGGCATGGAAATTTTTTCGCCTTCTGTTTTCTCTGTTTTAACTGATATGAGTTCCATTCTAGAGAAACCAGTAACCTGGCTGTCTTGGTTTAGCCAGTATGCACTGGCCATCTTTTTTTCAGGATGCACAAATAGATAAAGAAATAGCTCATGAGAGCTTCAAGAGTTCTCTGATGAAGCAGAGGATAAACCAAAATAATCAGAAACTGTTTTCCCCTGCCTGAAGACCACTGTCCTCTTCTAATGTTCTTTCCTTTAGCTTTTTCAATCATATGTTGATTATCTCTGTATTTTTACACATTGAAAAACATGTTTCTTTCTAGAAAACAGTTATTTGCCAGGACACCAAAAATAAAATAGGTTGAACTGTTTGATTGGAGGAAGGACTTCCTAACCCATAGAATAGTATTGCTTGCATTACTTGAGAATAGGCTATATTTGCCCTCTTGTCAACTTAATGGTTTGAGCTGATTTGCAGATAATAAATATTTACTCTCAACCCTGTGGCTAGATGTACACCTGAAAGCATATGTTTAAAGATCAGCAAATCTTCCCTCTATAATGAACACTGCGTGTAATTGCACAGTGTGTTCTAGGAAGCTGTATTCCTAATTTTACTCTACATGTAGAGTTTTCTTGACCACATTGCAATTAAGAGAATGGACTAAATTTTAATTCTTGATAAAAGCATCAACGTTTTAATTAACCAAAAATCCAGGAGAAAAAAAATGAGCAAAAAGATCAAGCTTCAGCACAGCAGAGCTGAGCTAATTTATAATCTTTTATATAAGAAATAACCTGAAGACCTGAAGGCTGATGTCAGATGAGATTGCATAGGACATTTATTTGAACTTTTTTTTTTTTTTTTTTTTTATAAAAAAGGGCTATATTCGGCTGCCAAACAATGTTGTTCTGAGTCAGAAAATTACAGAATCATAGTATCATTTAGGTTGGAAAAGACCATTAAGAATACTGAGTCACACAAACCAAGAGTGCTAAGGCTACCATTAAACCATGACCTTAAGCACCACATCTACGTGTCTTTTAAAAGCCTCTTGAGATGCTTTTTCTTGAGATGCCCACCACTTCCCTGGGCAGCCTCTTCCAGAGCCTGACAACCATTTGAGTGAATAATTTTTTCCTAATATCCAGTCTAACCTCCCCTCATGCACAACTTGAGACCATTTCCACTTGCTCTAGTGCTTGTTACTTGGGGGAGTAGACAGACCCCCACCTTGCTACAACCTCTTTGCAGCTGTAGAGGGAAATAAGGTCTCAAGGTGTTAGAAGAAAACTCAGTTTAGTGGCATAATTTCCTTGTACGCTATGCTTGTTTGGTAAGAATAAAAGGTTGGTTTCCAAGAAGAGTGTAATTTGAGAAAGAACACAGTCTGTCTTGTGGAAAGGGAAATAAAAGTTTTCACTGATGCTGCTTTCTGACTACACTTCATCATCCTTTCTCCACTGGGGATTGTAACACTCAGTTTGTAATACAAAAAGAGAAGACCCAGGTAACTCTGACACCCTTTTACCCATATATCATGACATGTAGGTACTTGTCACCCAGGTTTGGGTTTAATGGGAAGTTTATGAGTCCTGTGACCTTCTTGCTGTTTTCCTGTCCCCACATTAGGACTATTTATTGTAACAGCAGCTATCCAGTTCCCATTATTCAGACTACATCTGGCCTGTTACAAGCATCAGGGACAAATTTGGTTTGGGGATTTACTTGCAGACCCTGTGACAAGATTCTCAGATGTTTAAACAGCAGACTTCAGCAGAATCATCCATGTTTTGCTGTGCAGAGTAATTGAGAACCAGTCATGTGCCCTAATTAAAAGGACTGTATTGAAAAATACAAACTCCAAATATCTCTGTTTCCTTTAATACATTCTTTACTGCTTGTATTTTTGTCTTTCTTTTGCCTAGAAAACTATATATCTCTGCATCTTTTAGACATGGGCTGGTTCATGATGACAAATCAAAAGAAACTGCAAAAATAATGTCAGAAGTCAGGAGGTAATTCCAGTTTGACATGGTATGCTTCTATGGAAATTTGATCTGGATTCCCTTTTCTGCAGTGAACTTCCTGAAGGAATCTGGGAAAAATGGCAGGGCTGGCATTTTTTCTTAAGGTAAGTCCTGCTTTCAAAGCAGTAGAGAAATTGTTGTGAGTATGGAAAGGCTGATGTGTTTTAGATTTATTTTGCATTACAACAATATTCTAATCTTTGAAACTATTTTGGGCTTCTCTGAGTACAAAAGGTGTTTAATCAGCCCAACTACTACTACCCTGTTTGTTTTTTTTTTTTTTAATGTTTGTTTGTTTGTTTCCTTGTTTTGTTTTTTTTTGTTTCTGTTTTGTTTTGTTTTAATATCTGTCTCTACCGACCAGTTCAATTCTCACCTCTTTCTCCAGTATGTTGGACCAGCTGTGCACTAGCGACACAAGATGCAATAAGTTTCAAGACTGCAGCTGGCCACAACCCACATCCTTCTCTTCTGCCCTCTTTCTTTTATGTAGGGAATTTTATTTTTCATGATCCCAATTAATTTTCCTTAGAAGTAATGTTATTTTTATATTCTGTAGATAACTTCTTTTGTTTGCATACCAGTGTTTGTGCATACACATGCATGCTGAATTCAAAATTAACCTCTCATTTGCTTATGATTCTTTTTCAGTCATACTTGGGAAGGAGAGAGAAAAGATTTCTAGATTAAAATACAGTTATTACCTCCTGATGTAATGGCACAAATTAAAAATTCTTGAATATAGCTGAGTTTCAAGAGACACAACTGGAAAAACTTCATCACTGCTGTGCTGTCTTTAAGGGTAATAATTAATGTACCATTTCAGGATGATATATATGCCCATACATTACTGTTTGAATTACTAGGTTGTCTTTATGACTTATTGTTTACCAGATATCTATTTGTCTGGCCTATATTGCTCTAGCAGTGAACTAGGGAAATACAGAAACAGATCATGATGATGAGAACACGCTTCCTTGGGGGGTGCTGGTCTCTCTTTTTCAGGAGCTGTTGTAGACCGATGCAGCTGGGGTAACCCAGCACTTCTGGGCAGGGAGGGATTGTAGAAATTTTGGACTTTGGGATTTGCAGTCTGCTTTGGCAAAACTGACTAGTAATTCTGTCCTGCCAGGAAGATTCAGAGATGAGGTGTACTCTCTGTTCTTGCGGTGCTTTACTCTGGCTGTTTTCCTCAATTATTGAATGATATGAAAGGGAAAAAAAAGGGAGACCCTGTAAAGCTGATGGCTTTAAGAAAAAAATGGCAAATCCTGTGAAGAAACTGGTTTGTAAATTATGCTTGTTGTTAATGAATATCTTACTAGAAGAATTTCTTGTGTTTGCTGGGAGAACTGAAGAGTAAGTCACTGTATGTCCCAGAAGACTAAGTTTTTACAGCTTTGGAAAGCTTAAAACTGTGTGTCTTCTCATTAATTTTCAAACTATACCCAGTATTACTGCCATATTTACTACAATATGACATGTTTCAGGCTGGCCAGGGCAAATATTCTAGTTCTTATGATTATCTACTTGAGGGCAGTGTGCTAAGACTTTTCTGAATCAGAAAGTGAGGGTTCAGAGTGCAGAAATCTGTTTGAGTTCTGTGTTGAAGTGTCTTGGGTCAGATGACCCAATCCAGCTGGATGTATTTTACGTTAAACACACAAGGCAGATAGCTGGTTGGAATAATAACTGTGGCTGAACTGAATTTGAATGGACTATGAGAACTAACACAGTTGGCTCCCATTCCCAGAGGGTGTAGATAAGAATCACACAGACACACCCCAGTAATTAAAATTGTTTTGCAGTTGAACAGAAAAAAATATAGGAAGCTTTTATACTTGATTTTCAAAAGCTGCTTCTCATGAGGCAGATTTTTTAAAATTTCATGTTCTCCATAATCCTTTTTTATTGAGATAACTAATAAAAACACATTCTATTAAATATGGCACTGGCACAAATATGAGGAAAACCTCTAAAAATTTTATAATATTTATCAGAAAATATTAATTTTAAGTTTTTATTTGTTATTTATTATTTATTTATTTTGTAATTGGCATGCATTCAAGAACTAAATGTTAGTCTTTACAAAGAAAATAATGAAGAAAATTCAGGTGTGTCATTTTGACTCTGTGGACATAATTGTAAGATATATATTCATCATAATCAGGGAGTAAAACACCCATGATGTAACATTTCTGATTAATGAAAATTAACAGATCCTGACTTTTGAATTACGAGCTGGATAGTTGTGGCCAATATTAATGATTAAAGAATAATCCTAAAAGTACTGAGCAAATACACTTTCAGAAGCCTTTGCTCACTAAACTGTTTTTGAAATCTAGTTTCACCTGTGCAGTAATTCTAACATTTACAAAATCCTAACATTTACAAAATCCTAACATTTACAAAATTATTATCACTATCAACTAAATCTAAAAACCAAAAAGAATGACAGAATAGAAACTAAAAGAGATTGAAATAGGTATTATTTCAATGAAATACCTAATGTTATTTATTTTTCTTTTCTCTTTATTAAGTCCTTTAGATACAAAGCACAGGAAAAAAATAGAGAATGTACATTTCAAAAGAAATAAACTGCAATATTCTCTGTCCTGAATTAATTTGAGCATTTTCATTTGATTTTGATGCAACCAATATGGTCAGTGAGACACCTGCAGCTATACAATATATTGTTTTCTGTTGTGAAAATGTTACTCTGAAAATTATTCAGTGAATTTAATATTTTTTTTCTGAGAAAGAAGGTAATCAGTCATCAGATTCAGTATTTTATCATTTTTCTTCACAGCTGCTCCACTGCAGTTTGTTACCTTGCTGCTCATTAGCCAGCCTTTTCCCAGGTCCAGTAATTTGTAGGATAGCTCTGTGTGATTTGGTTCATCATGAAGTAACAAAAGATCACCCTAAAAGAGATAGCAAGATAGCAAAAGAAAGATAGCAAGATAGCAAAAGAAACCCCCAAGATGCCTTTTCTGCAACCTGTCACTTGGAAAGTTTCTGAAGTATTTCCCCCAGATATGATGAATGTTTGTGCTACCCATCCTTAGAATTCTCCACTTGCTTTTCTCCTTGCTGCTCACTTCCATACTTCTCTGCAACAGGTTATAATTTACTAATACATGTAGGATTTGGATATTATTTTTTGTCAGTTAAGTTTTTTGTCAGTTAATTTTGTTGCAAAATTCATAATCTAGGAGTCCAAATCATCCAGCTTGTTTTTCTGTTTTCACATGTGGAAAATATCTGGGATTGCTTCTTATCAGATCAGGTGGCTCTCAACCAACGGTTGCATTTACTGTGCTACAGTAATGAATACATGATAAATGGAGATGTATATTATCATGCAACAAAGTTTAACTTGGAGCAGTGGAGCTGAAGTTATATGTCCACAATATTATGTTCAATATTAGTGTTAAGTTATGGTATGTCATGTATGACTCTTGTGATACTAAAGTGAAGTCTCTGAAAAAGAACAATACATTTTTAATGTAACTGTATGCTAATGCTGAAATAATGCTGGATGGGAATTTTTTCACTGAGAAGCAGTGATTTTAATTTCCCAGGTACTTTTTCTATTTAGAATTTGAAAACTGTGTGGGACATATGTGAGGAACATTATGAGTGTGTCAATTTTGGTTTTTGACAGAAAGGTTTTGTTTTGTTGTCTTTTCACTTCTCTTCTTTGATTCACTTTTCCTATATAAAATACAGAAAACCAAAGCTAGTATATTGATACTTTTCTTTTACTTTCCCCTTCCTATTAGACTCTAATTTTCAACTTTTCTTGAAATTTCAAGTGTCTGTTTAAGCACCAGAGTGGACACTTGTGCACATGCACACACACACATTCGCACCCACAAGTAGACTTTCCAAAACAGGAACATAAAATTGACTCAACTTTACTGATATAAATATGTATATCATTGGTTATGCAGATCACAGAAGAAAGCCATTCTGCTTAGCTCTAATTCCATCAGGATCATTTACATTTTGAAGGATAAGAAAATGAATCGAAGATCAAAATAATGAGCTTTATTTGGCTTCATCCAAGATTTATGCTGACTGCTTTCAAGGGCAACTAAAACCATCCACAGATTTCATGTCCATATAACTTATTGTCTTTACTTTCAATATTTCATAAATGTTACAGGCAAAGTCAAGCTTTGCAGACATTAAAATTAAACATTCTTTTCCCTCCCAGTTTCCCTGAAACTTCAGTGAAATCTTCTGTTTATTGACTTCCTTGACGTCGTCCCTATAAATTACTTTATTTTCTCTGTAGTCCAAAAGTGTTACATACATTTTCTTATTTGTTTACCAAACATGAATACAGTGCTTGGTTTTATTCCCCATTGTTTCATATTGGAAAAGATTAAGTTTTTTTGTCTCAGTTGTTAATAATACAGTATACATTCCTATTGGCTTTTCTGCTGAAATAAATTTTTTAAACATACATTTCAGTTAGATATGTTAGATAGATGAAGAGATATAAATAAATTATTTTCTTTCTTTTTCATTTTTTGATTAAATATGACAACAACAAATACATCTCCCATACAGAAAGGAGGGCAATATTTGTCAGGCTGATACAGTGATTCATGCATTATCTTTAAGATCCAAAGGACTGTGGAAAAACTGATAAAGTAAATACGTTTTCTGCCTGCAAGTTGCTCTGAAGTTTTTTGTTTGTTTGTAGCAGATTCCCTGAAATTCCAAGGCTGAGAAACTTTGTGGAACAAGGTTTGTACTTAGTAATACACGGGAGACTTTGGACTTAGCTGAGTGAAAAAAATGTGATCAGAACCACTAGTCATTCTGTTAACATCCTTGATCTGCACGAGGGCAATGTTATGTGCAATCAATAGAGAACTAAAGTATAGGGTTACTTAGCCTTCAGTCTGACATTCACTGCCCTAGATCCTGATACCCATCTGTTATAATGCAAGTTTATGAATACAATATGAATATTGAATATAATATGAATATTATGAACATAATCCAAGTGAAATGTTTTTCATTGCCCTGCTCAATTTCAGAATGTATTCCCAATTGGTACAGGCCAAAAGAAGGGCTTACTTTCTCTTAGCTCTTTGTATCCTGAGGCTTCAAGGCACCCATGAGAATTATGATGACAAAAATATAAGTATTGTTTTTAACCTCTGGAAATATTTTGAAATATTGTTATATTGTCAGTGCATGATCTGTTACACTAGTACTGTCATCAACATTCTTATAAGAGATTTGTTTTGGTTTGTTTTATCTTTTTTAGTTAATGTGTCTTCAGAAAAGATATGTTAAAACATTAATTAAGTTCAAAATAGATAAAATAGCTATGTAGTATGTAGTTCATATTTAGATAAGGAAAATACATATTGTGTTAGGGCAGCCAGTTAAATGACTTATTAATATCATAGAATCATATGTTCATAAAATGGTTAGAGTGGAAAGGGACTTTAAAGATCAGTTAGTCCCACCCAAACTGCACGGGCAGTGACACCTCCCATTGGACTAGGCTGATCAAGGTCTCATTCAAACTGGCCTTGAACACTTCCAGGGAGGGGGCATCCACAGTTTCCCTGGACAATCTGTGTCTCACTGCCCTCACAGGAAAAACAATTTCTTCCTAATGTCTAACCTAAATCTACGCTCTTTCAGTTTAAAAAAAAATTCAGCTTCATAGTACCACTCCATGCCCTTGTGAAAAAGTCCCTCGCCAGCTTTCCTGTAGCCCTTTCAGGTACTGGAAGGCTGCTATAAGCCTTCTCTTCTCCAGACTGAACAATCCCAGCTCTCAGCCTGTCCTCCTTGCACGAGAAGTGCTCCAGCCCTCATCTCATCTTCATGGCTCTCCTCTGGACTTGCTTCAATAGCTTCATGTCCTTCTTTTGTTGGGAACTCCAGAACTGGACACAGGACTCTATCTGGGGTCTTACAAGAGCCAAGTAGAAGGGGAGAATCCCCCACTTCAGCTGCTGGCCATGCTTTCCTCATTGCAGCCCAGTCCTTTTTCTCAGGGTTGTTCTCAATCCATTGTCTGCCCAACCTGTATTTGTGTTTAGGATTGCCCTGACACAGGTGCAGGACCTTGCACTTGGCCTCATGGAACTTCCTTAGGTTGGTGTGGTCCCACCTTTCAAGACTGTTGATGTCACACTTGATTGCCTCCCTTCCCTCTAGTATGTTGACTGCACTCAATAGATATTGCAATAAAAATTGTAATTTTAGCATTGCCAGTTATACTGCTTGCCTTACTGGGAACAAGCACCCTTCAAGATGAGCATCCTGTCAAACCCATTGAAGTAGGTGTTTTCAGAAGTGTTAGGGCTTGGAGTGTTCCCACAGATTCACTAGATTTCAGAACACTGTGGATAGTCCCAGGAAAACTTCCTTTTTTCATTCTGCAAAGAATAATTTTGTAACCCTTAGTGAAACACATTAAAAACACTTTTCTACATTAAGTAAAAGAGTTTGACATAGAGCATGAATGCCAGATTCTTACGATATAGCCTGTGGGACATACAAGGAAGGATCAGTCCTTTCAAGAGAATATATTAGACTATATATATATAATATATAGAATTACTTAGGATTCAGAGGGCTACTCTGAAAATTCTGTTTCAACAAGCTGGATTAAGCAGTGAGAAAACATATTTTTTTAGTTTTAAATGGGTTTCTATTTTGGATTTTCTGAAGTCCATGAAAATAGGTGAATGGAAATGAAAAGAAAAAATGAACATACTTATTAGTTTGCTACTTAACATGCCCTGTCACTACTTAGAGTTCTTTTAGGAAGCTAGTAGATGCTTCTCTACATTAGTGGATGATTCTTTTGTTTCTTCTGCTCCCACAGACTGCACCTGGAAGATTTTTTTTAATTTTTATTTTTTTTTTTCTCCTGTGGTCCGAACCCTTTAATCAGATATTCAGATTCTTCTCATTTCTGCCAGTGTTGGTGCATACTGAGTAGTTCCCACTACTGGATATTCACAGGGATCAGCTTGACAGGGCTCTGAGCATCTTAGCTTATTTCAAAGTCATCCCTGCTTTAAGTCTCGAGTAGAACTAAACTGATTCCAGAGCCTCTTTCTTAATTATTCCATGATCCTCTGAGCACAGCCCTAATGACTCTCAGCTGCCCACATACACAGCTAATAATTTCTTGGCTTCTTTGTTAAGCCCTTAAGATTGTTGACATATTATGAGCACATGAATTTCTTCCAATTTAAGCCATGACAGTGTTCAAAATCCCAGAGTGATATTTTTTCTTTAATATAGAGACTGCTCATTCCAAATGTACATGTATCATACTAACCAGTCAGGTAAGAAAACAAGGTGAATGCAATGAAAAAAGTACAGACTTTCATGTGAAATCTGGTTTTCTTCTCAAGACTGCACCATTTAGTGTATAGCACCACAACGTTTGACACACATGAAAGCTGGAACTGTGAGCAACTTATCAGAGTTCTCCCCTTGATGGCAGAGTGCAGTGTATGTAGACTTCAAAGGTTAGTTATGCAGAATGGACTTAAAACTGTGTGAACTGGTTTTCAGATACTCTGACTTTGTCAAATTTTGCAGGAAAAGTGCAGAAATGAGATGTATTTAAATATTTCAGCCATTTCAGTTTTCACCTTAAAGTCTTACTTGCTCAAGAGGCACAGAGTAGAACTTTCCACATAGTAGTAAATTCCAGTGAAGGTGGAGCAATTTTGCTTTAAGGCAGCATGAACAGATATGCTATAGCAAGCTTTTGGAGGGCCATATTAAGGAGTGACCCAGGTATGAGATATCTGAAGGCAAAAAATAGGACTGAGTTCTTAGTTATGAACAAAAATATATCTTCATGGTTTTATTCAGTGTCGCTGTGAAAAACAAAGGCTTTGGTCAGAAAACAAAATATTTTGTACATGAATTTAAATACATGGAAAAGGCACTTTACGCTGAAGCTGGAATGGGCTGTTGTCCTTTTGGGAAAAGCCACAAAGAAGAATGTTCTGTCTTCTATATTTTTATCAGTTCCTTTGTCAAGACCATAAACCTTCTTAAAACAGCTGATTTCTGTATTAGTCAGACTATCAGATACACCCAAATCTGACATAGAAGCAGAATTTAGAAACACCACTTGTAAAAGCTAATGAGAATGTTAGCATGAGATCATGTTACCTGGGGAACTAATAAAACAGACCCCAGGCACCAGGAGAGATATGAAAAAGCTGGAAATGGTGTCTTAGTGTTGTAGTCCAGTTAGAAAAAAGGAAATAATACTTAGAAAAAATGACAGATAATGGAAGGCGCTGAGCATCTAAAGCCATGGAAACCGTTTGATCAGGTTTCTTTCTCTGCTACTGATATAGTTTTACAAATTATTCTGCACAATTTGGAGCTTTGCAACAGTTGGTAAGAATCTACAATTGATTTGAAATACATTGTTCAGTCTTGCTAAGCAGAGACCGTTGTTCCAGCCAAGTTTCTTTACCAAGTCACTCAGACAAATTAGGTTTGGAAAACAAACAGGGAAAAGGGGATATAAATGGAGGGATGAATAGGTGGCATTACAGAGAGAATTCAAAATAAGAGCAGAACAGAACAGAGGAGTGAAAAATTTAGAGCAGAAAAATGGAAGTCAGGGAGAAAAGTCAGTGCACAATTATTCTACCAGAATCTTATCTACATAGCACCACTAATAACATGTGATTAGAAAGGTGTCACATGTCCCTCTCAACCTTGTCTTATTTTGATAAGAAAAAGCTGTCTGACAAAGTGTGCTTAAGTTTTTGTTTTCTTTAGGACGAGGTGTTAACAGAAACCTCATTTTGTGTCTCATAAAAAGTGAAATCTTTCCTTGTTGGTAGCAGCAGAACCCCAGAATTAAGGACCATACGTGTCTGAAAGCTTGTAAGCTCAAGTAATGACAAGGTACAAAAGACGAAGTAAATTAACTCTGTCTTATTCAAACTGTTTCTCTTCTGAATCTGCTGATTGGTGGGGCTCTTTTCTTTCCTCTTGCTTCTGAAGAAAGAGGTGAGATGGCTAAACTTCATCTTTGACCACTACATAGTATTGGCTGAAGGAGAAGGTCCCCTATTACATAGAAATTGGAGAGCTATCTGAAATCTTACCTAGTTCCTGCTGACTGTTGTGCAAGAAAAATTGCTTAATATGCAAAAAGACCATCAGTGCAGTAAGAACCTCTGACAGTAGTCAAATCCTGCTTAGTTCTTGCTATATTGCCTTCTTCAGACACCATATAGGTAATTTTATTCTATGGGTTGACAAGGCAGGGTGAATGCCCGTTATATTTTCACACACAACAGGTAAATTGAAAGTCTTTTAAACCTTTGGGTGCCTAATCTGACACACCCAGAACAGCTTTATCTTTCAGAAAGAGCAGAACATCTCCATTCAGGCATTTTCTGCTGTTATTCAAATTTCTGTAAATAAACTTGTAGTGTTAATTTGTAAAACAATCCTTATACAGAATTATCTTCTGTGTAGACTGTTTAGATGGTGGAGGCGTTTTGTTTTGTTGTTTTCTTTTTCCCCTATAAAAGGGGCTAAACACTCCAGAAGATCAACACACAAGCAATCCAATGAACGGAAAAGCTAAAACTGGTAAAACCAGAATGAGTGAGAAAGGATTATTTTATGCAAAAGTCCCTACCTACCCCAGCTGTCTACAGCAGCTATAAAGGCTGTATTAGAGAATTCTGCATTCAGGGGACTCTAAATAGGGAGGAGGGATGTTTCACTGCCTGCATGGCTGTGAGGTGCTCAACACAACACTGCATGTACTGATAATTTGTTTTGGAAAACTCTCCTTCCAAAAATTAATAGCAGGGAATTTTCACAACATAAACTGAGATAACAAAATCAGGTGTAAAAGAAAAATCATTAGTCATTTGTGTAGATTTCCACTGAGGAAAACAAGATCAGATTTATTAAAGAAACAAAAAAAATCAATACAGATCACATTCTCAAAAGCAAATCTTGTATTGTCCACCCTTCTAGCAGCCCAGGAGATTAAGAGAAGAGTAAAAAAAAAACAAAACCAAATGAGACTAATTTCAGCTTATTTTTTGTAACAGTCAAAGATTCAATTAAATAGGACCTAGAAACCAGAGAATATTTTTGTACTGAAATGCACAAGGTTATTAAAACATAAAGATGGTTCCCCTACAACATGTTTCCTTACTATTTTCATCCTGAGGTATTCCATTCCATTCCTGTGAATTCTAGCTTTGCTGATAGCTAGTCTTGCTGATGATTCATACTATGTTGTCATAAATATATATAGTAATAAATGAAGTCTGGAAATTTGTAAGATAAGCAGATTCTGTGAATGATGACTATATTTCACTTTTTCAAGTAAAGAATGTATTATGTCTTTTGGCTTTCATTAACCTAAAAGCAAATAGAGTAATAGTTTGATATCACACAAAGAACTGAATTCTGGATGGTCGACACAGAAATCATTAATCTTCTGTTATCACATAAACACTCAACAAATCTGGATTTAGAATCAAAGATGAAGCTCTAAAAAAATGTATTGGTTTTGGTAGGAAACTGTTTGTTTATAATTGTTACATTTAATTTATGCCTCTGAAGTTTAGGCTTATCTTTAATACAAGTACACTTCCCAGTTGAACAGAATCCCATTAAATGTCCCCCCTTGCCCCTTTAGAAATGCACTTCATTATCTAAAGTACGTAGTCTCCTTCAGTCAAAGGAGACTATCTTCTTTTGCAGAAGATGCAGATGTAAAGCAAGGACAAACATTTTATTTTATCAGAAATTTTCTTCTGGCTCTTTCCTAATCTGTATGTGTTCTCTGGAGGTCTTCCAGGCCCTTTAAGAAAATGTCCCAAGTGTACTTGTTATGTTCTCTTGATCATATTAGGTGCTCAGAAACCATCATGACGAGCACAGCCTGAGACAGGCAGACAACATAATGAATGAGGTTGCATGACAGTGGCTAAATTTCAGAGTCTGACACTGATCTCACAGGCACTCTGTGGTGTATCCACTGACACACTGACTCATTGAAAAACACATCACTTCAGGGCATTGAAGTCACCCTAGAATATGCAATGAGAACTTTGCAGTCTAAGAAATTGGGACAAAATGTTCACTCAACAACATTATTGTGGTGTAACCTGTCAGTGCTCATGCTCTGCTTATTTTACAAGGACATGTAACAGGCATATGTTCTGAAAAGGTATGACTTTTGGCAATCCAAATATGGGTTTCTCTGTTCTTACCTAATAGTGGGTTTACTAAATTAACATAAGTGCAGATTTTCCTTGAAATACTTGATGGACAATTTTTTCTGCCATGAATAAACTATTAAAAAACATTTGGCTGCCTGTGGTTCCGAAAGAAACATAAGGTGGTCATTATATAGAATACTGTGAAACATTATCAATTCATATAATTAATAAATAATTATTTCTTATATACTTATGATGTCATATTATAATAAACTATATGAAATATATTGTAATATATGGGGTATATAATAATATATACAATATATAAAATATATAGTAAAGTACATTATTTCCTCCTTGATGTAAATATGAAAACAGATATAATTAGGATAGCTTAGTACTGGTAGCAGAACCTGAAGTGAAATCGGGGTCTCCTGGTGGACAGGCTTGTTCTGCAATGAAAGGCTCAGTACAGTGGACCTCATGTTACAATTTGTACTTCTTGTACCCAGTTCTCATCTCCTTCATTGTGTTACTAATGTTATGACCACTGTGATTTGGTAGGAAAATGTCAGCAAAGAGAAACTTTTGTCCTTTTTTTCTTTTTAACCAGAAACTTCATGTTTTTGAAATGACTGAAAGTAGGTTGGTAACACTGTTTGCCATTTATCTTTGGACATATTCAATGCTAACAATCTAGTTTATGGAAAATCAAAATGCCTTCACCCCAGATTAAAACCTACATCTTTTGAACATAAATCCTCTGGACTCAGTGTAATGGCTGACTTTTTTTTTTTTAATGATGTGTTGAAAATGGCACCATATCACATGTAGAATCCAGATGGGCGCACAGATGAGCTGCACAGGATAATACACTGGACACAATACTGTTGAGGAAAGAACAATGAAAAATGGTGTAAAGGATTTTTCCAGTGTTTTCTATTCTTAAAATGACGGTCTGTTCTGTCGTGAACTATTCCTTTGACTACTAAGTAATCCAGTTTCTGTTTGGAGGGTTAAAAATACAGTTGATAATTGCCCTTTTGTTACCCAGGTGTTTGAATTCTCTACCTTTGCAGGAAAACATCAGCTTCTTTTCACTCTGCCATCATCATGAACTAGACACCATGAATGAAAGAGAAACTTCACCTAATAAATTTGTTCATGAAAATGGATGAGATCACAATTTTGTTGGTTTGGGGTTTTTTTGCTGTGCCTATGAATTCTGATTCATATTTCTTTTGGGTGAAAGTTGCCTCTTTTTTATTTTTATTTAAAAAAAATTATGTTAAGCTAAGCAAGCAGTTCAGGAAGCATTAACACACATATAAAAAACAGATTCAGACAGCTCTGCATTGACTCTGAACGCTATTAATGTTTTTCTGTCATCACTACAGTAACATTTTTGACTTTTTGTTCCTTCTTTCTTTGAATTTCATACAAAGCAGCCAGCCATCGTTTGTGTCAGATGATTATAAATATTGTGCAGCTTTGTTTGCTTGCTGTTTGAAAGTTTGAAAGTTTGAAAGCCATTTAGCTTTGAAAGACTTTGGATAGGTTCAGGTGGAAGAACTTGTAAAAGGATCTGCAAACAAATCCAAACCAGTTGATTTCCTACAGAAATGCAAAACAAATGCATCTGGTGCAGATTACTGTAATTGTGTTGATCCCTGCTATTGTGATCCCAATATAGCTATATCCATCCATGTGCCAGTAACTTCAGTGGCAAACAACGCCTTCTTGCAAAACTCTATGTTGCCCCCAATTCAACATAGAACTTAAGCAGGCATTTATGTCTAATCAAGTGCTTGTACTTACTTTTGGAATTTAGGGTGACAATTGCTAAGCACACAAAACTCCTATTTATGTAGCTAAGCACCACTTCTCTTTCCAATGAACAATTTATTTTTGAATATGTTTATCTGAGGCCTGTGAGGACATCTGAACATGAACATTTGTAGAATGGGCTGTAGACTTATTGCAAGGTAACAAAATATTCTTATTGCAGATTTTTTTCTAGGATTATAATTGATCTGGGACTGTCTGAGCATTCTCTAATGATGTGGTGGGTTAACCTTTGCTGGCTGCCAAATGCCCACCCAACCAGTCCTCACTCCCAACACTCGTCTGGATAAGAGGAGAAAATACAATGAAAAGCCTCCTGGACTGAGATGAGAAGAGGGAGATCACTTACCAGTTAACAACATGGGAATAACAGACTTGAGTTGTGGAAATTAGTTTAGCTTATTGCTTATTAAATGGAGTAGGATAACGAAAAATGAACCATCTCAAACACTTTCCCTTCATCCCTAGTCCTTTTTCCCAGGCTCAGCTTCACTTCCAACTTCTCTACCTCCTTCCTCCAAGCAGAGCAGGTGAGTGGGAAGTGGGGATTGTGTTCTGTTCATCACACAATATCTCTGCTGGCTCTTCCTCCTCATGCCCTTCACTTGCTCCAGCATGGTATCCCTGCTTGGGGAGACAGCCCTTGAACTTTCACAGCCTGGGTCCCTCCCATGGGCTTCAGTTCTTCACACTCTGCTCCTGCTGAGATCTTTGCAGTGTTTCAGGAACAGACTGCTCCAGCTGTCGTGGATCACCCATAGGGATACAAGTCCTGTCAGAAGATCCGATCCAGTGCGAATATTACTCCACAGGGCCACATGTCCTGCTAGTAGTCTGGTCTGATGTAGGCTCCTTTCCACAGGCTGCATTTTCCTGCAGGATATGTCTGTCTAATGGACTATGAAGCTTTTAACAAACTGCAGGTGGCCAGGCTGCAGGGTGACAATCTGCCTCACCATGGTCTTCTCCAGGGGCTGAATCTTTGTTCCAGAACCGGGAGCACCTTCTCCACCTCTGCCTTCACTGAACGTGGTGGCTGTAGGGCTATTTCTCCCACATATTCCCACTCCTCGTCTCCTGTTGTGCAGCACTTTTTACATTTTCTTAAATATGTAATCACAGAGGGACTGCCAATGTTGCTGATGAGCTCAAGTTTGGCCAGTGGCTGGTCCATTGTGAAGCCAGCTGGCATTATTTTTACCTGACATGGGGAAGCTCCTGATGACCCCTGCAGTCCTGCCACCACTAGTAAAACAGCACCAGGTAAGTCCAGCATAAGCAGCAAGAGAACCGGTCAGAACTGGACAAAAAAATGCAAAATCATGAAAGATTAAAAAAAACCCAAACAACAACAATGTGGTAGAGGAGGCAGAATTATGTCATTTTATATGTGTAGGTAAGAGGTACATGAAAACTGGATCTTATGCAAAGGTTCAGGGCAACTGCTGAAGCATCCAGCTGAAAATGTGTTAGTTCTGAGTTCCAGTGCAATGATCCAGTCATCCTTCTCAGATGAAATGAATGCAGCAGGACAAAAATTTTGTTATGGGAAACATGAGCTATTGAAAAGGGAGTATGCTCATGTGCATGAAGTGTTCATACGAGTGCAGAGTACTGGCAAAGGTCAAATAAAACAAATAAAAGAGTGTTACTCTAGACCTTTTATCTGTTGCAAAGCTTCTTACAAGGCTTTTTCTCTACAATCCTATAATGTAATCTGAAAAGTCCTAAGAAGATTTAGCTAGTACATCCAATTTGCATATGCTAGAAAAAGAAATCTTGCACAGTGTATTCTGCTAATACATTATTATTCAGTTACTAAAAGGAAACTTTTCAAAAGTGTTAAAGAAAGAGCATGAGAATAAATGCTAACATAGTGCTTAAATTAGATGTTTTAACAGAAAATGGAGTTTCATCCAGTTTAAACACACTTTATAGCTGAGTCTGGGAGTGAAGCATATTGAAACACAAGTGGAAGGCCAGTGGGAAACTGCTCATATTTCAGATAGGAAATGTATGAGAAGAACAAAAGCAGATATCAGCCTGTCAGTATTAAATAGATTGCATCTGATCAAAGCTGTCCCAAAATACACCTGAAATTCCATAGTGAGCTTGGACAGCCTTTGGTGAAGTGCATTTTTATATGCAGAGAATAAAACATTTACAGAATAGTTTTTGTTATATTTTAGATCCATTTCCTACTTACCTATGCATTCTTGTCAAGTTCAAGACTGACAGGAGTGCTACAAAGGATAAGAAACTGCATATGGGAATTTTAGTCTCATGCAGGATCAAATTATGCTAATGAACTGGACTATAACACTAAATAATGCACATGGCTGTTTAAGTAAATCAAAGGCATTCAGTGACATGTACATGATCACTGTCTTATTAAAAGCAGAGAATGCAGCAAAATCTCTGTTGCCTCAGGGCTCAGTATAGATAACTGTTTGTATGGGGTTTAGGTGTGCTGTATGGTTCCCTATCCTAATACCTGAACACTTAATTCTACAGGTTTGGATCCAAATTGACAGGAAGGAAGGAAAGTTTTTTTTGCCTTGACACCATTGAACTACAAAATTTACCATGACTGGGGTCTCTGTGACATACCCCTTAGGTTGCTCTCTAATGATCCAATGGGCAATACAGTATTTGAGAGGCTTTTCTTTGCAGTGGAAGGTATCCTGCATGCCACAAGATGCTGCTTCTCTGTGTAGGCAGCTTGTACTTGGTTTAATTTTCTTGCACACTGTTTTTGAAACAGCTAAATCATACAACACCTTTGTCTTACACTAAGAGCTTGCATAAATTATGCTTGGCTGGCTTTTCAATATTTTTTCATCTATCCTTCATTTTTGCAGCCTGGACTGTAATGAAATTTTCATTGAACAAGGAGTTCATGTTGTGTCAGGCCTTCTCTCATCCCACGTTAAAAGATGTAATTTTGAAAGAAACATGCTCTTATATGGGCAATTTGCTTAACAGAAAATTTGCCCCAAGTATTGATGGAAATTCTTCCAAAACCAGTCAGTCACAAGCACAAGTGAGCACAAATGTTGATGAAATGTTTTTGTTGTATGCCATCTTTTTGTGCAGTTTTTGTATAGATGTAGAGAGTGACAACACCTTGGAAGCAGACAAGCATTTATTTTTTTACAAAATAAAAATACAGTTTTGTAATTTGAGAATATTCAATAATTTCTGATTTGGAAATAAAAAGATGTTATTTGTTTTGCTGTCTTTACTCATAAAAACTCTTTTTTTAAAAAAAAAGAAAAGAAAAGAAAGCTGAGTCAATTTTAAGTGATGGGGGCAGTACAGACAAGTACTTTGGTGCCCAAGTGAAGAATTTTTTGTGGTTATCACTTACAGCCTGTAAGGGAATTCTACAAATCTGTCAGAAGGTGGGAACTAAACTATGTAAGCTGGACATTATCTTGACAGACTTTTATGAAATGAAGTCTCTCTTGTGTCACATAGGCTGGTACTATTGAAATTAGAAATTTTTTATTCAGTACAGGCTTGTATTTCTTGTAGTGAGCTGGAGCAGCTGCTGAGCAAATAAACCCTTTAAAAATCGCAATAATTTATTAATTTAGTTTCATTTTCCTGCTTGTGAATTTTCCACAGGTAATCAAGATTTTATTTAACCTACTTATTGCTCCTAAAATAATTCCTACAGATAGTTAATTTATTGTAGCTTTTTCCTGATAAACCCAGATAAAACATCTGATAATCCATACTTATGCTGATTTTTGTGTAAATACTCCAGAGACTATCTTACAAATTATTTTTTCTAGATGCCTATGTAGAAGAACACTGAAACTGCTTCAACTTATTCAGCACAACTTATCTAGGGAGCTGGTCATACAGAAGTTTTTTTAGTGTTTGAGGGGGAGTGGGTAGCACTGTTAAAATAATATATTTATGAAATTAATATCTATTTTCTTATTGAAGCATAACATTTCAGAAAATAATCCAGACAACACTTTTCCACTAGGAAAACTGCATACGGACAAAATAAAAATGTTATGAAATTAAAAAAAAAAATGTAACTCGTGTTATTGTTGTCAAGGTTGTTTGGTTTTGTCATGACAAAACAAGTCATACTGGGGCTGGTTCTGCAGCCATAAGGTACAGCAACACAATAGGCAATGTTACTGTTAAAATGGGAGTTTAGCTTTACTTTTAGGCCTAGTCTTGTGCATAGAGGTGAAATCCTAGCTTCATCTGAGAGGCATTTCAAAATAGTATCACTGACATTGGGCTTTAGGGAGTAAATAATATTTACACAAAAAGGAGAGAAATATTGGAGTGCCTTTTCAGTGGAAGTGTAAGCAGCTGGAAAACATTTGGTGTGATGTAGACATCTTTCAGTTATGACCCAGAAATTTCTCCAGATGTCCAGAGACTGTGTGATGACAGTATTGGAATGAAGAGAAGAAAAAGCTGATTCATTTGGTATCCCATGTGCTACAGCAGCTGCATTAATGAGAACACATAAACCGTACCACTATGTGTAGTGGCATATTAACAGACTTTTGCTATACTTGATCTGACTAGCAAGACTCTAGTAACTCCTATTATGTTTGCTGCAGGGACAAGAGCATTTCATGGTTAAAAAATCCAATATTTATGTATGTTAGACAGAGAAGAGCATAAGTTTTGATTATCTGGCAAGATTATTGAATTATTTTGGGTTTTTTTGCAGATACTTGCAGAATTTGGCTTTTGGTCCTGCAGCAGGCATTTTGATCATTTCTGCAGCTCACCAAAGTTAGTACAAAGTCCTGAATATAGAAGCAGATGGAGTCTTGAATGAGTTGATTATCTGGCTCAGGTGTTTTCTTTTATTGACATTCACTTTAGGCTGAGTTGTGCCATCTTACAATATAAATTTGAATTGTCTTTAATAGTTATCTTTTATAAGAAACAAAAATATGACAAAGCTTTCTGTGATGTGCAAACCATTTCCTTTCCATACACCCACATCTGGAGGCTCAAACACTCACACAACTGTATTCCTCCTTGTTCCCTTTGGGGATGAACATTAGGTTTATTCTGTTATTTTAGTTAACCTTGACAGGAATGTATAAAAGGAATTTTATTTTCTCAGAACACAAACTCACTCAGCAATCTTGGTTTTAATCTGCTATAGTAATAGGTCACTAGTAGGTCACTCTGACCAAATGCATTTTATAAATTGCTCTTTGTATCTACAGGGAGACCTAAAGGTTTTGTGGCCACAGTATCTCTTCCTTCTGGAAATTAAATATTCACCCCAAATTCATAAAATCAGAATCATAAAAGAACAGGGGTTTGAATTTATTTATTATTTGACTGAGAACATTTTTACGAGGTAATAAAATCCTTTTCAGCCAAAGGCATATTGTACAGACAGATCCTGTTGATGACAAACACTAAACCAAGAAATACCTCAAACCTGTTAAACCAACATAATTATCAGTTGTAAATCAATGTCATAATATTAAAAGGGAGCATTTAATGGATAAAGGACAGAAAGGATGAAAAAGTCAGAAAAAATAATTTAGAAAGGAAAAAGGTCTGTCTAACTGTAATTTTGTTGTGTTCCCTCCTTTCATGGGAGATGCTGTTGTATTTGAAAAATGAGATAATTCCCTTCCTCTAGATTGTGGACTTGCTCTAAGCAGCTGCATGTCTGTTGTCAGATTGCTCTATGAGTATCTTGCCCTGGGCACTAAGAGCTCTGACTCAAAATCTGTACAGGTCAGTGGAAAGGTTATTCTTGACTCTAATAACCTATAGAGAAGCAGTTTTTTAATTAGGGCTGGTGTCCATTTGTCACCTTGGAAAGCAAGATGAAAATGATCGGTGACTCCTGTATTTTCCTTTTTGTTTCTGCCAAAAGCAGCAGAGGCAGCATAGAGAAAATAAAAGGATGCTGCATATGCAAGAACTAAATTGGCTTTTCTTTCCAGTGCTATATCACCTCTGAACAGCATGGCCATGTTTGTGTTTGGCCCTTGGTGCCTGAGGTGCAGGCAGCTGAGCCTCCAGGGGAAAGTCAGCACAGCACCATGTTGCTTCATCTGGATGAGAAAGACTGAGAAAACAAAGCCTGATGTCATGACAGTGGACACTAGACAACTAGTCCAGAGGGTCCAAAAATAAGAAGGGAGTGTTTAAAGGATGGATAACAAAAACATCATGGCAGAAGCGTATGAACTCTGTTGAACCTAGTAAGCATATGGATACAGCCCATGAAATATAGTACAAAACCTGTTACTTGAGGGTTTTTTAGTTTGAAAAGGCACCTGGATTAAGCTTCATTTTTTCCTAATTAGAGAACTTTGGCCTGTTGCCTTTTAAACAAATGAAACAGATTTCCATTTATTATCCCTGTTTTCTCTGACAAGCAGAGGAGTGTTTCACAAGACAGCATTGAATTGACACTCAGCACAGAAATGCTGGACCTTCTGGTGATTCTGTCTTGCTGGGAGCCATGAAAGTATTGATAGCAAGGGACAGCATGGGTTTCCTTCAGTATTGCTGTGTAGAAATCTTTAGAATCAAGCACAGGACAAGGTTTACTGTGCTTAGTGGGAAAAATCACATAACTGTGAACTCAAAACCAAGTGACTTTCGAAACGAGTGAATTTATCTGCCACTGTTAAAATTTCTAATTTACTCAAACTATTAATGAACCTGTGTTTAACTTCCTGACAGACTGAAATGTTCTAAATGTTAATTCTGAAAGGTTTTTTGTAACTTCTGATGTTTTTGAATAGAAAATAGTACATCAAACCTATTTCAAAATCAATCCAAAGGCATGAGGAGTTCAAATTCAAGCTTGGCTAGCGATAGGACATGCCTCTTTGCCTGCTTTAATTTTATCTATTTGAATTTTAAGTTTGTATTCCAAAGGGCATACAGCACAGTGATACACTGGAGTGAATTCAGGTTTTGAACTTTACACATTTAACTCAAATGCTCCAAAAAAGTTTAACATGTGGAAAGGCTCTTTTCCACAGTGAAAGCAACACATTTCATGTTTGGGTTTTTTTTTCCATCATTGGCTTCCAACACCCCAGTAAATGTACCCTCAGCAAAAGTCTATGAGAAGTGAGCTGTGTCAGAATGGGCTGTTTTTCCCACACAAGCCCAACATCATATGGTGCCAGAAGTAACTCTCTGATGCTTACTTGTGAAATGAGCACAGTATGAGGGTTACCACTCTACCAAATTCAGGTAACAAATGGTAGCTTAACTGCCAGCAGAAAATGTTCATCCATTTCAAAGTCTAGGATAATTCTGCCTGGGTGGTCCCCATTGCTGAAGTAATTTGAAGACAATTCTGACATCTTGCAACAAAGAAAAAATCTTTAAGCAGGTTGTGGTTGCACCCTGCTTCCTGCTCTGCTTTGGTAACAGTGTATGGAGCTTGTAGGAAAGACAGGAATTAGAACAACTAATTTTGGAAAAGGTAGTAGACAATGGATTAAGCTGAAGAAACAAAATTTGCTATTGTTACCAAATGTCATGGAGGAGAAAAGAAGGTGGGATTAGGGAGAAATATATTCAGTATGAAAACAACTCAAACTATAATAATTGAAGCAAAAAGAGGAAGGAATCAAGGAAAAGGTTCAAAACTCTTCAAATAGGAATTGAATTTTAATTAAGTAACTTCAGTATTCTTTAAACAGGAGTTGCTGAAAGGCTTAACAATTAAGTACTAAGTATGTATCTATTACATTTCAAATTCTGTTCATCAAACTATATGTTGTAAGGCTCTAATTCAGTTGTGATGTTGTAGTGCCAGGAAATAGACACACAGCCAAATTAATTTAATAAGGCTACAAATATCCAGGGGTAGAAGTGAAAGCAAATATCACACCTGACAAACTGGATCTACTAATTTTCTCATGATCTTGCTGTCCTGTCTCCAGCAATGGATGAAACCTGAGCCTTAAGGAAGAATACAGTCACCTTCAAGATGAACTCTGTATGTTCTACTGTTCTATCCTATAAATTTTCATTAATTTTCCCCCCCTTTTTAGAATTAAGAACTATAGGGCTTTGGTGAAATTGTGTCTGTTTTTAGCAACTCTTCTGGAGGCCAGCATAGGCTTTTCTGGTCTTATGCCTGTAAACATTTTTTGCTACAAGTAGGAGGCTAACAAGCATGACAATAGTTCGTAATGTACAGCACTTGAGGAGGCAGGGGTGGATGCTGAAATAAAGGTAACAATAAGGATGCTATTTTGAAATTATAATTGCTTCTATACAGTGCTGATGGCACAAGTCCTACGCTGTAACTGCAGGGATTTCCTGTGCTTTTGTGAGTGCCTCTTCTCCCATGGCAGCCTCAGTCACTGTGCAGAGGTAGCAGCTTGTTCTGATGCAGGGTACATAACATCTTTTGCAGCTTCTGGATCTTTCTCCTTACCCTGTACTGAGAAGTGGTTTAGTTCAAGCAATGGTACCTGTTCTTAGCATTTGAATACTGCGCTCCTGAAAAATTTCAGATTATTTTTAGTTTCCTACTAATTTAATTATGGTATTATTGTTCTACACAGTAAAACTACATATTATTATGAATTTTGTTAATCACTTCGCTGTGTTATCTATGGCTTGTCATCTGGTCTACCAGGCTGCTTATTTTATTATTTTATTACAATTATTTTATTATTTTATTGCTTTATTTTTTATTTTCTTGTTTTAGGCTAGTGCAGTGGTGTTTTGGAAGCAGGGGGGACACAAAGGTGAGAAAATACTCAAAGCTCAAATTCTGTAGTTGCCTCTGGCCAAGTATGAGTAGATATGGAAAGCTGGCCGCACTTCTGTGAGTAATGTGTTCAAGATGGGGAAAACGAAACTGCATAAAACCAGACTGATGCCAGAGCAAAGACACCTTAGGCTGGTGTGGAAGGAGAGGGAAAAGGTCTGAGCAGTCATTTCCCCACAGCCCGTAGTGAGATGGCAGCTGTGCCCCTGCAGCCCATGGAAGAGCATGGTGGAGCAGTCTTGGAAGGACCATGGTGGGGTAAATGTGGATTTGTAGCCCCTGAAATGTCACAGGTGAGCTGATGTGAATAGGCAGCTTGTGCAGGATCACGGAGTGGGGCTGGTGTGGCTCTGCAGCCATGGAGGACCCCGTGGCAGGGGAGGTGACTGCTCCTGAAGCAGCCGTGACTCTGTGGGCAGCCCGGGCTGGAGCAGTTCCTGAGGGACTGCACCCCATGGGAGGGACTCATGTCCCAGGGGTTCCTGAAGGACTCTGTCCCGTGAGAGGGACCCTACGTTGGAGCAGGGGAAGGCTGTGAGGAGTCCTCCCCCTGAGGAGGAAGGAGCAGCAGAAACACCGTGTGGGGAACTGACCCTGAACCCCCCTGCCCGTCCCCTGTGCCCTGAGGGGGAGGCAGCAGTGAAGTGATCCAGGCCTGGGGAGAAGGGGAGGGGGTGTGGGAAGGTGTTAATATGTGGCCATGTTTTCATTTTCTCCTTGCAGATTAAATTATTTTTTTTTCCTTCCCAATTTGAACCTGTCTGTTTTTTGCCTGTTACTGTAATTGGGGAATGCAAACCTCCCTATCCTGGTCTGGGTTAAGGATACTTTGGATGGATTTTGTCTTCCCTGTCCCTCACGGGGGGTGGGGGTGATTGAGCAGAGGCTGGGTTGGTACCTGCTGGGCCTAAACCAAGACATTATTTTATCTTATTTTAATCATTCAGCTTCATCGTGGAAATGGATCTAGTCAGAAAATCCTGGTGCAAAAGGATTTGATGGGAATTCTGGTGGTAAATTAATCACACAACATAAGATGCCTAAATGCCATACTAGAACATCTGTAAATCATATTTTCAGCACTGTGTGATTTTCTTTAGAAGTGCTGCTAGTTCAGTCCTGCAGAGGACAGTGGTTGTGGTTTCTGGGTATACACAGAAATGGCATGAAGATGCCTGTATGGTAGGAGATGGAAGAGATCACTGAAGTTTATTGAAAGCAAATTCGATACTCATATAGCAAGTAAAAGTCATTTAATCATATTCTATATCTGTTAAAAAAAATCAAAAGCAAACCAAAATCATTAATCCTAACCAAATTTGCTAGTAATACTGGTCATGAATTTTCCATAGGTTTCTTGCTTTTTAGTGTAAAATGGGGTTTTGGAAGAAAAGCAATGTTCTCAAGACTTAACATATTTTTGACAATCTGGCAAAACATTACTTTTGAGCTAACTTTTCATGTCCAAAGAGTTCACTACGAAGCTGCAAACGTCTAAAGTTCTGCAGTGTCTGGAGGGAATTATAATATAGCTATACTGTACTATATAGCCTCTGCTCTCTGCTACACTTTCTGTGGTGGACCGTCTTCCATCCTCAAATTAAACTAAGCTTTCTCTATCCATGAAACCAACAGCTAACTCTCTGGGATTTTAACATATATTGACAAGGCTGATTAACAAAACAATCTGTCTGAGGTGCAAAAAGAAATCATGAACAAAAAAACCTAAAAGTTGCTGCTGTTGTGTTGGGAGCTTTATTGAAGTCTACAGCTTCTCAATTTATGCAATTTCATGGAGAACTCCGGTATAGCTTTTTTAAGCAAGTGTCCAGTCACAAATTCTGTGAACAAGAAAAGTATGATATGATCTAGAGTCATCTTAACAGCTTGATACAGAGAAATGAAACTTAGATATGATGAAATTATTCTTAACAAAGTTATGATTTTTTCTCATTCCTCAGTTATCATGTATGGTATATTAAATATGAAATTACAGGTGTGCTTGTGGTGAATCCTTATATTTTATAACAAGAAAACTTGCAACTTGGAATCACTTTTTTTTTTTTTTTCCTGAATTCCACAGCATAGTTCAGTGTTGATGTAACCCGCTTTTGAAGCTGTTATGCATACCTGGTGAGTTAAGAGTCCGTGTGCTCTGGAGTCCTGTTGGTTAAAAGACTTTGTAAATTTGGGGTAGTAGTTTTACTATTTTTATAGTCACAAGGGGCAATGTTTACAACTTCCAAAGAGAAATAACTTTGTCAAACACCTGTATCCATTTTGGGTAATTTCACGGTTCTGTGCAATTTGTAATCAGTTCTTCAGGGAAACAAGGAAATATCCTCACTTCCCCTCAATCCCTCCTGCAAACAGGGGGAAACAATATGTCTAGTATCTCCTGGGAATCATAAAAATATATTTTGTGGTTTGCACCATATAAACAGGTCATAATGTCTAATCCATACTACATCTTTATGTGAAAAAGATATTGGCATTTGGGGTATCACAGATACCTTTGTCTTCTCCATCCTGATTACCAACCGATATTATGTTTTCAAATGACCCATCTTTCTTGCGTAATAAAGCATTTCTTTTCCACATCAAAAAGACATGGCTAGTTCCCAGTGAAGCAATCATGGTGCAAAAAGAGGTTGCAGTGGAAATGATACCAATCATGGCTAGATAGGACTATTAAGAGAGAAAAATGACCTGGAAAGCATACTGTATGCTAATGCTTGGCAGTAGAACCCCCTGTTGTGACCCTATTTTGGTTCATAAACTGTGCTTGTCTGATGAAAAAGAATATGAAGAAAATGCTAAGGTTGCCTCATTGTGCATTCAGGAGTTCAGAAATGTAGGAAGCTAATTCCACAACCTTGATTCTTTTTTCCCTTAGTTGTTCATTGTTGCATGTGGCCCATTATGGGATTGCACAATATTTTGTAAAAATGTCAGAGTTCCTTCCACTTAAGGAAGTTCCACTTAAGTTCTTAAAATTCAGATGCACATTGTACTTGTAAATTTTAGTAACATTTTTTCACCCCAGATTATTCAAGCAATTAGATTTTGTCACCACAGTGTAGTATATCTTTATTCTTGCATTACATTTTTTTGTGTTTGTTCTGGCCAGTTCTAGAGGGAAGTCTGGAACATTTTTCTCCCATCTTGTAGGCTGCTTGAATTTAGAACAAACTATTATTTACAGTTTTGCAGCTACAATTTAAATTACTACAAAATAATAGTAAACTATACTGTCTCTCACATGCAAATCTAATGTAGGCTCTGCAAGGAAGGATCTGCTTATGTTGATCTTTTCTATCAAAAAGAATATTCCTGGACTTACTGCAGTGCTTTTACAATCCAAACACATTGTTATGTGGGATTTCAGCTTTGTACACTTAACTGAAGAATGTATGAATTTATTAGTGAGCTCAGATGTAATTAGGCATTCAATACATAAATGCAATACAACTTACTAATATTTAAGGTATTGATAAACATTACATTGAAGGTAAGGAGTAAATAACTGTATCCTGAATAGATGATGAGAAAGAAGGAGGCAAGCTAAATCATTTACTAAATCTGACACAAGGATTTGAATTTGTGGATCCTCAGGTGCTACCCATTCAGTTGCACATTCAGACTCTGAAGTAGTTGATAGCCCTGACAAAACATTACCAGCATTGCAATTTCAAAACTTACTGGGGTTTCTGCCAGCACTTAGATGGGCTTAAGAGTGGATGGTAGCTCCATCTAAGAGTGGATGGTAGCTCCATTTATCCTACCATATTTTGTCCTTCATCTTACATGTCAAAGGGGGTGTCCATAGCTGTAAGTTGAACAGGGCTTCCCATAACTGGTAGTTTCTCACCTTCAGATTCAAGTCATTCCGTTACATGCATCCTCTTGGTGATCATGGTGAATCAGTGTAAGGGTTTTTTTGTCAGATTCACACTCATACAATGGTTTTGTTTTAAAAAATATCCTAAAGATTTGTCTCTCTTTTCTCCCTTCCCAAATAAAATTCTCTCTGAACCTTCAATAACACACAGGGGGGTTTGCCAAGCATTGTAGGAGTTGGTGGCAGGCAGCTGCTGGCAAGGAGCTTAGACACTTTTTCTTGGTTTGTATGAATAAGTTCATTTTGGCTCATTTTGTAACTTGTGAGGTTTGGTAAACAGAAAGAGAATGGCTTCTTCTAATTACAGGTTCATATTTTATATTAACTTAAAGGTATTGTGCTCTTTCTACTTGGGAGACTTGGAATCTATAAACAGATGGTTTCACTAAAAGGTTTCGTTTTGTGAATAGGATTTCACATGTGCACCTTCACGCTTCATTTCAGTGATTTTTGCACAATCAATGGAAATAAGTTTCCACTATTTAAAATTTCTAATTGTTACTCTTAGATTCCTAGCAATTGTCTGGTCAATTCTTCTTTTTTTTTTTTTTTTTTTTTTTTTTTTTTTTTTTTTTTTTTTTCTGCATTGACACTGATAACCATTCCTAATTTATAGTGATTGCTTTTGTTACATTACTGACTAGAAACCATTTAAGTCTATGTACTGTAAACAAATTTATTTTATTTATCCATAAGCAGACAAGAGATTGCTGCTTTATTTATTTATAAGATGTACTTTTAGTTCCTTCACAAACACCCAGAAAACCTCTGATTATGAAGCACTTATTTTCATACAGTATTCAGGTAAAAAGCTACTGAAAAGTGGGTACCCTAATGAGTGCAGATCAAGGTAAAGCACGGAGATACTGGATCCTGAGCAGAACATCATTGTTACTGTCTCTTAACACAGTGAGTATAAGCTATTTGTTTTCATTTAAATTCTATCTTTGGTCTATAGAATTTGGATGGCTTTTTAGTTCGCAACGACTTTAGCTGTGCTATACTGTTGGAGGCTTCACAAACTGTTATAATAACCTGCAAAGTTCCCCTCTACCACACTGGCCTTCTTGCATCACAGCTGCTTATAATTTTGTAGACTAACCTGTGCTTGGGAACTGCTGTGCTGCATCCTTGAATTGTCCACGTACCTTTCTCTGCTGTCATGAAGATCTGTTATTTATCCATAAAACAACATTTGCCCCAACAGCAATGTGACAGGAGACAGGGTACAATGACTGGAATCTTCTTGGAATATAAATGCACATAAAAGTATAGCCTGTGCCCTGAAAAGCTTACAGTCACGAGGCAGTCAGCAGACCAATAGTGGCAACAAGGAATTTAACAAGAGCAATTCTGAACTTGTTGTATCTGTTGCCTGAATAAATTTTCCTTCTTTCCAACATTGCTTATCTGTTTCAGGGCAAGGTGCTGATGGGGCTCTGAAATAGGCAGTGCTGACTGTTTTAAACTTTGTGCATCTGTCCTGGTGAAAGTCCTTTGTGGGGCTCTGAAAAAAGCAAACATTGCCTCTAACAGGTGGCTGCACACACATATTTTTTCAGACATAAACAAGTGGCCAAGCCAGGCAGCCTGAGTGGATCCAGCTGCACCTGGACTCCTATCTGAGAAAGAGTTTAGAAAGCAAGGGCACCCATTCTGAAGTTTGTGAGTCAACGGGGGGGCCTTCCCTAGCCATCTTGCAGACTCCTATGCTTTGATACAACACCTGAAAAGAATCAATTTTAGTTTATTTATAGTTTATGATGCTAGGCCATGGGTCAGAAGAGCAGTTCTGTAAAAGTGGAAGGCTATGTGTTGTGAGGCTTTGGCATTATAGTCTTTCTAAGTATTGTTATTGTATATGAAATGGGAAAATCACCATGTAACAGTAATTTCATAAGAAATAATTATGTGCCCTGAAAAGGAATAGAAAAGCTACATTTATGGACTAGTGCTCCCATTGATAAATAAATTAGGTTCAATTGCTTCATATACATGGAAATTACATCCACTGCCACGTTCTGCAGGATGTTGTCTTGTTCTTTCAGGTACATCAACGCACTGAGCACATGTGCATGGACTCAATAAGTCTAGTTCACACTGAAAATAAACTACAGCTCTTCACCTCTGCTGATAGTTACGAAAAAAGGAACATGCAGCTCCCACAACTGTATTACAGTGCAAGACCACAGTTTATAAACAAAATTTCCTCGAAGAAAAGGAAAACCTTTCTTTCCCCAGTCTAGAAGACAAAATAGTATCTGAATCAGTTTCATCTGACCATGTTTTTGGTTTATTTATTTCATTACAGAATAGTAATGGCTCCCTAAGGTTCATCACAGCTTTAAGATTACAGTCCAGTCTCTGCAAAGCTGGGATGTGACACCTGAAGCAGATGGTGTCCACTATATTACTATCAACATTGGCACATTTGTGAATTATCTGTTGCTTTTGAAAGTGGGCAGGAGAAGCTTTTCTATGTTCTGAGGTCCAGCTTGTGCACTGGCAAAGTTTTCTTCAATTTACTTGTTTATTTTTAGTGAATGAAAGCTCACCACCTGAAAGTTCAGATTCATATTGCATTTAGCAAATATTTTAATCTTTTCTTCTTTCTCTCTGCTCTTTCACTCTTTTTACTGCATGTCTGACCCACCTAGTGATGCTACCCTCACACCCACAAAAAATGACCTGTTCAGAGCCTAGCTGAAGGGTTAATACCAGTCTATCACTGTGATTGAAAATTCCATATTCTTCAAAGTCAGAAGAAAAGTAGGCATGTATGTATAGGAACAGATAATGGCCATTTTAGTGTGCTCATCCTAGACCCTGTTCTTGGGGATTCTTAGCCCTTGTGCAGGGTAGTTGGCTTGTTTGAGGTTGTTACACCAAATAAAAAGTGATAGCCCTGCACAGATTCCAGTCTCTTCATGGTATTTAAGTAGTGTAGACAATGAAATCACTAATCATCCTACCTGTAAAGGAATAAACCCTGAAGAGATTTAATGGCTTAGAGTTCACTCAGAAACCTGTCATGAAACTGGGACAAGATGTGAAATTTCCTTAATGCTGCAGTGTATTTTTGGACAAAAATAATGCTCTTGTCCTAAGTTGCCATGGATGGAAATCAAATAAGAAATAAAGTTGCACTGAGTTAGAGTTTCATCCTGCTGCCCTTCCTTGGCAACTTCTTAGAAACCTTAAGAAAATCAATCCATTAAGCATCAAGTTTATGTTCCTCTCCCTACTTTCTTCGGAGTTGTTGCTGGGTGAAGGTCATTTCCTAACAACTTTTGCCTGTTCAGGTGCAGACTGACCTTTTCTTAAGTGTAAAATATTTAAAGTGTTTGAACTGATTTTGCCTACAGTAATACAAGTTTTCAAAAAAATCCACTGTGGTTTAGTGTGCTACACAGAGCTGTGACATCATTAATCACCTTGGTACTTCTTCCCCTTTTTTCTCTACATCTAATTTACCTTCATCATGGCTTACAGGATTATGTATACTTTTTACACAAGAAGATGAATACCAATGGGATTTAGCATGTAACCAGATCTTTTTCAGGGAGCTTTATTAAATGAGGAAATGATTTGCATTGTTTCAGATTTCAGATGTACTGTGAAGAATAGAAAATTTTTATTCTTTAAGCACATTCTGTTCAACATAAACAATTCTGATTATTTTCCTTTCCTTCACACACAAAACTTGTGCCTACAGGCTGACTGAGAAACTGAGGTAATGAGTGTAGTGTGCTGCATTCATATGTATCTCCCTGGATGCAGAATTCACAGCATCATGGACGACTTATTCTTTAATTCCTTAGTGTTTCAGGAAATCACAGAAAATGCTAACTTCTCAAGTAAATTAGTGTAACTTTGATAGCTGAATTACTAAGAACTTACTCTCCAATGTACAAGTCAGTTCAATTTACCTCTTTCATCAATGTTTAAATGTATGTGGCCATCCATGACTTTGCTGATTGTTTTTTTTTATAGCTAGTAAACAAGAATAAGCCACATTATGAGTAGTTTCAATGTCTGGCTTGACAGAAATGTTTTGTTTGATAGCAAAGAAGGTATGGTAATGTATTTCTAAACATGCAAAATGTACCTATGTGAAGGATGTGAAGGAAATTTTGCAAAGAGGAACCTAAAAATCTGCTTCAGAAACTTGGGTAAGCATTATGGAAAGCACAATCACATTGAAATCTGTTCTGCATGTCAAAATGTAACTTCAAATACTTTATCTTCTTGAGAAAATCATCATTTTCCTAGACTCTTGTACAGGGCAGGGACTGATGTCGGTCCTGCGTGTAAAAGGTGTACACAAGTGGATAATATTTTGCAGTAGGTGGCTGTGAGAAGGCTGCAGGACATTCAGGAGACAGAGAGGGAGATAATTTTTTTCAGGTAAATACTTAGGCAAACCCACAGCCTAAGCCTAGAGAGCAAATAACTCCTCCAACAAACATAGAGAGGAGTGACGTGAATAAAGGTAAAAAAAAAGAGGAAAGGAAAATGGTTGAGTCAAAATCTCAAAGGAAGAACAGACTCCCCTCCAAACCTAAGGTGCCCCTGCAGAACCATTTTACAGTCTGCAGACTGAAGGGAAAAAAGAGCCCATACAAGGTAAATTGCCAAGAGCAGAGGAAGGAAGCCCACTCAGCTCACCCTGTAACAACCAGTGCCCAGATGAAACAGTAAAGGGTAGTAGTAGTGAGAGATGCTCTTCTCAGGGGCACTGAGGGACTCATTTGCAGACCTGACCCACTTACCAGAGAAGTCTGCAGCTTACTGGAGGACTGAGTTAAGGACATTACTCAAAGATTGCCTAAACTCATGCATTCTACTATCTGCTACTATCTGCTCTTACTACTTCATGTGGGCACCAACGATACAGGTCAGAGTAGCATGAAGACTACAAAGAAGGATTATAGAGCACTGGGAGAGGCAGTGAAGGACTCGGGAACACAGGTAGTTTCCTCATCAATTCTCCCAGTCAAAGAAAAATGACAGGACAGGGCAGACAGAATTTGAAAGGTCAACAAATGGTTGAAGGAGTGGTGCCATAGTCAGAGATTTGACTACCTAGACCATAAGGCTTGTTTTTATAAACCTGGTCTACTGGAAGCTGGTGGGGTCCACCTGTCAGAGAAGAGGGAAAGAGTCTTTGGTAAGACACTGTCCAATTTAGTTAGGAGGGCTTTAAAATAGGGTGGCTGGGGGAGGTGATCTTCAGTTCATCCCCCACACACAAGACGTTGAGGTCAGAACCACTATCATGCTTTGAGCCTGGAAAAGAATCAAAGGCCAACAGAAAAGTGTCTGTATGGACCTGAAGAGCAGGTTTGAGACCACCTGAAAAACCTGAAGGTGAAAAAGTCCATGGGACCTGATGGGATTCACCCACTGCTCCTGAAAGAACTGGTGGATGAAGTTGCTAAGCCACTGCCCATCATATTTGAAAAGTCAAGGCAGTCTCGTTAAGTATGTATGGACTGGAAAAGGGGAAATATAGCCTCAGTTTTCAACAACAGAAAAAAAAGAAGACACAGGGAACTCTAGGCCTGTCAATCTCACTTTCGTTCATCGCAAGATCATGGAGCAGCTCCTCCTGAAGGCTCTGCTCAGGCACATGGATAACAAAGGGGTGGTTGGTGACAACCAACACAGCTTCACTAAGGGCAAGTCCTGCCTGACTGATTTGGTAGCCTGTAATGATGGGGTGACAGTTTTGGTGGACAAAGGTGGAGCAACAGATGTCATCTACCTGGACCTGTGCAAAGCATTTGACACTGTCCCACACAACATTCTGATCTCTACATTGTAACAATATGGATTTCATGGGTGGATCACTAAGATGTTAAATCTCACATCTTTGCTGGTGAGATGGATAGTGGAATAGAATGCACTCTCAGCAAGTTCGCTGATGACAGTAAACTGTGGTGAAGGCAACACACTGGAAAGAAGGGATGCCATCCAGGCTTGAGAAGTGGGCTTGTGCAAACTGCATGAAGTTCAGCAAGGCCAAGTGCAAGGTTCTGCACCTGGGTTGAGGCAATCCCATGCATGAATGCAGGCTGGGAGGAGAAAGGATTGAGGACAGCCTTGAGGAGAAGGACTTGGGGGTGATGATGAACCAGAAGCTCAACATGAGCTGTCAATGTGAATGTGCAGCCCAGAAAGCGAACTGTGTCCTGGACTGCACAGGCAGATGGTTGAGGGAGGTGATTCTCCCCCTCTACTCTGCTCGTGAGACCCCAACAGGAGTACTGTGTCCAGTTCTGGAGTCCCCAGTACAGGAAGAACATACAGTTCCTGGAATGTGTTCAGAGGAGAGCCACTAAAATGATCAGAGGTCTGGAGCACCTCCCCTATGAAAACAGTCTGAGGAAGTTGGGGTTGTTCAGTCTGTAGAAGAGGAGGGTCCGATGTGACCTTATAGTGAATTTTCAATATCTGAAGGGGGCCTACAAGAAAGTTGGAGTAGTGATTTCTACGCAGGTGAGTAGTGAGATGACAAGGGGAAATGGTGTTAGACTTGAAAAGGGGAGATTTATGTTAGACATTAGGAAGAAAGTCTTTAATTTGAGGTGGTGAGACACTGGCACAGGCTGCCCAAGGAAGCTGTAGCTGCCTCCTCCCTGCAAGTATTCAAGGCCAGGCTGGATCTGGCCTTAAGCAACCTGGTCTAGTGGGGGGTACCCCTGCCCATGCAAGGGGACTGGAACTAGATGATCTTTAAGGTCACTTTCAATCCTAGCCATTCTATCATTCTATGATGATTCTATGATGGTTTACAAGCCATTTTTCATCAAAACTGTATGTATGCTAGTTGATCACTACAAATGACTTTTCCATTATGACCACAGCTTTGATATTTTTCTTTTCTTTTGGAAGGCAGTGTAGATGAACCTGCATGAAGCAGTAAGTGATTAAACCCAGCTTTACATGGATAAATGGATTTGTAAAAGCACCATACATTGGCTTCTTTTTTAACTTGAATTACTTTGAACAATGGAAGAACTGGTTTTTAGAGCCAGAGAGAAATACCAGAAAATATTCTAAAATGTAAGCCAAAATACCTTTCGAAATAAATGAAAAATAATATTTGCTTCCAAAAAGGAATCCCTTATGGGAATTTTATGTTGGTTTTTGGGTGAGTGCTTGGGTTAGTTGGTAACACTAGTTAGTCGGTAACATGGTATCTTTTGTCCCATTATTATTTTCATTGTGGAAGTATCTAAGTGCCTACAAAAATGAAACTGTCACATATCAAACAGCAAAACTACCTGACAATTGTCCTTTTGTTTGGAGCAAAAATTTTGCAATATAATTAGACTAGTCTTTGTCATTACACTATATCCTAAGAATGGCAACACTTAGCATTTTGCTGGAAAGAACATTTTGGTGGAAAGACTATTCCAAGATTTATATAATCAACAAGAGTATGAGTAGTCCACATTCAGCTGCTCTGGTTTGAAACCAAATCAAATGGGCTCTCTCTGGATGACCAAAGAATAGAAGTCAAATTATGACAAGCTCACGTTGGTTTTCTGCATATTGTGTTTCTATCATGCTTTTTTTAATAGGGACCGAACTTCTCTGGTTCTGTAAGTATTGGAGAAGAGGGCCTGGAAAATTTTTGCTTAGCTGTTACTGGAGTGTCTTGGGTCAGTGCAGGGGTGTTTTGGAAGTGGGGGGGGCCACACAGATGACTCCTGTGAGAAGCTGCTGTAAGCTCCCCTGTATCCAATCCTGGCTCCACATCTGGCCAAGGCTGAGCACATACGGGAACCTGGATGTGCCTCTGTCACATGTTCAATAAAGGAAAAACGAAACTGCAAAAATATAAGAAAAGGCAATACAGAACAGAGTAGAGGATGAAGTGAGAGGGCAATGCCAGAGAAAAGACACCAAGCCCAGTGCAGAAGGAGTGTGAAAGGAACGAAACAGAGATTTCCCCACATCCCATACTGAGATGGCAGCTGTGCCCTTTTGGGTGGATTTTCTGCTCCCTGTCTCACAGGGGGTTGGGGGGGTGAGTGAGCAGAGCCTGGGATTGGTACCGGCTGGGCTTAAACTGAGACATGGAGCCTGGAGATAGACATTTTTTTTCCTTAAGGTGTTTTCAGTGTCCATGTGTTACCAAGGGTTGTTAAGCAGCCTGCAAACACTTGAGAATGCTTGGTTTAGCTGAAAAAGCAGTAGTTCTGAATGTGTGAGTTTTGATGCACCGATTTCTGGGCTTGCGTAAGTACTGCAGGACTGCTTGTTCTCCCTCCCAGAAGATTCACTGTATCTGGCATGAGCCTTTGTGCTTGGTTTTGATTTGTTGGTGGTCTGATATCAGTTGAATGTTTCTGGCATGGCAGTTCCAGTAGAAGATTGGAATGGATATTCAGATTGCGTAAATTTTCATAAGAAAATGAACATGCAACTTTGGAGAAGTCTTTTAAAGTATATGAAACCTTTACAGGAATTAAAGCTGATCTCCTTCACATCTCTTTTTATAAAGCTGTATCTGCACCTCACACTACCAAAATCCCAGTCATCTTAAGGTCAACAGTAGCATAAGAATGATTTTTTTCACAAGTCTTTGTGAGTATTTGCTGGGTCCTGAGAACCGAGTAACGTAAAACATTTTCCCTTGTCATTTTCTTCACTGTTAGCAGAGGCTTTTTAAAGAGAGCTAGAGGTTTTTTAAAGAGAGCTAGGAGAGTCAACTTGTCTGACTGACTGCACATCTGGACAAAACGGAGTGTTTGTCAGAACACCTTAAACTTTGCAGCATTCAGGTATCTGCTGTGGTGGATTTCAAAGCTACAGTGGTGAATCTTGTTATATACACTGATATTTTTCTAGTCATATCACTCTACTTGTAAACTTATGTTAAAAAGGAAGCACTTGGGTTGTCTTCTGCACACTGATAGAAATGAAAAGTAGATGGATTGTTTTGAAGGATATAACTGGATCAACCCATCTTAATATTAGTTAAAATTGTAAATTAATAATTAACTTAAAAGCTGTTTCATGGCATTTCCAATACAATGTCATGAAATAGACAATTATGTTTTTTAAATGGAAATTTTTGACATTTGGCTGATTTCCATGATTCTTAGGCACAAATTAACAAATTCAAAATATTATATCTCAATTCAAATATAATACACCTATTGTATATATTTCTTGAGTTTAATTCCCCCCTTTTACTGGGATACTGTAAAGTTCAAGTACTGCATCTCATTCTGTGGGTGTTGACTGGTTACTAAGAAAAATTGGATGATTTATGGAAAGGAATGTTACTGAACTGGCACCTGAAGGTGCTAAAGCCACATGTCTAATCTTTCATGGGAATGACGTCCTTGAAACACATTGGCCATATCTCAAAACCAAGAAAGATGCAGGTATGGAAGCCAGATTTGTCACAGCAGTAGAGCAACAAGTATTTCCTGCATGCTGCTGGTAGATATCAGCTCATGTGCACAGCAGGTCAAATGGGTCAAAAGGGGCTCCAGAACCTGCCACCATCCTGTATGCTCGTGGCACAAAAGGTGCAACTTATCCTGAGATCTTTGAACTTTCCAGAAATCACTTCTTTACCAGGCAAAGGCATCCAGCCATAAGGCTGCCATCCTGCCCAGTGACTCCTCTGGGCTCAAGTGGACATATGGGCAACCTCTGTCTGACTGCAATGCTGTTATGCAGGAAGCAAGTGGAAAAGAAATCACCCAGGATAGAGTGAAGTGCAACACCTGATTCAAAGCAGTGCTGCATGGCATGTTTTTCCCACGGTGGAAATTGGTGACTGAACCCTCCCTGTCCTTATCTTGACCCACGAACCTTTTGTTATATATTCTCTGCCCTCTCTGCTCTTCAGGGGAAGTGATAGAGGGGGCTGGTGGGCACCTGCTGTCCAGCCAGGGTCAGCTTACCACACAGCTGCTGAAACTTATGCAGAACCCCATTACTGAGGATAGTTAATGGGGCTGTGAAACAACTAAAAGAGCTGCCCCTCTTCATGACCCAGAAGCCCATTAACTCAGTCAGTTTCAGCAGGAACAGTAATTGTCTTGACCAACACAACCTCTAAATTGCAGAAAGTAATAAAATTACAGTGAGATTTTAACTAAAAAGCAGCAGTTTTGAGGGTGTTTTTACTCTCAACTAAAATGTAGGAAATAAATTACACCCACTTTAGTAGTTTAGCTGATGCTTTCTTAGGCATTTTATAGTTTTTATTATAAATACACTTCTTGTTTCTAACTGTGATGGTTATGTCTACTGAAAGGAAGAAAGGAAAAAGTTTTAAAAGAAATTAAAATTAACCTTTACTTATTCTGTTTTGATTCAGAAGAAAGAGTCTCATGTATATGGCTGAGCACTGTCATTGTCAATATTGCAGTGACAGCACAGCCAATAGAGTTCTGTGCCATGTCATAATCTCATCAGACATAATGTTTGCATCTCATGATGAAAAATGGATCTGGAACAATAAATATGTAAATACAAAGGTCTTTAATGTGCTATCAAATGATGCTAAGCCCCTAACTGAGACTCCAAAATCAACAATGAAATCTGTTCACATTTACTTACATAATATGGCATAAGGAAGGGGATCCTCATTCCTGCTGATTCCTTTTTGCCTGTTGGCATCTTGATAGCTGTTTCTGTGATGAGCTAAAAAAACATGCTATAGGATAGGACTGCAAAAACAAAATGGGCAGCAGCATAAAACCAGCCTATAGGTTTTGGTATCACAGCTTCTCCCACTACATCAAATTCCAATTTTGTCTCAAAATTTATACTCTTACAGAGTGACTCTACCTTCCCAAGTGGGGTGCATCATGATCTATTGTAAACTCCTCTCAGTTAATGGAATTGTGGAAATTTTTAGACTCAAATTTTACTTTGATCCATATTTATCTGCTACCATTTTTTATTATGAACTCATAAAAAATCATGATAAAAATGATGAGAAAGTTCTGTGGTCCTGTAATGAAGTAACTCCCACACCACTTTTTATTCATCTCTCTCTGCCTTTTAAAGTTAGGCATGTTCTGTCCTTTAAAGTGTAGTTTTAACTTTTTTTCCTTGCATTTTATAACATTGCAGTGGTTGGACCCTTACTTGAACTAAAGCTTCAATTTTTTTTTTCCCCTTCACACTGCAAGTTGCCTTGGGAATTTAAACTGAAAGAAGATAGATTTAGATTATATATGTGAGGGTGGTGAGACACTGGCAGAGGTGGCACAGGATTGTTGTGGATGCCCTTCCCTGGAGGTGTTCAAGGCCAGGCTGGGCAGGGCTCAGCGCAACCTGATCGAGTGGGAGGTGCCCCTGCCCATGCAGGTGGTTGGAACCAGATGATCCTTAAGGTCCTTTCCAAGCTAAACCTACCTGTGATTCTATGAACTATCACCTGAAGATTTTACACTTGGTAAATGAAGAATTAGGGTGGGGGAGGTATGCTTTACATTTCAGGTATTTATCAAGCCAAAATAGAGAAGATAGTTCACATTTGGAGATGAAGCTCAGCAGGCAGGAGAGCCATTCCTGTGTAAAATGGGAATGATTAGTCCTGTGATAATGTAGGCTTGACCTGCACTTACCTTCTGGAGATAAAGTAAAAGGACCTGGTGTATTGTCCATGATGAAACACAAAAAATGGGGTAATTCAGGCTAATAGGGATTGTCTTTAGCTGACAGTAGTAAAACAACCTTCTAATGACTTTTATCAGTGCTTCCTATGCTACTCCTAGTTCCACAGTTCTCTAAATTTAGACAAATTATTTATATAATATATAGTGCAAACTGGGCTGTACTATACAAGGGCAGGTAAAGTCCACTTTCAGGAGTAAGTTTACTCACATATACCTTTTTTCATCAGTTCAGAGACAAGGCTGTAGTAACTATTTGTTGTTTAATAATATTTTCATTTCAAAGGCTTGCTTTTTTGACATTACTATTTCTTTTTCCCCCTTAATGTGATCTAAAATAACAATAATCATAAACACTACCTGCTGAGCAGTGCAGTACTGCCTACTGTATTGACTCCAAAAGGTAATTTTCAGTGGTGTTACAGTGTAGTGGGAGCACAGTCTCTGGAAATAAAGCACATGAAGCTGCATAAAGCCCTGCCTATCACACCACTCCACTGCTCTTGTCCCTACATGAATTCAGTGCTGGAACTGATGCTATCAATCATTCAATTCTTCTTGCGATCCCAGAATAAGAATCAAGCATCTCCTGCACTTGCCTGCTTGGAACTTGAGGTCATCTCATCTGATCTCAGTATTAGTCCTGATGTGATCAATCACACTGCTTTGTGAGCACCTACAGCAAGAAGCCTCAGTTTCCCTTGCTGCTGTGTCCAGGTTTTAGGTTCTCCTTCTCTCAATGCATGTGAAGTTAACACTGTTTTCTCTGTCAGTCTTCTCCAGTGGAGGTTGTAAGACACAAGCCTTCACATTCTCCTTTCTTTCCTTGCTGCCTCTCATGTGACATGTTACTGTCTGCACCCTTCATTAAGCCTCCTGTGTGGACAAGGTGGGTCTGAATTGTCTGGCTCATTCTCTAGAGCCTCCACTGTTCTTGTACTGTGCTGGTGTGTATCTGAACCCTGTCTTCTCTTGGCCCACATACTGGGTAAAAACAGTTCTTTTATGCTGCACCTCTTTTCCCACTGACTGGTGCTACATTTTTCTGCTTTAAAGGGCTTTATTTTCTTTAGTTTGCTGATGAATTTGCCTGGATTTTCCTGACATTTCTTTCATTGTGACAAGATATTCAGAACTTTAGTAAATTTGTAGCAAGTTGTCCCTATTTTTTGCTTCGTTTTTTCTCTTTTGGTTTCTTTCTGCATTTGGTATTTGTAGTCCAATTATAGAAATAGAAGATGAAAGAAAATAAGTGAGTGTTCTCATTTACTTTTAATAATGGCTTAAGTCTTACATTTTTTTCACTTTCCCATCAAACTGTTAAGAAGTTTTGGTGATAATTGTCTGAGATGTCATTTTCCTTTAGTTAGATTGTTGTCCAGATCATATATGGCAATTTCTTCATTTTATTATGGCACTGGCTGTCAGGCCGGAAAAATATTATGTTCCTAATGATTAGCTAGATTACTTTTTAAAGAGATACTCACTGAAATGTTCACCTTTCCTTGTCTTCACACAACTAAGAAAACACAGTAGCATTAGCTTCTACTCAGTTTGCTTTTCTCTTTTGAAATTCAGAGGACTGTGAACTTCCCTTGCCAGGGAGGGAGGAGGGCAAGGGAGTGGCTATTAGTGGGAAAAAAACATTTTCACCTGATGGGATTTGACTTTCAAGCTTCCTGAAATCATGAGGAAATATGCTAGTGTTTGATATTTAATGGGATTTGTACCCTACTTGAAAACCCTTATCAGATTTGCGTTGTTAAGCCTTTTTGGGACAGAAGACAAAAAAACAGTGTGACTCGATCTGTCACTTTAAATAACTTCAGCAAGAGCAAGGCAGATGTATTTAGAAAATTAAAGGAAATTAAAAGTCAAAACAATATAAATTCTAGAGCCAGATGGCTGCTTACTGGTGTTTTAAAGGGCAGAATGACAAATTTGTCTAGGCAAATGATATTCATTATGGAGTCTTTTATTTTACATAAGCATCTAGAAAATTAACAGAATATGATTTTCATTTGTGTTTTATGCTGGCAAGATTTTCTTAATTTAGTGTGCAAACCACAGTACTCTGTTACGTTACTGTGTGCAAAAGACAGGTGTGAGGACCTAGTAGGTTCAAGAAGCTTGTTTTTAAATCTCGTCTAGGAGGATGGTTTGGAAAGTTGACATGGTCCATTTCCTTTATCCCTACCCTATGTGATTTCAGAGGCCCATTATGGTATCAAAGAATCACTATATGCTTTGACATACAAAAATAACCAACCACAAGAATGAAAATTCCTCTGATTAAGTAGGTTATCTGGTCAAACACAAGGTGTGAGGCTCTGTTGCAAAGTAAATGTTGAGACACATATATCTTAGTTTATTTTTGAAATTAATTTGTGAAAGCAGTGAAGTATATGTGTAACATTATTTTTTGTGAACGAGTATCCTCTATATTTTGCTTGGTAAATTGCTTTGAGTGAGATTGCCATGTTGTATAAATTATGTGAGTGATTGGTAGCAAAAAGGCAATAAATCAATAAACACGGAAAGATGAAACAGCCACAAATAGAAATGTGCTTCAAAAAGAGTTATCCACAATCCTACCTGGAGTTTTAATGTTCAATTTTCTCCACAAACAGACTTTGAAGAATGTGCAGAATTTCAGATGTTGGTATCTAGATAGCTGCAAACAGTTGTTTGCCCTCCAGCAATGGTCATTGTTGACTGCATGTGGTTAAACATAAAGTGAATCTGTTCTGTTGGGTAAATTGCTTGGTGTATGGCAATCTATACCTTGTGCTGACCAAAAGCCCACTGATGGTCGCCCAGTATGCAAACAATAGATGCAAGTACCAATCAATTGCATGTCCTGAAGTAACATTGGTTTTAATATAGTATTATTTCTTATAAGCAGTTTTAAAAAATCAATTAAAAACTAAGCTGGAAGACTATAAAGAAACTTGGTAAAATACAAAGCTTAATTTTATGGATGCTATAAATGTTTAATGCTTTCCTTTTTTTTCCCAACAGGTTCTGAGTCTCACTTGGCTCAGTTTTTAAACGAATTGTAATCTATTCAAAGGGGACTATTAGTTTTACTGAAACCATTCCAGAAACTGAACATATAATTATGGAATCATAGAATCACAAAATGGTTTGGGTTGGAAGGGACCCTAAAGATTAGGCAGTCCAATCCTCCACCACAGGCATGGACATCCCCCACCACCTCAGGTTCCTCAAAGCCTTATGCAGACAGGATAAGGCTACACCAATAGCAGTTTATTTAATGTAGAAAAATAAGTTTAAGTGGCTAAAGAGTTCTTTGACCTGTGGGGAACAAAGTCTTTCCAATGCAGATTTGCTTGTCACTAGTTTTCATTTTAAGCCCAGCTGGCAATTAAGTATGGCACAGCAGTTTGGTCACTTCTACTTTTCCCACAGTGGGATGGGGGAAGAATCGCAAGGGTAAAAATGAGATACAAACTCATAGGTTGAGGTAACAATGGTTTAATAATGAAAAAGAAATTATAATAATACACAAATTTGTAAAGAAAAGAGAAAAAAGACCCAAACAACGGGAGAGGAAAATACAACCCAAGGAAGACAAGTGATGAAAACTAATTGCTTGTTACCCACTGACTGATGCTCAGCCAGTCGCTGAGTAGCAGCTCATCTGCCAACACCCTGCCCAGTTTTATTGCTGAGCACGATGTCATATGGTATAGAACATCTCTTTGGTCAATTTTTTCTAGCATATCACAGAAAATTTAGCTTGAGTTCACTCCCAGATACAAATTACCTGAGAAATCACTGTAATTATAAATGGCATGTGCTCTGCTCTTCCAGATGGTCAATAAAACCTCACAAGAAACCGTGCAAGTGTAGCAGTGACCTGACTGGAACACATGTTGGTGACCATTAACTTCCCACAGCACACCATCTCTCCTGTCCTGAGAGAGTACTAAAAAGCATGGAATCAAAGTCAAATGAACTCATTGAAAAATTTATGGTTATATTTAACAAATATTTTACCGCAGATGGGTTGGTTTATAAAGTTGTATTGTGGTAAGATATTGTGCTGTTCTTGTCTGGGATGGAGTTAAATTTCTTCACAGTAACTTGTATGGAGGTATGTTTTGGATTTGTGCTGAAAATAGTGTTGTTAACATAGGGATATTTTGTTATTGCTGAGTAGAGCATACACAGTCAAGGCCTTTTCTGCTTCTCACCCCACCCCACCAGCAAGTAGTTTGGGGCTGCACAAGAAGCTGGGAGGGGACACAACCAGGACAGCTGACTCCAACTGGCCAGAGACCAATATGATGTCTGTCATGCTTAGCAATAAATCTAGGGGGAATAAGAAGGAAGGGGGCATGTTCATAATTATGGTGTTTGTCTTCTCACATAACTCTTATGCATGATGAAGTCCGGTATTCCTGGAGATAGCGGAACACCTGCCTGCCAAGGGGGGAAGCAGTGAATGAATCCATTGTTTTGCTTGGCTGCTGTGTGCAGTTTTTCTTTACCTGTTCACTCTGTGCACCTCAACCTGTGAGTTTTCTCACTTGAACACTTCCCATTCTCTCCCCCATCCTGCCGTAGAATGAGTGGGGGCTTAAATACCAGTCAGGGTTAAACAATGCACTCCCACTGCACCATTAACCCTGAAAACCTCATCACAAATGGAAGAGAGACAGATGAATATGCTACGAACAGAGACTGGCAGGACCACTTACATTATCTGTATATGAATTTGAGCCTTCCTTTCCTTTTATTTGAGTGTAAAATAGAGCCTCTGGAGACAAACTGCATCTCTCACTGTGGTGTGACTCCAGCTGTCAGTGAGACAGATGTTTTTTCTCTTGTCAGACTGACTTCCTCAGAGGTGAGTTAACAACCTGTCAGCTAATTATGCTGTGTGAATTCTTGCATTTTCATTCGCTATAGATATGCTTGAACACTTCTTTATACTGGATCCATCTGGTACAGTGCATAGGCTATTGCTCCAGACCTACTTACTACAGTTTCTAAATTTTTTTCATAGCCAATTAGAAAAATAAGAACATCTAGACACCGGTCTTATGCTGTTTTACCTGGCTGTAAGTTTACAGATACCAATGTGATTTTACTTTGTGTGTATTTGACTCACTATGTATTCCAATTTTTGTTCCAGAGCTCATGCAGTGTTTATTTCATTCTAACATAAGCAGCAAACTTTCCACTTCTCTATAATATTCCTCAGTCCACAACAATAAAATAATGATGCTGATTGAGTCTGGCATTAACAAGTTCATAGCATGCTAACCTGGTTGAAGAATAGCAGAAATTACTGACTGGTTACTAAATCCAGATAATGATCAGATTCAAGGTGGGAGGCTGAGAGATGAGTTGTTCAAGATTAAAACTAGGAAGAGCATTGATATATGCAGATGGATCCACAAAGAAGGCATAGTGGACAGTGCCATGCAACACAACTAAAATGAATGCATCTGGAGGGCTTTCAAATATTTTCCTTTCAAAATTCTTAATAGAGTGGAATTCCTAATTCTACTAATTCTTTCTGTCTTCAGAAAAAGCAGTGTGTGAGTGAAGTTACATTCATGCACCAGGCTAAAGGTCCCACTGCTGAGTGTATGAATTTCAGGTGGACTGTGTCATTGTTCTGTGGGCTTCTTTACTTCAGCTTTGTAAACAATCTTTAAATTCCTCTGTAAAATGCTGGACCAACAATTAAGATACGAAAGTCTTAAAGCTTGCAAACTAATACCTAAGATGCTTGTTAAGTTGTCAGATTAGCTGATGTTTTAGACAAAACTTCGTAGGCTCTTAAAGTTCTTTGTCCCCACCTGAACAAAGCTCTAAATCCTATGTATTAATGAAGCAGATACTGATTCTGCATTTAAATATAGTACAAAATAGTGATGTCTTCCAGATCAGTAAAGTCGGTACTTAATACTGTGAAGGTCTCCTTATCCTCAGAAAGTCAATTGATCCTTAATTGTGATCCTTTACAGACTAACATTTCAGACATGGGTGACGGATGGCCCTAGAGCATGAATAACACTTGGAGTGTCTTGGAAATGCCTTAGCTTTTCTTTAGTGAAATCAGTGATATTGGCCCTGAGATGCATTTTGGATTTATCCATTCTCTTGAATATGTGTAGTTTGAATATGCCAGCAGGGTGTCAATTGCTGCTGAGAAAAAAAATTCCAAAAAAATAGTGCCTTTTTACACAGACCTCCCAATATTTCAATTCTTGGCAGTATGATCCTGTCTGGATTTGTTTGAAGCCTCAACAAAAAAGTTTTTATTATTATTACAAGTTATTACTACTTGTGTAAGCCATTTTGTGGCATTTTTGGATGAAAGTCCAATCACGTTCCTGTCACTCAGGAGCAGTATAGGCAGGGGGGGAAAATCAAAGCTGACAGATAGCCTTACAGGAGGAACTAGGATTGGGTATTTTTTTCCTTTGCAGTCTTGCACATGAAATCTAACAGCTGCTGAGATGACGTGTCTTAGGAGAGGCTGAGGCATTGTCCTGAGGAAAGTACAAAAGGAATGAATAGGGAGCTTACTTCACAAAGCAGAATAAGAATGCTAGTAATTATGTCTCAGATAGAATAAATAACACATTTAACTTTCAAAAGCTCAGACAAGGTGTGATGGGGGAAGAAATAAAGCTTCAACTTTTATTTCAGGACAGCAGGTTTCATGACAGAAATAAAGTAAATGAATGTTATATAAGTAATTTATTTGTGTGTCTTAGGTATTGTAGCACTAATGGACTTGCTAATAAGTATTTCAGGTTACAGTTTGCCATGGTTAACTCCTTAGTCTTTTCAAGAAATTGAAGAAATGGCCTTCTGCAGACTTTCAGTGTCAGACATCAGCTCCCTCACGCAAATAAAACTCAATTAGCTCCCAGAGAAAGCATCTTCTAAAAATGCCATGAGCTGCACTCTGAAAGATAAGTAGACATGTGTTACATAAAACCAAAATGTGTGGACAAGCAAGCATACCATATGAGCCACGATAGGTTCTTCCTCTATTCCATGCTTTTTAATTATTTTGTGTTATTGCAATCTAGAGATCACTTGTTAATCATTTTGAAAAGAGAATCTTCCTGATTAGTCGGAGTGAACTGTTCTGATAGCTGCTGTCTCATCATCTCATAAGCAACTAACTTCTGGTTTAAAAATCAGCAGATACATTTTCAAATTTACTCTTGTCACCGTTTGAACAGGAAGAACTAAAGAAGGCGAGCTTGTTGGACTCTGAGAGGGGCAGAAGGCAAAGGAAGGGATCTATTCCCTCCCATTTCCTGCCATACTCTATAGGAGTTCAGAAAGCCAACAGCTCCTCCCTCTTTTCTTCCTTCTTCCTGCTGGCTGTGTTACTGTATGTTACTGCCAGCTCGCCACATGCTATCTATTGATTTGTGTGTGTACATATATGTATGTATATATCTATTGTATCTATTTGTATTTTTTGTTACTTTAGCTCTTATGTTATTACTTTCCCCCTGTGTCAATAAAATCTGTATCTGTTTTCAGTTACCATCTTAAAATCTCCCATCTTTATTCCCCTTTTATCTTCCCTTCGTCTGTTTGTGGGGAATAGAGAGCAATTCTGTCCTTGGTTTGTAGTCTGACCAAATGGCTAAACTTTGACAGCTCTGATCAAACCCAGTACTGGAGCTCGTTAGAGGAAGCAGATGTAGGTGACAGCTGTGTAACTCTGTGGATTTATTAATGAAGACTGAGGAATAATTAACACAACAGGATCTTAAGCAGAACAGAGGCAGCTGGAAAGTAAACAGAAGTACGGGAATAAGAAAAGTAGTGATGAAATGCTTGTGAGTAGCATTCCATAAAGATGGAAAACAGCTTTGTCACGGTTTAACACTGGCCCGGCAATTAAACCGAGAAACAGATTTTTATATTAATCCCCCTCTCCTCCCTGATAAGGAAAGGAGAGAGAATAAAGGAAAGAGACTTATGGGTTGGAAACTAAACTACAAAACTTTAATGAAACAGTAATGATAAATAGGAAAGATTACTAAATATATACAAATATACAAATATACAGGAAAAGATTGATCCCACGTTCCTCCCCCCTTTCCCCAATAAGTCTCACGTCACCATGGAGGCTGCAGGGCAGCCCTGGGAAAGTCCAGGCTGGACCCTGGGGTCAGGAGCAGTCGGGAGCTGGAGGCAGGAACACACAGATTCAGGCTGGCACGGATCAGGACCACAGGCAGATGAACGGACAGAATCCTCCCAGGATGCCGAAGCACACAGGGAACTGATGAAGGAAGGCAGGAAGGGCAGGAAAAGGAGGAAAGGATGTTTGACCCTCGTGATCCCTCAAATTTATACTGAGTATGACGTGTATGGGATGGAATACTCTGTTTGGTCAGTTCTGGCATCTATCTTGTCTCGGGCCTCCGCCGAGGAGGGGTTCAGGTGGGACCTCTTTACTCCTTCTGCAGGGTAAAATGTTTTCCTCAGAAGCAACAGTGTCCTTGGGTCTGCATACCAACTTCTAGCAGGAACTATAAACATCCAGTGTTATCAGTCCTAGAAGCAGACACTGTCTGAGAAACTTCTGTTAATTTCAGCAAGTGCAGCTACTTACAAGAAACTTAGCTGAAAGCAAAAGTACAAATCAGAAAATCACCTTTATCCTGGCTCAAACCAGGACAAGCTTCCATAAAGATGACTGGGTATTTAGTCCATATTGATTTTAGGACTTCCCAACTAGGTGACTAGAACTGAAATGCCTTTTAAAACATGGCTCCGTAGTCTACAGTGTTGCTAAAATCAATAAACCAAAAGTCTGCTTTATAAAATTAGTTTATTTTTGCATACTTCACCAATTTTCTCTCCCTCAAAAGAAGCTCAGAAAGAGCAACCTTCAAACACCAGCAAGTGATAGGCCTGGCAAAGCTTTGGGATTTTGTAGGTAGTGTCAGACTTGGCTAGCTGATCTATAGTTTTGACTCTGGAAGTTACTCCAAGCCTTGACGTATTTCCCTCACTGGCCTACTCCAGACTTTGCAGTTGTCTGTGGACAGTTTCATATGATGTTTAATTTCCTGTTGTGGCTGTGATATTCTGATAATATCCTCAGGTTTTTTTTTTGGTAGTGCTTGTGTCAGGAAGCAAAGAAGTTGTTATTATGAAATCATGAGAAAACTGGCCTGTCTTTAATAGGGTGATGAAGATAACAAAAAATAACTTTTGATAAGTTTACTTTTTTCTTCCTCAAACTACCTGCCACTAAAATTAGATAGGGTTTAAATACTTCAGGTATGAAACAGAGCTTAATTTTTTAGAGACCTGTCACTCATGCAAGACTAATTCAGGAACTGTTTTAACTACAGTCTCCCTTTATTCATGTGACTTAGTTCCACTAGTTTCAAACACAACATCCCTAAAATTATTTGCAAAGAATGTACTTTATTTTTTAAAATATAGATTTATAGGCTTACGTAGGCTTCATAGTCATATATGGTTCTTCTTTCCATTGTCTCAAATTATCTAATATTTTCTCACGACCTGGCACTATTCCCTTATAAACTAAATAAAAGCTATTAGAATCTTACTTCCACTGGTGCACAGGTCCTAAGATTGGTTTCAGGGGGAGTCAAATGCTTAAGTAGTTTTTAAAAATCTCAACCTCTGTGACATGCTGAAGGTGTGTTGAATGTTTACTGGAAAGCACAAGATGTGGCAGCCCTTGAGTCATTCTTTAAATTAATTTGATATTTGGGCTTTTTGAAGGAAATGGTAAAAATTCACTGTCTTCCATAGCATAAGTCTAGGCTCAGAAGAAATTGTATTCTTAGCATCATGGAGGAATAACAGTGCACAGTCTTGTTAGGAAAAAATGAGATGGTACAAATGAATCTTATAGGTAGGGAGGATACATCTTCGTGATATATAGATATCTTTGTGATATATGAGAAAATAGATCATAGGGTTTTATGATACTGAGAATCCGAATACTGTAAATTTGGTGTGGATTTCAAGAACAACAAAATTCCTGTTTGAACCTAGTTGTCTGAAGTAAAATTAAAAAAAACACTCAAAATATTAATGCCATGTTTTGATGGAGAATTGCCTGTGGTTATTCTATTTCCTGAGCTTTTCAGGGGATTTCACTTTTGTTTGTCTTATACTTCATTAATTTTGGTCTTCTCACCCATTTCTTGCTGGTACAGCACGCTAAGGTAGAGTTATGGTGCACATTTTGTAGAAACGAATAATTCCAGAATCTTCAGAGTTCTTCCAAGAATAATCTTCAGAATTTTTCCCGGAATAATCTTCAGAATATTTCCCAGGAAGGCTGCATTATATGACACTCTTAAATTGGTGTTTTTAGGCCATTGTCTCCCTGAAAATGTGTTAAATGCCAACACAGTCTATACTTTCTAGTAATTCTCAAAATGCCTGTCTTCATTGACGTTTAGGCTTTCAAGAATTGTCATCTTTAATATCTGCTCTTTCACTGTGTTTTCTTACAAAGAGAAAATTTCTTTAATACTTCTCTATCTCCATTTTCCAGACTGATCTTTTGTGCTCAGTTCTTTTTTCAGATGCAATTTATTGTACTTTTCATTGTTTGACAGATTGGTGCTGGGTTCCTCAGACTGAGAAATAGAAGAAAAAAATATTCACCCTTTGTACTTTACAGATTTTGGAACATGTTGTTCTTTAATTTGTTGACTTCGTATAGGTGAGCCCATGAGGGTTTTATGTCGCTCCCAAACTCCATTTATAGTGCAAAAAGTAGTAGCCCACTAATGAATTAATGAAGTTCAGGTGGAGGTTGTTTCCATATAATGCTTCATAAAACATTTTCATTCAGTCTGGTCTGAAATGGTTTAACTGCTTTTTGTGAGATTAAAAAGTTGGTATGATAGCCACCATGAAATACACTTCAAATGTGAATTTTTATTTCTGTTTGAGAATTATGCCTGCACATTTGCACAAATGTTATGTAATGTTGTAATCTTTAAAAAACCTATCAGATTTTAAAATCTGAAGATGGATTCTTTAATCTCGTATTTCCTTTTGAAAAATTTGAAGCCTACAGTGAAATCCAGGACTTTTTGGCCACTGATTTCAGTCAATGTAAACTTCAGATAGGTTTATTTGACTGACATCTGTGAGAGAGTTGAGTAAGCAATCAGAACACCTTTTTTTTTTAACAGAGAAATACAATACAGGCAGTAGGGAAGTTCTTTAAAGTCTATACTTCAGCCTATGAGAGATTGAGATGTTTATAAATAAAAATAATACATTTCAGGATCAGATTATAGTTTGCTTAGTTAATGAACCTGGTGATATCCTGTGAGGAAATGATGCTTTTAGAGAGGGACTTTAATGTTTGAGAGCAATGACGCATATGAAAATACAACTTTCTAGACTTTTAAAGTACACAGGGGGTAAAAATTTGCTTTTAGTATTTGATTTACCATATAATGTTTGATCACAATCTAAGAATGTTTTTAAAAACTGTAAGTCTGCTATGCAGTGTATTTCATATGGATCACTTAATGTAGAAGGCTGGTCTCTTTGCCATTTATTTAGATACAGTTAGTAATCTGTATACACCTACATTTACATATACACACGTTCACATGCACACATTTTTTTTTCCTTGTTCCTTTTCAATGAAAATTTAATGATGGCTGTTAAAATGTGCCTGTTATGTTAATAGAGGAAATAAACCCCTTTGAAAAGTAAATCTGATTAGGAATTTAATCTAGGTGAATGCAATTTAGTTGTTCCACGTTTGTGTAATGATGACTAGAGATTATGTCTCTGTCTCTTATGTCTTCAGGTTTTCTGAACAGTGAAAGTTTCTGGTCCCATCGAAACGAAATGTCTGTGTAATAGTGATTATACAAGACTGCATCTACAAGCCACGAAACGATTTTGCAGCTCACACTGAGAACAGTGCCAACCACCACAAATCAGTTTCTTCTTAGGGAAAAAAATTCAGAAAGGACTCTCTCTATTGCAATGTCCCTTTACTTTAGGGCTTGAAATACATATTTCCAGTCCTGACTGGAAATATATCTAGCATATGAATGAATAAAGCAAAGTGTTCTTGAATATCAGCTAGACCAAACTTTCTGTGACTATCTGGCCGAGCAATATACTCTTACATGCAAAAGTGTTCAATTTTTCAAACCAGCACATTTTTATGTTTCATTTCAGTCCAGTTTGAATATTAATACCAGAGTTATAAGCCCCTTAACTGAAAATATGGGCTTTTCCTAGAAATACTGATTCAACTCAACAGAAATACAAATGTTACAATTCTAATAAAAGAAGCAAAGGAGATTTCAATCTGTGGTTTGGGAGCCCTGAGCACATGATGGGCACACGATGATTTATGGCCAAGCAGACTACCAAACTAAATGAATTTTTTTGCAAAGTTATGTTTTTCAATACAACAGTTGCCCCTATAAACGATTCTGGCATTTTGCCACTGTACCTGCTGGGGAAATATAAACCTTTCATGATACAGTAACATTGCAATCCAAGATTAAAATCTAGGAAACTTGTCAACAACAAAAAAAATGATAATATGATAGAAAATAAAGCTATCAAATGAAAAACCCTTGCAAGTAATTTTTGTAATAGCCAATTCTATGCAATTTTCTGTTTTGTTTTTTTTTTTTTTGCCTCCTAAGTGAACAGGGTACTATGGAGGTCATTTTAATATTTTGCTTGAGCATAGCAGGAAATTAGGTATTTGAAACTAAAAGCCAAAGTAAGTCATTTAGCACAGCTGTGACCAGGCTATGACCTCACACACTTTTGCCGCTGTGAGGCAGTGGCCAGTGTGAGCATTTTTTATTCTGTCCATGAGAACAAGGTGCTTGCATCAACTTGGGAATATGCTTTTGCTCATTATATCAAAATTTTTAAAACTAAAAGAACACAGTAGGAACACAGATATACTTTTCACCAGCTACTAAGGGTATTCAGGTTAGACCTTACTGAGCCAGAAATGGTCTTTGATATTTAAGAGCATTCTAAGACGTTCTCTCCATTAATTTGTCCAGTTATTTTTAATCAATATAGGCTTTAATCTTAAAATTATCCTGCAGTGAGGGAGTCCACTCCATACCAGCTTCAGGGGCGTCACATTTTCCTTATTTTGTATCTGTCACCAGCAGACAGTATAACTATCGAGATGCTTTGTTAAATACCTGCTCAGACATCATTCAGGTATTTCTTAAGTAGTGTGTTCTTTAGATCATCCACAGTATTTTCATTCAGGTTAGAAGAAAAACCTGAAAAACTGTCTCTTTGTGAAAACGGAATCTAAAAGCTTAGCCTCAAGCACTCTATTCAGCAGTGGGTTCTCTTCTTTCTTTCCTTTTATTATTTTTTATTTGTTTGTTTTTTCACTTGGTAATTTTTTTTCTGAATGTCAAATTAAAGACTTTTTTTCATTTGAAATGGGCATTTTAAGTCAAGCAGATGCTATATTTCTATTATTGTTCTCCCATTCTTTTTTATTCTTTGAAATACAATAGAACGGTTTCACTTGCCTGTTTCCTTTTCTTGTTTACACTTTTTCCACTCCTAGCAGTTTTCCAGTTGATAAAAGACAAAAATATGTGTAAGTTTTGCCAGTGCTGACTTCTCAAAACTTCTGCAGTCAAAACCAATTATAACCATACTGAGTATTGTTTTTCTGATGATGTTTTTACCAGTTTTTCCATGACAGTTAACTATATTCATTTGGATATATCTACAACTGTTTTGAAGGACCATGAAATATTATTAGTTCTTTAAAATTCATATCCACCTACTGCATTTGACCCAGCTTACTCAGAAGGATAATGGTTTTGTTCTTTTGTCCTCTTCCATAATAAATTCCCTAGTATTAAGAGTTTTAAAGTATGTAGAAAAGAAAATGCATTACTTCTTCTCATTCAGCTTTTTGAGATGTTCACTTGAAGGAACATTAAGTTTTTATGCTCTAGTGTATTTATCTTGAGAGCAAGCTACTAATAAATCACTTGTTTACCAGTGTGATTTGTTCGTGTTTATTCATTTCCTCCTCAGCATTAAACCACCCACGATGAATGAAATCACACTTTAAGAATACCCAGTTATTTTTTATTAGACATCTGCCTTTGCTTTGATGGGTAGAATAATTTCTCCATCAGAATGACTCAGCGGAGTTGCAGAAATAACGTGAGTGTTAGCAAAATCCCCATTACAACTGGACAGGGCATTCCACAGCCATGATAAGTACAGTAAATTATTTTCAATGGAAGAAAACTAATGCTTTTTGTAGAACCCAGGAAGCATGAAGAAGCTATAAACAATTCTTCCCACCTACATACACCAACAAGATACTTATAAGTTAAGATGTCTGACTAGATTATTTTTTAATACATGGAAGCAGCTGGAACTCATGGCAGTTTCTATGTGAAACTTCAGTACAGCATTTAAAGTTCAAAGTGTTAACACAGTGGCCTGGGGAGAATGGGGGTGGGGGCAGAAGGTATGAGTATGTGGCCATGTTTTCTCTTTCTCCTTGCAGATCAGGGGTTTTTTTCCTTCCCAAGTTGAACCTGTCTGTTTTTTGCCTGTTACTCTAATAGGGGAGTGAAAAGCTCCCTGTCCTTACCTGGATTAAGGAGGCTTTGTGTGGATTTTCTCCTCCCTGTCCCACAGTGGGGGTGAGTGAGCTGAGGTTGGGTTGGTACCCGCTGGGCCTGAACTGGGACAATGACATCCTACAAAAGTCTGAAAGACCAGGCACCAGGTTTGGGGTTGGTATTCTTGCAGTTTTCTGCCACATAAAGCTGAGAAACATATAGGTTGCTGCAGCTAAGTCCATAAATACATTGTCATATGAACATTTTGGAGCAGGTACAGTGCCCTTAGAGTATCAGTTAAGGTTTACTGAGAAGGGAGAGTTGTTTTATAGAAACTGAGATTAGTTTTCTAACAAAGTACTGGAAATCAGTAGCAATAGGACTTCTGATGAAATTTTGGCTTTACTGAATGATTGTGCCATGTTGTTTTCACCACAGCTACAATAATCCTGCTTGTTGTTGGACAGTCTGCCTTTGCTAACCATTAAAACCTTACTGCAGTAATTATCATTACAAACCTGGCTCCTCAGAGCTAGACCTTAAGTATTTATAAATGTTTTCAGATAAACAACACAAATTGTAACTTGGTAATTCACAATTTTTTGGCAGTGCTTGAGAAAGTCAGGCACTGTTGCAAATAGACTGATTATTGTGAAGGTTTGTTTTTGCATTATTAATATTTTCTTGAATGTTTCTCAGACATACAGTTAAACCTGCTGCTTTAGAGTATGATACCGTTGCAGAGATGGCTGTTACCTCTTAACGGCTCAGTGCTCTAAATATGTTGTAAATTATATAGCTCTAGCATGTTTATAAATATATTTATTAGTCCCCGTAAGACACTGATAGGTAGTGCTTGTAAGAGACAGAAATACCTTGGTTTTTGGTTCTTTTTATGTCACTTTCTAATACAATATGCTGAGAAATACAAGGCAGTAAAACTTCTTTTTTAGAATGCTGTTTCAAGCCTTGCTGCTGATAAATACTTTTGTAAAGTTTGTGGATTTATTTATTCATTCCACTATTAAAGCAGTATCCTCTTCCTAACAGATGAATCAGCTTGTAGTCATCTTTGATGTGTCCATTTTTGCATTATCACTCAAAAAGAAATTCTTATCCCCATAGTGAGAATCAGCAGGCCAGACCTGTGTCATCATATTGGAAGGTACGACCTGAAAAAAGGTTATTCCTTAATTAATGATAACTTTTTATCAATTCAATTATTTAAAGATATTAATTACACTTAATTACACAGGAAATGTGCAGTCAGTGGAGCAAGACTGTTTCCTGACTCTTGTTCAAGGTTGGGCAGAATTTTGCCTTTTTTCTGTAGAATCCTACTGAAAGCAAAAAATTGGTTGGCCTAAATAATTCCAATAAAGATACAGTTGCTGATACCAAATTAATTTCAACAAGTAATGTCCTTTTTATTTATATAAATATACTCAGTTATAGAGCAAACAGAAACTTCAGTCATACACTTTTCCTTAAAATTTTAAAGTTGACTTTGCAGGAACTTGCACTTAGCTTTCTATTTTCAGTATCTATTGCATATAATATTAAACATAAGCTGACAAGGCATGCTGTGAGCTATCTTTGCTCTAGCTCCATTATGGATCGTGTGGTCACAGTAAAAACTTGGTGGCAGGTGTTTCAGCATCCTAGTGCATCCTTTATATAGTTCTTGAAAACAAACAAACTTAACTGACTATTATAGTGTGTCTGTTTTCTTTCCAGAAAAGAATATAAATGTTTTGGGAATCTGTATTCCAGTCTTCAGGTGCAAGAAACTCATTTTTAGTCAGTTATACTTTATGGCTATCATCTTTGTAAGATCAGTTGTGGAGAGCTGCCTTGACAATTTGAGATACCTGAGAGCTAGCCAAAAACCAGAACCCCGTGATACAAAGCCAGGCTGACCAGAAATAGCATTAAGGCAGGGCCTGATGCCAGAAGGATAAAGATGAGAATCATAGAATCATAGAAGCATAGAATTGGCTGGGTTGGAAGGGACCTCAGAAATCACCAAGTCCAACCCTTGATCCACTACTGCTGCAGTTACTAGACAATGGCACTGAGTGCCACATCCAGTCTCTTCTTAAATATCTCCAGGGACAGAGAATCCACTACTTGCGGGGGCAGCCCATTCCAATGTCTGATCACCCTCTCCATAAAGAAATTCTTTCTAATATCTAACTTAAACCTCCCCTGGCACAACTTAAGACCATGCCTTCTTGTCTTGCTGATAGTTGCCTGGAAAAAGACTCCAACCCCCACCTGGCTACAACCTCCTTTCAGGGAGCTGTAGAGTGTGATGAGGTCTCCGAACAGCCCCAGCCTCTCCTCATAGGGTCTGTGCTGGAGTCCCTTCACAGCCTGGTTGCCCTCCTTTGGACCTGCTCCAGCACCTCAATCTCCTTCCTGAACTGAGGGGCCCAGAACTGGACACAGTACTCGAGGTGTGGCCTCACCAGTGCTGAGTACAGGGGAAGAATCACTACCTTGGACTTGCTGGCCACGCTGTTCCTGATCCAGGCCAGGATGCCATTGGCCTTCTTGGCCACCTGGGCACACTGCTGGCTTATGTTCAGCTTCCTGTCAATCCAAACCCCCAGGTCCCTCTCTGTCTGGCTGCTCTCCAGCCACTCTGT
>JAAWXA010000006.1:22159189-22206189 GCA_038090715.1 Florisuga fusca
TTTTTTTTTTTTTTTTTTTTTTTTTTTGAGAAGCAATGAAACACAAATACAATTTATTTCAATAGCAGAAGGAGAAAATATGAGACCCAGCTCCTAAAATATTCCCCTATATATGCTAAAGCTTTCTTTGAAGCAGTCAGGACACCACACTGGGTATTAGTGAAGCACAGTAATTCTCACATCTTAGAGAATTTCCTGACATGAAAAAAGCCCACTGTATTTTAAAATGGTTTTCAGTTTTTATGTAGAATGAATGCCAAAATGTTTGGTGTTGGAAATGCCACATTATTTTGGATCAATAATTAAAAAAAATTGTCATTTTGGCAGATGTATTATTTTAATATGTGCAGTTAATATACAAACAAAGAAAACAAAACTTAGCCGTAACAAACTATTTTTCCATTAATTGAATTAAAAGTCTCTATTTAAAAATTCTAATTCATATTTTCAATGAAATATTTATTTTTCTATTGAAAATAACAACCATCCTCTATGAAAACTGTTACTTGTTTTCTTTTACTTTTTCATAAGCTAGTCCTCTTTTTGTGTATAGTGGGGTGAGATCATCATCTAGGATATCTAGATTACATGAGGATCATCCTTGTTTCTTCTCATAGGTAATTTGGCAGACCAGAAAGCTGTGCTTATATGTTTAAAAACCTCTAATTCCTGAATTTGTTTATCTCCTGTTCAGTGTTGCCATTTGAAATACCATTTTACTGTGTCATTAGAACTTGCACTTCAGTTTTTAACAGAGCCTGTATATTAATTTCAAACCTTGCCCAGAATGGTTCTGTAAGCTTTCAGAAGAGATCTACAGAGGCAAAACTCAGGTTTGCTGTAATGTTAGAAAAAATATGCTGTTTATGAATAAGAGAATTAAAAAAAAAAAAACCAAAACAGATCTCTTGTTTCAGAAGACTAAAGGCACTGCCATTGAAGAGTAAATGCATTGTGGTAGTTAACTTGGTAAAGCAGTGTAGATAGAAGACCCTTGGGCTTGTGCCTCTGAACTCTCTTTTTTACAGAGCAAGTAGCAGAGATGCAGTAAACTTCATGCAAATGGAAATAACAGTCAACTTCTCTTCTCTATATTTCCATCTTGATTACGTACCAGTAACATAACCAGCAATTAGAGATGATAATAAACAAAGCAAAACAACAGAGATGTTCTTTCTTTACTTCAAGCAAACACTTGAGGTATCCTAATGTTATTGCATGCAGTAAGTTTTCTTATACTGACTTTGGCTTGTCTTCAAAGCATAGCAATCCATTCTTTAAATGAGGAAGTTATATATCTGTATATATCCTAAATAAAAAATATTTTTGTACCTTTAAATGTTTTTCTTAGTTATTTATGTGTTTTCACTGTAATTGAGGAATAGGAACATTCTTTACCTACCTTTCCCTATTTTTAGCTGCATTTATGATCAACTTATATGGGACACAGTGTTGTCTGCTTAACCCAGCTTACCCAAGGAATACATGGGAAAGGGATTCTGTCTCTTAATTATGCTGACCTAATGAATGCTGATATGAATCGTGAGCAATATGAGGAGTCTTTAGACAATAATTGGAAAAGTACCTATCTCTAATATAACCATGCAAAGTTTAGCATATATTTTGAACAATGTGTTCAGGTTAGAGGGAACTGGTAATGCTGCTGGACACACTTAGATTCTTCTTAGATGCATGCAGTGTCTTGATGAAGCACATGTGGAAGATGCAAGGATGAATGATCTCGTGACTCTATCCTGAAGTTTTCTAAGAAGAGACAGGGAATGTGGTAAAGCCAGTGAACAAACTCACTCCTCTGATCCTTCCAAACATAATACTGCTCCTTGTACCTCTTGAAGGAAAGAACCCATAATTGTGTCCTGCCTTCTTTTCTTCTACTCCCCTTGTCTTCTCCTTCACTTCCCAAATATACAGTTAAAGGTCTGAATTTTAATTCAACCTGTCATGATTTATTTACTACAAGTCATATTACCAAGTCAAGGGAAAATTCAAAGTGCATCTGCTCACCAAAGGTAATATGTGACCAAGGAATGACCTGGCATAGATGGCAAGAAGGCCCATCTGAAGAAAGTGGAACTGTCTGGACATAGGGATGAACCTAACACCAGGCTGAGGTGCCCCAGTGTAAGAGTATGGGAGGAATCAGCTCATGTCGCACCTTTGCAGACTCTGTAAAAGTGCTTAGGGCAGTAGAACTCTGCCCAATGCATTATGCTTTTTTTTTTTTTACATTTAAGGCAAATGTGCTTAATACTCCAGCACTTTCATTGAAAGTAAACATGTTGGATTCAAGATAGCTACAAGCATTCATGAAATATATTAAAACAATGAGAAGATGTCAGGAGACGGTTTCATTATTGATTTTCCATATTTATCCCATAATAAGTTGCCATATTGATTAGCATTTTTTATTTGGTTTTTTTCCCAGTTGCTGATGACAGACCATGATTATAAGAGCTTGCAGGCAACTGGCAAATATTTGAAAGTGGAGCACCTGCCTGAAGCAGAAATTTCTTCTTCTTCTTCCAGCCAGTACCGTTCTACAATTCTATGATAAAATGTTGCCGTAGGAAACATTCCCCTATCCTAGAGCATACAGAAGGAAGCTGGAGTTTCTTCTTAGTGGTCATGGCATTCTTCTGCAAAGTAATTGTGAGAGCCAGGATTGACAGACTGGTTTAATACAATTTCAGCTAATAACCTGCCAAGATCAAGAAGCTGTCAGAAAAGACTGGTGTAGGTTTAAGGACTGTGTTTTGTGTCTTTCTGAAATTATAGACTCAGTATTCTGTAATACTTTTTTTTTTTAACAGCTGTTTTTTTATTAGATTTTGGAGCAGCTTGATAAAACAAATCTAATTAAATGTTTTCCTCTGATATTGGGCCCAAGCATGTTTTCTTCCCTAGTTTTTGAGTACCCAGACTGAGTTCCCATGGGACCACAATAAGTAAATTCCAGTGACAGTTTATGGTACTTTAATTTTTAATGCTCAATATTATCTGAGGGTTTTTTCCCATCTTTGCAATACGCAGAGGTGACATGGGAAGATAAACAACATTTTGCAGGCAATTATAAGTTTATATTGAAATTGTTCTACCTATTAAGAGGATCTGTTCTGCAGAGAAAGGATTAACATTCTATAAGTGCAGTTTGGAAAAAGGTTATTCATGGTGCTGGCTCACCTTGCAGAAACTTCATGTCTGGAAAGAGCAGAAAGTTGTATTCCCATGACTTTGTAAGGGTAGAAATAACTTATTCTGTCCACAGAAATTCAACTGTTAATGACATCTCACATTAAATGCTATATATTGGTTTTAGTGGCAGTGAGTATTTTACAAAAAAACAGAATGAAACTGAGGAAGACTTGGATGAAAAGAAGGTGTGTTCATGGTTTGTAACAACCTAAATAATAGTGATAATGGCACTTTTGCTGCATCTGTCACTTCAGCGTTTTGTTGGGGGGTTTTTTGGTTTTTTTCTTTTTCGTCTTCTAAGGTTGTGTACTCTATCTCCATTTTGCATTTGGGGAAACTGATGTTCAGAGAAATCCCCTTGTGAAATTGCTCGTTTGTCTGTATGAGACTTTCTGCACAGCTGTAGAGTGTATAAATTGTCATGCAGTAGAAGAAGCATAATCATGGTCGGTGCTGCTAAAGAAAGGATGGTGCAACATCACTCACTGTTCCTCTCTGTTAAGCAATCGCAGCTTAACAGTGGCTGCATCAGGGGGAGAAGCCAAGTGCCCCAAGTTCTGGAAACTTTACCTTTATTAGCAGCTCCCTCTGCATAACCCTTAAGGAAGGTCATATAAAGAAAAGAAATGCACATCTCCATTAGAAGGTGAACTTAATTTCAGAAAGTAATCCATACTATCATTATGCTTTATTTCTGAAGTTTTAAATTTGGATGTAAATTATTGATTACTAAAAAATATTAGAAGGCACCATGCAATAAAAAAGAAGGAAAAAAATTGTGGATAATTGGAGTGCATAAGAAGAGGGAAAGAAGTAATGAGGACAATTGGTATACAATGAGGACAATAATATTTCTGTTCTGGAGAATAAGCGGTACAATATAGAGGGGTTTTCACTTCACATTATTGATTCAAACACAAATTTAATTAATTTCCTCTGCCTAGTTTCTTCTGGGCAAAATGCCAGTTTCAGAAAGTAGAGCCCTCAAATTGCATCAGCTTTTTCCTTAATCAGATGTCCTTAATCAGTGATTCCAAAAATTGCTAGCAGGCATACAGTTTAGTAGGAACCCTCCAGATCTATTGGGGGTTTTTTGTGGATCAGTGGAAAGAAAACCTGATCTAATGCTTTTTTGAACAGAGGTCTGCCATCTGTAAAATACAGTAGCTTAAAAGCAGAAATTAGAGGCTCTGCAATGTGCATGTAGTTTCCCCATACTTGCAGATCTGATTTGGCAGTTGGTAAGCCTGAGCTCAGACTGGGTATGTATGGGTGCAAAAAAGATGGCAACTGAATAGAAACATGATCTCGATGTTCTGGTGGCTCAGACTTCAGTCTGGTAGTTAAAAAAGTAATCAGTATGACATGGCATTTCTTATGTGATGCATTTCTCTCAGTCGTCTTGTTATTAGTTGCTCATAATTAAATGCTTTCAGTATTGAAGACCTACTCATTACAGTATTCCAAAATAATATAATTGCAGAACTGTCAGATCTGTTGTCTGAGAATAACATTTTGCATTTCACAGAGAACTGCAAGTGTAAAAGTCCTTGTCTTCTCTGGGTGTCAGAGAAAGTTGGGCTGAGTCTTCTTGAAAGTTTCACTCACTGGGGTACTGATAAAAAGCATTATTGCATTAATTTAGTCAAGGAAGTGATTTTTTTCTGTGAGCTGATTAGGCAATGCTTTTAGTGAAGAAAAAGAAAAAATTTCATGAGCTCCAGTACGAGTATATAGGAGGACAAAAAGTAAAAATAATGAGGAAACAGATTTTTTCTATTGCATTCAATGAAGTTATCAATTTTTATTTAGTGAATACTAGTCTAAAAGTGTTTGCGTACCCCATATCTAGATTTTTCTGCCTTAAGATATTTACACTTCTTTTACATGTCACCCTAAAACCTATGCTTATCACTTTTTTGAATGTGATTAAAAAACATCTATAAGTATTTCAACTCTATATTTTTTATTAGTAATTAAATTTATTCTTATCTACTTGTTGTTCAGCAGTTAATGCATGGACAAAACTTTGTGGGAAAAAGTTGTTAGGGAAGACTGAGTATGTTCCTACCATCACACCTACAGTAGCAACGATCTGCAGGGCTTTTTTTCTTAACAGCTCTGTGCACCAAAAACTTGTGCAGTAAACTTTTGCTCTTTGATTTTAATTACCAAACATTTTGAATGTGTCAGTGGGCATCAGAAAAGCTGTATTAACAGAACAGAGGTTAGTTTGAGCACCTACATGAAAGACACGGATGGATAAGATAGAAAGAATGAGGAAGAAAGTAAGAAGCCAAAGGCAGACAGAGTGGGACTGTGACTGGAGGGCAAGATATCATGAAGAACCCCCATTTCAGGCATGGTTCAGACCTGCAAAAGTTAGATAAAGATGAATGTGAGTTTTAAATTATACTTAGTCTTCATTAAAGTAATTATGTCAATTAAGTATTTACTAGGTAGTGGTTGTGCAATGGAGTATAAAACCTAAGTGAATAAAATCAGTTTCATTTTTTCAGCCTGGCTTTTCTGTCCATTAATAAACAAGGCACAGAAAATACACTATCTGGAGTGATGTGATATGCTCATAGCCCTTTTACAGTTGGTATCACATGAAATAATAAACACAGACATTGCTTTGGGTCCCTCTCACCTGTTTTGTTCATCCAAGCAGGCTATTTCCATACTTCTTCCCTTATCTTCCTCTATTTAATTTTTTTTGTTTGTTTGTTTATTTGTGTTTGTATGTTTGTTTTCCTTCATACATCGAGTAAGCCAAAGTCTAGATATATTTCATATCTAAATGAGTGGACTAAGGTGTTTATAAGGGAAGGTATATTTTATCCAGGCACTCTTTGCTATCAATCACTAGAACATGAATTAAGCTCTGATGTTTAATTTTTGCAATATGTATAAAAATTTTTTATTGACTTTTATGCTGTTACAATGAAAAGAAGCAGACTGCTTCTAAATGGTAATGTACTGTAGTGTGAAGCAATTAACTGAGTTATATGTGCCTTTCGGTTAAGATAATTTTCTATTAACTAGGCAATTCTTCTGTTTGCTGTGATCTCTCAAAATGAGGAGTGGGAGGGTGATAACATCAGCCAGTTGTCTCAACACTCTTGGGTGCATCCCACCAGGGCCCATGGAACTGTGTATATTCAATTTGCATAACTCATCTCTAACCCAGTCTTCACTCACCAGTGGGGAGTCTTCCCTCCTCCAGGCTTTCTCTCTTTTGTCTGGGGTCTGGAGTTCACAAGGGTTGGTCTTAGGAGTAAAGACTGAAGCACAGAAGGTATTCAGCACCTCTGCCTTCTCTGCATCCTCTGTTGTCAGGGCACCCACCCCATTCAGCAGTGGGACACATTTTCCCTGCTCTTACCACTGATACATTTGTAGAAGCTCTTCTCTTTTCCTTTTACTTCCTTTGCCAGTTTCAGTTCTTTAGTTCTTTGGCCTTTCTTTTTGCCTTCCTACATTCTCTGACATCATCCCTGTTGTTGTCCCAGGTGACCAGTCCCTTCTTCCATGAGCTGTGAATTTCTTTCTTCCACAAGACTTTATTCAGAAGCTCCTTGCTGATCCCTGCAGGTCTGTTACCATCTCTACCTGTTTTTTACTCAAATGAATGCACCTATCTCGGGCTTGAAGGAAGCGGTATTTAAGACTTGACCAACTTTCTTTTTGAGATTCTGTGAAAATCCTTTGAAGTTCACTTATCATGCTGTGAATTAAGCCTGCAGATCCAGGTCAGTGTTCTTCACAATTAAAAAGTCCTTGAACCTGTATATTTGGCTTGCTTTCTGTTTACAAAAGGAGAGTGATCTAAGTACTGCGCAACAAGATGGAAGAGCTGATTCTCCAAAAAAATATAGGAGGTAGTGGGAACAGTGGGTCATGTTTTGATGTTTACACAGTTCTATTTATATGTTTCTCAGTCTATCAGCCTATGTACAGTATAAATTCAATGAAACAATGGTGTTGGGATGGAGTGTATGTTAAAATGCAGCTGTATTATGAATAATTACACTGTCTATAATGGTGACTGTGATTTCCTTCTTCAAAAGGCGAGGAGAAAGGACAAGTTTATATCAGGTCATCTTTTTGTCTGCTAATGCAATTATTTAAACTGTAAAATAAAAGAAAAATCTAATCCCTTTACCTGATGACCTATACTTTTGCCACCTGGCAAAATTTTCTCAGATTTTTGTGTTTTCTTTGAATTCTCTCTGCTAGGCTTAAAATCTGCACTTACCTAGGTTTATTTAATGAATCTGTAATGAAACAAAGTAAAATGCTTAAAATCTAAATATTTTGGATCTTAAAATCTTTGTAGGGAAGTAATTAACACAAAACAAAAAATGGTGAATAATGCTCCTAGCAAGGAGGCTCTCAAGTATTGCTTGGAATAATTTGAGGAGAAAAAATGCCACACAGTCACAGAAAGGTGATTAAATGTAATTGCTTTTCCTTAAGTTTAATTGTACTGTTTTCTTGGAAACACTAACATCTTGTCTTTAAAGTAAATACCCACGATTAAAGTGAAAATACTTCCTGTTTAGTAACAGGGTAAACAGTCTGTAGATACCAACACTATTTTCTGGAAGACTTCAGGATTGTCTGCAAAATTTATGACGTAGAATCTATTTGTAGGAGCTTGATTTCAAGGCCAATAATCAGCAACAGAATTTTAAATGCCTTCAGCCTTGCATTTTTCACATTATTTATACTTTGTTTGAAGGCATTGAACTTATTTTGAAATGGAAGTCTGATCTGATCCTTTTGTGCTTTTCGAAAAATCGAGATTTTTAAATCCTCTTTTTACATTGCACTATAAAGGAAGGAAACATTTGTCTGAGTGAAGAAGATATGTTTCCAATGAAATTTGGGACAAGCCAAGAGGACATGGACATACTGAACTTAGCAGGTGCAAAGGGCAGACTTTAAATGTGTTTGGCTGCAGAAGTGATGAAAAGTCAGTAAAATTATGTGATTTCCATAGAGCATTGTCCTTGGGGGCAAAGATTATATTAATGGAAATTTGTCAATACATAATAATCAGATTGTTGAAGAATTTCTTAGCATGTGATAAAAATTTTCAAATGTTCTGTATTTTTAATTCAAAAAAAGTAAAAAAAACAACTACAAAGCTTTTACAATATGCTTACAGAACAGATACTTTAGAGGACAAATTGAGATGTGTTGTCTTTCTCTACTGGATACACAACTTGCTGATGCTGGTTTGATTTTTCTAAACAACATATTTAGGTGGTCACTGATGCACTTCATCAATTCTTTTTGCATAGCTTAAGAGGTAGCACAACAAATGGTGGCAGCAATAGTATTCTCTGTGTAAATACTATTAAATACTTTTTTTAAAAAAAGTTGTTTTTCCTTTTTGTATCACCTGCAGTTTAAACACCTTTGGATGCTGGAAACTATAAAATACAGCATCACAATACCTCGTTAAATAGTGTCTCATCCCAAGCTGAAATACAGGAGTAAATATTTATTCTCCAAACCATGTGATTTTCGAGACACCTATCAAAATCAGATTATTAAAATATTGAAAGCCGCTCTGTTAGTTTTCTGTTAAGAACAGGTACCTGATTCTCTCATAGCTGAAAAAGATTTTAATTTCTTTCATAGTCCTTTTGATCTCTTGGAATAGGAAAACTGAAGATAAAAAAACCTTTTGAATTGTTTTGGGAACTGCACTGCTGCTCTTAAGCCCATACAAGAAAGTCACCTGTGTCACAGATGTCTTCGCATCTTCTGGGGAAAGGAGGAGTATGGGTTTGCAGTAACACATAGTATTATGGTATCTGCCATGGAACCCCAAACAAGATCTGGGCTATGGTATTATTCCCATCTTTAGAGAGGAAACCAGAAGTAGCCTTGGTGCATCTTTACCAGGTCCATAGCTGTCAATGTGGTCACTGAGCTGCACAGACCTGTGGTGTGGTCTGACCTCTCTGTACCTCCATTACTACTGATACACTTTTTCTAGGGTTGTGCTGATATCTAAAAGCTGTAACGGCACTCAGAGTATTGAAAAAAATCGTGTGTAGGCAACAAAAAGGGATTGCAAAATATTTTTGTAGTATTATGAGGGAAAGAGAAATGGAAGTTTTTGGGAGATATTTTTCCCTTTTTTCAAGTGCAACCTCTTTAAAATAGATTATGATTTGTACAGCACGTAGTACTTTATTGAGAAGATCATATTAAACATATGAGAAGTAAAATTGCAAGTGCCATTTAGCTGTTTCCCCTTTCTGTTCCCTAAAAGACACTGAGTAAGGAAAAGCAGTAAGAGGAAACAAAAAAATGCTTTCAATTGTCTCAGTTGTAGCCGAGTGATTTAGAATACATCTGAGCAGAGCTGCTCTTTATTTGAAAGATTTTGCTTTGTACAGTGCCTAGAGCAGGGAGGCCCCTCAGACAATTTAGAGGTTTTGCTCAGAAGAAACATTTAATAATCACAAAATAGTATTTTGTGTGGAATAAATATTCATTTTGAGTAGCTGCTGAACACAGTTTGAAAAAGCAACACAGACATTCAGTGCTTCCTGTGCTATGCACTGAGGAAAAGAAGTAGCACAGAAGGTTAACGACAATCAAAAAGGACATGCTTCATGCAATATACCAATAAATAGAAAAACTAGGTCTCAGTAAATGTCCAAGTGTGAGAATTGTGCAGCCATGGATATATTTCTTTTAGAGATACAACTTTCTGTATTTCACAGCTTGAAAGCTCATGTGTTGAGGAATTCCATGTCACACCTATGTGTCTGATACAAAACTCATTGGGCAATCTGGCATATCCAGTCTGACAGGGAAACTGCCTACATTTCAATAAATGTTTGATGAAAAAGTATGGGTAAATCTGTCATACTATTTGTGGTACCTTCTATGCCTTATTTTGCATTTATTTTAAGGTATCTTTTTCCACCATGAGTTCTGCATGAGAACTTTTTCAATGACAGAAAACTTGGCCAGGAGGCCAACCTTTCTTCTCCCTTTTTTAACATTTTTGGAAAAAGGATTATAACTTGTGGAAAAGAACGAATCTGTATATGTGTTTAAAAAACTGGAAAAAAAATTTGACACTTGAGTCTTCAGTGGTATCTCACTTCTCTTAGCAGTGGAGGCTTATCTGAAAAATAAGACCCTTAGGAAGATGATGGGAAGCCGTGCTTGAGCTAGTTGTTTGCTGCTGTTTTATTTCAGTTGTGAAGGTGATTCCCCATGTTAAATTGAGGTCTGCACTCATCACACAGGCATTAGCGACTGCAGTCAAAGCAACTCAGTTGAGCTTTGGATACAGAAATCACAGAGGCAATGGGTCCTTGTAACAGGACTTGATGCAGAGAGATGAAAAACTGAAAGATCCATGTATTATTCAGGACAGAGAATAGCTGCAGTGTCTTGGCAATAAACTGAGCAACTAAGTGATTATTTTCTAATGTAACACTGAGAAAACCATATGAGGTTGCATGAGTTTGTCTTCCTTTCAAGCATCTTCATAACCATCTGATGCCTCTTCATAGAAAAGAAATGTATATGATGCTTCGGATGGGGCTGTATCATTTCAAGTATTTCCAAACAGCAGACTGCAGATCTTTTATTTCATTTCTCTTCTGTATGTCCTCATGAGTAATACCTATTCAGAGCTCTGCTTAGACTTGAAGTTTTGATTTTCTTGGAGAAATCCCCATTAGAAAGGCAAGTAATCACAATCACCCTGGAGACTAACAATTTCCTTTCATTTTTTCTTAGCTTACTTACAGCAAAAAACTGCTATGCAGTGTAGAACTCAAGGCATACTCCTCCACTTATTCCATTCTCCTTCACATACTTTCACTGTATCAGTTCCTCATTTGCAAAATCAGAACAGCTTTTTCTCCAGTTACTTTTCCTTCAGGTACTGCTCTTCACTTTTCTATCTCTCTCCCTTATGTTAAGGCCTTGACTTATGAATAATGAAGCAAACAACTGAAACTATATTTTGTGGAATTTCATATTATTTCAGAAGAACATATTGGGAATTTCCTTTCTTAAAAAAGCATTTTTTCCAGTTGAGATTTTTAGTCCCTGAATTTACAATAATCCAGATATATATTTTGCATTACTCAGACACAGACTTCCATAGCATTATTGTGGTTGAGGGTTATTTGTTAGTTTTTGTTTAGTTTTTTGTTTGTTTTGTTTGTTTGTTTGTTTTGGTTGGGTTTTTTTTGTTTGTTTGTTTTTTATTCTAAAAAGGTTCTATCCAAAGTCCTTCTGATTTGGCTGAAAACAAATGTCAGCAGGAGAATGAGTATGCCATGTTCTCGCTACTGTTCATAATATATTCTAACCCAAGATTTTGAGATCTAATCCATGATTTCACAATACTTAATAAGTGAGACCTGGAAATGCAAATATATCTCAATCAGGAGCAAAGACACAATAATATTCCTGTTTACTTAGCCCATGTACACGATAGGAAATATGCCTGCCTTGTGCTTTTAAATTGCTATTAGCAAGCTGCAGCACAGCAAACAAAACATGACCTGTCAGAAAACCCTTGAGCAAACTGAGAGAAACTGAAACTGTTATGTAAAGAATGCAGTAATTTAAAAGATCCTGCTCATGTTTGTGCAGGACTTCTGAAAGTATTTTTGAAGATAGAAACTGTTGGTGGCTCAGGCTGAGGCCAGGAAAAGGTGAAGAGGTGACAATTAAGTCTGCAAGGTACACAGTAGACTCCAATCAATCAGACTACCAGCTGTGGGGTTGCTGCAGGTGGGTAACATGGTGGCTGCTGGAATCAGTGCCATCATGGCTGATGGAGGCAGGATACCATAACAATAGGACTCCTGCTTATTAGTTTGCAAGTGGCATCACAGGCCAGTTGCAGGGAGGATGCTTAATACTGAAGTAGCATGATCTTTTTTTTAAACTGAAAATGTCACCTCACTTTGTGCAGTCAAATTTAAAACAGAACAGATTGTTTTTTACATATAAGTTTTCTTATTTAGTTTCATGTGAAGCTGAAAATGAAATTTAGAATATTTTAGCAATTATGCAATATAAACACAAAAGTATCTCAGAGATAAGCACAAATTATTTTTGAAGTGGCTTATGGGAAAATGCCCCCTTTTTTTGAATATCAATTATGCTGTAGCTAGAAGCCAATCAGTAAGTATAGGCAAAAATATGGGGGTACCTGAGGTAAATCCAGAATCTTGTGTGAAACCTTTCCCTTCATGATTGCAGCCTTAATGTATTAAAATATTTTTATCTGTCTAATGATATTCATTACATGTAAAGCTGTCTTTTCAGTGATGAATGCCATATAGAAATTTGAAAAATAGCCTACAAAGTACAGAGAAGTTAAAGTTAAAACTAATTTTTTTTTTTTTTGTCATAACTTTTCACAATTTCAGGAATTTCAGTTTCTCTTATGCTTATGGGAAAAACAAATATTTCAGGACCTGGGAAAGAAAGAGTTACACAGCTTACATTTGTGGTTTTTTCCTTCTTTTTTCTATTCAGAAGAATTTTATCATCAGTTTTATCATCAGTTGCAGCACTATGATATTTGGTTTGGGACACTGAAGGCAGTTAATTTTATAGAAAACTTCCTAGACTACATATAAGGAGTGGTCCTTATTGATCAGACTAAGATACTCCTAAGTATAATAAGTAAATGAAGAATTTTTATGTTATCCATGAAATACAGATTCTTGAAAATAATAAAATAATGGGAATGAAATAGTTTTCTTTGGAAATACCTGGATGTTCCAGAGGCTTCAGAGACCTCTAAATGTGCAATTTGTATTTTTGAAGATGGTCACCATGATACTGAAGATCCCTGCTCTGAGCTGCTCCTCTTTGCAGCTCTGTTTCTACAGCAGTCATGAGGTTCCCCAACTTTGTAGTTGGAGGTCTTGTCCCCTCAAGGCACTACATCAGTTAAGTTGGCTTTTTAAGGTATTGTATCAGCTTGGATCACCAAGACCAGCCAGCACTATGAAGGACAACAAAATGAGCTGTTTTAAACATGTTAATAAAAGGAAGATCAGAGATAACGTTGGTCTGTTACTTCATGAGGTCAGTCACTTCATGAACAGGGACACAGAGAAAGCAGAGATGTTTAATGCCTTCCTTGCCTGTTTTCAACACTAAAGCTGGTCCCTGGGACACCTGGAGCCCTGTGCTGGAGGACATTACTGGAGGGATGGTAAACTCCCAGTTGAGTCTGAACTTATTTAAGAGTTGTTGCTCCAGCTCGATGCATGTATTTGGCCAAATGGGATTCATTAGGGTACTGAAAGGCCTGGCCAATACTACTACAGGTCCTGCCTCCCTAATTTTTCAGAGGTCTTGGTTGTCTGAAGAGATCCCAGTTCACTGGAAGTTAACAAATGTCCCAGTTTTCAAAAAGGGCAAAAAGGAAGACACTTGTAATTCTAACGTTGTCAATCTCACAGTCATGGAATCATCCAGGTTGGAAAGGACCTCTGAGATCATCAAGTCCAACCCCTGATCCACTGCCACTGCGGTTACCAGACCATGGCACTGAGTGACACATCAGTCTCTTCTTAAAAACCTCCAGGGATGGAGAATTCACCACCTCCCTGGGCAGCCCATTCCAACGCCTGATCACCCTCTCAGTAAAGAAATTCTTTCTAATATCTAACCTAAATTTCCCCTGGCAGAGCTTAAGTCCATGCCCTCTTGTCTTACTGGCAGCTACTTGGGAGAAGAGACCGACCCCCCCTGGCTCCAACCTCCTTTCATGGAGTTGTAGAGAGTGATGAGGTCTCCCCTGAGCCTCCTCTTCTCCAGACTGAACACCCCCAGCTCCCTCAGCCCTTCCTCACAGGACTTGTGCTGGATCCCTTCACAGCCTGGTTGCCCTCCTTTGGACCTGCTCCAGGACCTCAATCTCCTTCCTGAACTGAGGGGCCCAGAACTGGACACAGTACTCGAGGTGTGGCCTTACCAGCGCTTAGTACAGGGAAGAATCACTTCCCTGGACCTGCTGGCCACACTGTTCCTGATCTAGTCCAGGGTCTCACTTGTGACTGGTAAATTTATGGAGTTGGTTAACCTGGGAGTTACTGGAAAACACTTCAGATAATACAATCACCAGCGATAGGCAGCGTGGCTTATGAAGGTAAAGTCCTTCTTAAGCAATTTAATTTTCTTTTGTGAAAAAGTGACTCACCTAGTTGCCCAAGGGAAGCCAGAAGATGCAGGTATTTTTAAATCATAGAACAACTTTTGATACTGTCTCTCACAGTATTCTTCTAGAAGAAATATCCAGCACATGGGTAGAAAAGTCCATAATGCAATGGGTGATTACAGATGTGTTTGTCTAAGCTCAGTTCCTGGAAAAATATAGAGGTCATACTGGATACCATTGAATGGCATATAAAGAATAATGGAATCATCAGGCACAGTCAACATAAGTTCACAAACAGAAGGGCCTTGGGTTTTTTTTATATCCTATGATAAACTTATGTGCCTCATGGAAGACAGCAGAGTGATGGATAACTTTTTTTCTTATTTTAGTAACACTTTTGGCATTGTTCCTTACAGCAGCTTTTTGGACAAGTTGTCCAGCTGTAGGATGAGGAGGTTCATGGTTTGTTGAATGAAGAACTGGCTGAACAGCAAGGCTCAAATGGTTGTGGCGAATGGGACTTTCTATGACTGGTGAGAGGTCACCAGCAGTGTTCCTCAGGGCTCAGTCCAGGCCTGGTTCTGGTCAAAAGTTTGTTAGCTATCAGGATGCAGGAGTGCACCAATAGCAAGTTTGCTGATAATACCAAAGTAGTAGATGCTGTGAATCTCTTGAGGAATGAGACACCTTGCAGAGGGATCTAGATAGATTAGACCATTGTCTTACCAATGGCTTACCATTAAAAAAGTCAAATATATGGATTCTGCATCTGGGAAGGAATAACACTGGACAGAATGTAACCTTAGAGGCTGGAGATCAGTCCTGCAGGGAGGGACTTGGGGGTGCTGGTTGACAGCAGGCTCAGCAGGAGTCAGCAGTGTGCCCTGGCAGCCAAGAGGACAAACTGCATCCTGGGGAGCATCAAGCACAGCACGACCAGACAGGCAAAAGAGGTGATTTTGTATTTTGTGTTGGTGCACCATAACCTCACATGCTCTGTCCACATCTGGGTGCCACAACTTAGGAAAGATATCAAGGTACCCAAATGCATCCAGAGAAGGGGAATAAAACTGGCAAAAGAGCTGGAAGGTATGTCTTGTGTACCCTGGCAGCCAAAAGAGCCAGCTGTGTCCTGGGATGCATCAAGCACAGCAGAACAAGATGGTCAAAGAAGATGATTTTCCTACTCCACACTGCACTGGTGTGCTCCCAGAGTCCTGCATGCAGTTTGGGCACTTTAATGTGACAAAGAGACCAAACTGCTGGAGTGTGTTGAGAGGAGGGCAGGTACTGAAAGGGCTCAAGGGCAAGAGTTAAAAAGTGGGTCTGAGTTCACATGGTTTATTCAGCTTGGAAAAGAGAAGTCTGAGGGGTGACCTCATTACAGTCTACAGTTTCCTCAAGAGGGGCCGTGGCATGGGAAGTGCTTATGTCTCTGGTGACCAATGATAGGACTCAAGGAAATGGAATGCAGCTGTATCAGGGGTAGTTCAGTTTGGAAACTAGGAAAAAAATCTTCACTGAGAGGGTGGCTGGCCACTGGAAAAAGGTCCCCAGTCATGGCACCAAGAGTGAGTTTAAAGAGCATCTGGATGATGCTCTTAGTGATATGGTTTAGTTTTAGATAACCCTGTGAGGAGAAGGAATTTGGTCTTGATGGTCCATATGAGTCACATCCAGCTTACAGTGTTGTTGTTCTTTGCTGACACTGGGACACAGAAAGTGAGGAATGTCTTTTCCTTCCTTTGTCCTCATGTGCTGATTTGTTTTCCCAGAAATCCCAAACAAACTATTTCTTTGAGTTTTCAGGTAAAGGTGAAGAGACTGCTGCTGAGCCAGCAGTTGCCCCTTATATTTCATGTAAATGAGATTTGGTCCACTAGGTCCTTAGCCAGCAAAAAGGCTTATAAATTGTCTGTAGTCCAACCTGAAGAACAGTGTATTAGTACTGTGGCCACAGTTGTCTTCTGAGGATATTTGACTTTCAAAATATGGCAGCAGAAAGGTTATACTCATGTTTTTTAAAATCCATCTAACCAGGTTTGCTGCCTGTGGAGTGGTGGAACTCAGTATTCAATTTATTAGTTGACCAAGCAAGTGCTAGCAGCACACTGTGCCAAAAAAGAAGGTAAGAAAAGGAAATTGCACAGGATGCACTACCTCACTGCACTTACTTGGCATTGGACAGTGTGTTCTCAGACATCTCATCCTTGCTAAACAGGAAAAAAGTTCAGTTTCAAAATGTCTCTGACTTAGTGGGAATGCTGCCATAGGTTACTGTATTTGGTATCCTAATGTGATGGGTGTAAAGCAGGAGAGGAATACTGTGTCATTCATTATTATTTATAAAAATAAGTGGCATTGCATTCAGCAAAAAAGCCAAGCTACATGAGGCGCTGAAATTTGATAAACCTTTTGAAATTCACTTTTTTCATGCATTTACCATCCACTGTCAAGAGATAAGCAGGCCTTAGACAGATGTTTTGCTATTCACCTAAATCAAAACCAAATTAAACTGAAGGATGTTGCATGGCTGGATTCATCTGAGTGACAAGCAGCTTTGTTATAAATATGAAATGTTGTAAAAAGGATGAACATCATATTCCAATAGAACATTGATTATAGAGAACTACAGCACTTCACTGTCATTTTCTGAGTGATATTTCTTGTTGCTTCTAGTTTGCTTTCTAGCTGTCAAAATGTACTGGGGAGGTACTGCTGTGTATCAAGCAGCTCTAAAAATAGTGGCAGCTGGAAATGGGGATGAGACCCAGTAGTTCAAATACTCCTTTCTTCAAACTCATCTTCACTGTTATATTTAATTATTCTTTTATCCCCAGATGTACCTTGGAGAGTGCACAAGAATTCAGCGTTCAGTCCTTCAGCAGGGTGAGGATCAAAAGCATCCAGGCATTAGGCCTTTGGCCCTTTAGTGAGAGAGGAGAAGGATGGAGCAGGGTGGGTGGTGTGGTCATGGAAAAAATGGTAGTTTCAGATGTGTAGATTGCATCCAAGAGCTAGAAGACAAGAGGAAGGTCTTCTCCTTTGGTTTGCTTGCAGTCACACTGAGTAAAATTCTTTAGATATTACAGAGGAACAGGTTTCAGGAGGTATTTTTTTCCCTTCCTCCAAACTTCAGAAGCCATACATCACCTTTTAAAATTGTAGTTGGTGATTTTTATTTCCCTGTTATGAAAACATACCACATGTTAAAGAGAAAAGGGGGCAGGTTCTTGGAGAACTGACATGTTCTGGACAGGCAAAACTAGGTCTTCCTAGTTTATTGCCAGCTTCACACTGTTCTGTTAACAGCTGCCTAGATCCAGGATTCTTCATCTGCAAATTCTCTCTGGAACAGAACCTATAATTCTTTTTAGCAGATACTTGGAGCATTTATTTCCCTACCATGTCCTTCTCTATGTTGATTTATACCTTTGTACAATTATAGTGCTACTTACTGTTTTTTCTGTCTGCATAGTAGGCCAAATTTTGCTCTTCTTCAAATCTGCTAATATAGGAAGTTTCAATGAAAATAACTGGTGAGTTCAGTCCTCACCTTTACTTTACTGAGCTCAGGGCTGTCAGCCAGTATTTGGATTGTTCCTTTAACCCTTAGCCCCCACTCCCAGGTCCATAATAAATATGCTGAACAACAGCAGGACACATTCATCTATTTCAAGCAGAGCTACAGCAGGGATGGATCTGACCGTGCAGTTTTCAGTTTAAGTGATCCATCAGTTTGGTCTTCTGTTTTCCAAGAACCTTTCCTCACATGTTGCTTTGCAGAACAAGAAGTTACAGCTATTTTCTAAAAATCATGCTACTGTTTTCTTTGGAAGGTAAGGGAAGCTTGACAGGTGTCACAAACTACTTCTGCAGATAAAATACATGGAGGTTTTAGGGGGACACAGCTGAAACATCCTTTCAAACAATCAAGGTTTGTCAGAAGCCTTAACCTCTTCTGCTAATCCTCTTCCTTTTGCAAGAATTTGATAGGGAAAAGTAAAAAAAAAGAAAAAGCTGATCTATGCTGTGGCAAAACTTCACCTTTCTCCCAAGTCAGGTTGAACACAAAGACCTACATAACATAATGTACCTAAAATAACCTTCTAGCTAGAGAAATAATTTCTAATAATAGATCTGCACATTTGCTGGAGCAAGCTCATGTCTGATTTGTGGATTTTCGTCAGAGACTGAAATAAATTCTGACTTAAAAACACTTCCGTGGGGTTCTGAAGCAAGATTTGGCAGCTAGCAAGACAATAAGCCTCATCAGTTCAATGGATGTTCCAGGACTGTGATAGCATTTCACATGTAGCAACTTCTCAGACCTCAAAGCAGACGGAACATCTCTTGATGTACATTCAATGAAGACCCAGTAATTTGGGGAAATACGATTTGGGTAATGGTTTTTATTCTTTGACATGGATTTTTGGTACAAAAACCTCAAAATGCTGACAATTATTTTTATATGTTTATCTAAATAAGTAATATTTATTTAATCTATTATTATTATATAATGGTTATCTAAATAAATAATATGTATTCAGTACAGTATTATTTATTTAGATAGGACTAGGGGTGATGGTTTTACACTGGAAGAAGGTAGATTTAAGTCAGAGATTAGGAAGAAATTATTTAGTATGAGGGTGGTGAGACACTGGCACAAGGTGGCCAGGGATGTTGTTGATGCCTTATCCCTGAAAGTGTTCAAGGCCAGGTTAGATGGGGCTTGGAGAAACCTGGACTAGTGGAAAGTGTCCCAGCCTATGCAAGGGGTTGGACCTAGGTGATCTCTGAGGTGCCTTCCAACCCAAACCATTCTATGATGCTATGACATCAATGCTTGTGTAACTTTCCTAAATCTACTTGCAGAATATACTAACATAAATGTGAGTGATATATACAGGTTCTTAAGTTACTGTGTAAATATATAAAGGTATTTTCTTTTGAAGTTTCTTATGTTCTTTTTATGTAAAAGTCTGAAGTGAAAGCTCAAAAAGGATATTGAGTTTCTTTGAGACATTTCTGAAGTTTTCTTCACAAGTAAATAATAATTCTTTAAATTTTATGCCTCTTTTAATTTTCCTTTTCTAGTACTTTGTAGCATACTTCTCAGTTTCCCACTGTGTCACAGAAGTAATCAGTGCTGAACCAGCCTTCGACAGCTAATTGGAAGAAACACTTTTTCCCTTTTTTTTCGATTGAACAAAACCCCAAGACATATATATCAGTTTATACAGGTTCACTGCATAAATGCATCTTCAAAAATACAAATATGCACATTTATTAAAACTTTTATTTAGTTCCAAGTGAAACCTTTGTTGATAACTATTAATTTGAGATGAATGCATGCAAATCATAAACAGTCTTTTTTGAAGTTTCTTTACTCTTCTCAGTATTTCCTTTAAATTCGTATTGATGTATTGCATGTCTCCCCAGCTTATTTTCACCTCTGCATTCTAAAGCTGTAATCACATGAAGCCTTGGCAAAACTCCAGCTAAGGGAATCACAGACATAGTCTTTTTCCGAAAAGTCCGTAGTGTTTAATGGCAATATAATTTAACTCCCTTTGAAGACACTGTTGCAAATATTTTTAAAATAACTTCAGTTTTGTTGCTTGTTTTGCTTTGTTGGTAATGTTTCTTAGAATGAGGGAAATAAGAATTCTTAACCTAAAAACTTAGTTTTTTACACTGGCAAACATAACTTTGTTTCTATGTCTTATCATCATTGAAATTAATATTTTTACATCTTTCGAGTATTTATAAATTCACTGATGTTACAGAAAGAGCAAAGGAAATAAACTGATTTTTCTCTGTAAGTCCTGTGTGTATGTAAGATAGACCCATCCTTTTAAGAAGAAAGCGATAGGTAAGCCTTTTCACATAAAAATGCAGTACTGATTTTCAAAGGATTGCAGATAACTGCCTGTCCCTGTCACATGTGGCTTCCCTGAAGACAGTCAGGGACCTATAGAATATCTGATATACCCACATGTTTCTCCTTATGGGACCATGACTGTTGTATGTAAAAGATTCTTCTGCTCATAAGCTGCAGAAATTGACTGTAAGGAAACATTTTTCTTTGACTGTTTGGAAGTGCTAAGAGCAATGCTTAAACTCAGTGCTTTACTACTGATATAGCTGAGCTATTGATCAGCCTTTATTGATTTTTGGATGGGATTGCACCCAAACGTAATGTATACTTAAAAAAAAAAATTAAAAATCAATGTTTTGATTCAGTAGAATTTCAACTATTCTTAGATCTGTGGAAGATAACTGATGACAATCTTTGCTGATGACTGAATAACTTTGGTAATACATATTAATTTGAATAGTGACATGTTTAAAACATTTCTTTTAATAGCACTAGATCCAGATTAATCTTAAGAGCTGTCACGTCACTGTTACAAAGATGACATGGAGTTTTACAAGACCTTCCCATCACAGAGTAATTCTTGAATGTCACATATGGAAATGTTAAAAAGCTGGGTGCTGGCTTGCATTTTAAGTAGATGAGAGATAATAAAACTGTAATTCCTGGGCTCTCCTGTCTTCTACCTCAGGTATAATTACATTATTCTTACATATATGACATATAGACCCAGCAACATAATCATGAACCCTTACCCCCCAAAAATGAAATTAGATTAATTGGTTATAGCCATTTTCATGCTCTGATTCTCATAGACTAGCACCCTACTGTTGTTTCCAGAAATGGAGAGTACGTTTCTAATGATTACAGAGCAGTCAAGAACAGATTGCTCTTAAAATTGTGTTTTGAAAAACATTTTTAAGACAATCCTGAGCATATCTAATGGATTTGCTTTAAGGTAACCTCCATTTTACACTACAGCTAAAGAGAATATTATTTGATTTTCAGAGCACCTAGCCCTTAGCAGAGTGTATTTTTATGTCTTTTTCTGTAAAACTGGGGAAGATTCTTTCAAGCTGAAACCACAAGTCTGCTTACTTATGGCCTGAGCCACTGGTTGAATTTTGATTTACAATCCAGTCATCTTCCAGTCCAAAGTACTGAGCAAGTGCTGGATCTTGTGTGTCTATGGACAGGCTTTAGTCACTGCAAAGATGTCTGTATAAGATATGCAGATAATGATGGATAAATTGTTTATTTTTTCATTGTGGCTTTTGCCAAACATTCTTTGTTACTATCCTGATGCTTCTAATATGTCATTGCTCTTACGGCTTCTTGCTGAACAGATGTAACTTGTTGTCTTTCCTACTTATTTAGATGCTCATACCATCAAGGTTATGAAAGATCTATAAATCATAGAATCACAGAATAATAGAATCATAGAATGGTTTGGTTTGGAAGGCACCTTAAAGATTATCTAGTTTCAACCCCTGCATGGGCAGGGACACCTTCCACTAGACCAGGCTGCTCAAATTCCCATCCAAACTGGCCTTGAACATTTCCAGGGAAGGAAGATCTACAGCTTCCCTGGGCAACCTGTTCCAGTGTCTCTCTACCCTCATAGTGAAGATTTCTCTCCTACTAACTTAAATCTCTTATTCAGTTTGAAACCATTCCCCTTTGTCTTATCAGTAAATGCAAAAAGTCCCTCTCCAGCTTTCTTGTAGGCCCTCTCCTTCTTCTGGAAGGCAGCTATAAGGTCTTTTCAGAGCCCAGTTCAACCCCAATTCTCTCAACATGTCTTCATAGGAGAGGTGCTCCAGCCTTCTTCAGGTGTTGCTTAAATGGATTTATCCTTTCTTTTTCACTTACTTTTTATAAAGTGCCTTTAGTTAAATCCTCAGTCTATCTTTTCTACAGCAACCATTACATGAGAAGGACACTTCAAAAACCTGTTTTCTTTAGTTTGGTCTAAGATCAATCTAGCCTATTGACTTTATTAATATTGTAGAACTACATGAGGTTTCTATTACACTTTGATCAGACCTACCAGTGTTAGAGATACCAGTGCAGAAAGATGTGTCTTAGTAAGAAAATGAAACTGAGTCTTTGATCAGATCCACGTGTCTTTAATGCACAAGTCTTACATTTCATCAGTGCTTCTGTAATACCTTCAGGTCTTTCAATTATTTTTTTTTACATCAGCTTTCAAGTAAACATTTTTATTTGGGATATTGATATTTTAAGGGGAACTCAGGCTTTTAGGAGTAATAAACAAATCTGTTTATTCAGAAATAATTGTCTCCTGAAATGGATAAGCGGAGAGCATATGGAATCCACTAATGGCAGAAACACTTCAAGTTTCCTTGAAATTTTAAATCATTGCTGTTTAAACCGCCTTTATTTTTCAGACTGCAGATGGAGCAACGCACCAAGCCAATCTCTTCTATAATTGCTGAGTCTGCTCAAACTGATTTTACTGAAATTTCCATAGTCATTCTGCTGCTTTGCCTCTTCTCCTAATAGTGGCCAAGCTTCTTAAACCGTTTCTTAATCTCTTGTCTTTCTTAAACAAGGGCTTGCAGTCTACTGACACCAGTGGACCAAAGCAGGAAATAGATCACTAGTGGACCTGCAAATCATAGAATGTCAGGTTAGAACGGACCTCAAGGATCATCTAGTCCAATCCTTCTAATATTAATTTATGTGAAATGTCTCAGCACAGAGTTGCTGAGAGTTAAAACTTTCCAAAGTGAGCGAATCCACCACTTCCTTTGGGAGACCATTAGTGACAGACTTGGCTTCAGCAGCCACAATATTGTGGAGTCTGGGATACTACGGAGCACAATGAAGGAAGGATAGTTGTTAGGTCCCAGGCCATAGGAACAGAAGTTCAAGTTGCAGACACCGACCTGGCATCAGTGAAGGGAGAGCTGGTTTATCAGCTATTACAGGAACTTAACCTGTACAAATCAATGGATCCAGATGCCATCCACCATCGGGTGTTGAGAGAGCTGACTGATGTCTTTGCAAAGCTGCTCTCCATAATCTTTAAGCAGTGGAGATCAGGAGATCTCAGCCATAGGCAATGGCATCCCACCCTCTTCCCAGCTGTACCTCAGCTCCCTCCAGGTGGCCCCACCAAGCCCAGGAGGCAGCAGACACCAGAGGGGGAAGGTGGCCACAGCACCAAGGGCACCCCAGGTGAAACAGCAACACCACTCACACCATTAGTGACCCCCCCCAGACTCCTCCTGTTGTCTTAAAGCCTTTATTGTCTTTAACAGGAAGGTGGAGGCAACAAATGAGAGCCTCCTGGCCCTCTTCAGCCCCTGCTTCATGAGTCCTGGGGTACCCCCCTAGGGCTGCTGGTGGCATGGCCTCTTGTGGGGCTGGGGAGAGTCCTGGGGGTAGGGGGCTCTCCTCTTTGGGGGCGCTGGGGCCCCCCGGGTGAGTATTCCCTGACCCAGCTGGGAGGAGAGGGGCTGCAGCTGCCACCCTGTCCAGAGGGACCTGCCACTGCCACCTCTGGCTCCTCCTGGAGCTGCTCCTGCTCTGCAGGGATGGGCATAGATGGGGGATGTCTGAGACCACAGGGGAGGGTGAGCTCTGATGTGCTGGGATGTTCCTCCAGGTGGGAGCCTGCCGGGCTGCTGGAGAAGGAGGGTTATCCTTCTGGAACTCCAGTGCAATCTCCTGTCAGAACATAACTTTTTAACAAAGAAAATGCTATCTCATTTGTATTTTTTGTCCTCTAGTACTAATTATACCAGTAGGATACAGTAGGTAAATTTTTCTTGGAGACAAATTTAGAACTATGTACTAGATGATGCCAGAAGTTTTACAGTTACAGACCATTCATTTCCTCCTATAATCATACTATGGCTAATATTTTGCTAATATACTCAGTGTGGCAGGACTTACTCTAAAAAAGTTGCAGAAAGCTCTGGTGGAGAAGTGAACTTTTTTTCCAACAGAGGGCAATGTTTGTTTGCTAAAGAGTTCATCGTGCAGCTCATCGTTCCAGTGCAGGCAAAGAGCAGAAAAGGATGCTAACAAACGTGTCCTTCCTTTAGCTTTTTTTGTTTTCATTACATTATGCTTGGAGCATAAATGCCTTTTTAATTAAGATTCAAAGAAAGAAGTATGCATTTTCCATATCACAGAACTGGAGACAACATGAGAGGAACCTCTTCCTGTGGTAAAAATACATCTTGATATTGGAAATGTATAGACCTTTCACATACATGCACACAATCTCACTCTTTCCATCACCAAGGAATTTAGTAAATGTGACTATGTCCTTTAATCAAATACATTAGGAGATAGCAGCTCAGCTTGCCAAGTTTTATTGTTAGTTTTAAGTGGCCATGGTTTAGTGGACATATTTTTAGCCAATTGAAACACCTTACAAAAGGCAAGACTCCCAGGTTAGTTGTAGGTATGGAATTAAGGATTTGGACAACTACTTGAATATAGTACAAAAAAGCCACCAGAATTTCTGTGCAGAAAACGACAATATTTTCATGATGCATACACTGTTTTCAGAGATCATGCCTGATCGGGACAAGATGTTGTGCTGTCATACTCTCTGAAAGCCTTTGGTCCAGCGAAATTGTGTAAAAACTCAAGAAAACTCCAATTATATCTTCTAACAGCACAATAACATTTGTGCATGACGTCGTTTTGGGAATCAATTAGCAGATATTAAAACTTTTCTGAATCATAAGATACAAGTTTTTCTCAGATGGCTATTGATTACAGTCTGTTCCCTTCAATTTACTTACCACTGATTAAATAAGAGTTTATTGAAAAATGGAAAGAATAACTCCCATGCAGAAATTTGAAAGTAGTTTTGTTGGAATTTGTAGTTTTGCAATGTTTGAAGTAGAAGAAGTTTATTGTGGTTTTTTTTTGTTTGTTTGTTTTGTTGTTTTTTTTTTTAATTCTAGAAGTAACTTCAAATTTTCAATATTTTTCTTTGTTTTCATTATTGTTAAATACATAAATATATATTCTGCAGACAGGTGACATTTAAAAAATGACACATAGAGGTCTTCTGTGAATTGTTTTCTATCTGTTTCTGTGTTACCTGCTATTTTCAGTACAAGTCTGGAAAACCTTCACTCTGAAAAAAATGAATCACTGAAATTACATTCAGCTAAGGAAAGATTATCTGTGCAGTTCTGTTGTCCTTAACTCCTGATTTTCATGTTGCATTCACTAAAAAGAGTTATTTTTGCCATTCTTCACCCAGAAATGAGTGTTTTGAACGCTGTGATGAAATACCTCCATTAATAATACACCCTTTCAGTAGGTTTATTTTCAGCATAGCTCCCTTCTGTGATCTGATCTACAGTTCAGTATTATAAACTGTTACTCTGGCACAACTGCAGAATTTTGCAGTAGTACAAATGCACAGATAGAAGAAGGGTATGTCTACTCTTCAACCTTATCCAAGAAGTCACGATATTACCACACACTTAATACCCTAAGTGCCTTTGCTAGCTAACAGAGAGTGTCCTCAAAGACAATTGCTGTGTTGATCTAGTATTTGCAGAACACCATTCCCAGGGGATTCACAAGTGAGCTTGTCTGTAAGGTGCCATTCAGTCTGCTGAAGGAAAAAATCCCAACATCTCTTACCATTTGAGTCTGTTAATTCTGACAAAAGGGAAGGTGCTGATATTTGCAGATATACTGTTTTGTAACTTGTTTTGATGTAGTATAACATGGATCGAGACTGCTGATGAGCAAATTTTAAACCTAACATGACAAATGCTTCCCAAAAGTGCTCCCCGTGGAAAAAAGTTAGTCATGTAGCTAAGCCTTGACCTACTATCTTTCCTTCTTAAAATATACTCTTGAAATTCAAAAGTCATAAATATTCTTTGCATCATTCAAGGAGTGCAAGCCAACCTTGCACGGCTTTGCTATCACAGATTCCATGCTCTTTCTTTAGACAGTATAGCTCCCATCTCAGCTTCCAAAGTCACATGGAGCAAAATACCCTCCTCATCTTTACTGTGTCCTCTATTTCACAAAGGTGTTAAAAAACTAAGTATTAGAGAATGTGTCTCCCCAGTCCTAGTTCTTTTGAATAAGGCATATAAGCTTGCCTGCTTGAGTGGCAAAAGCGTATAAAAATCAGTGGATTCACTTGTTCACTATCACTGATTAGAATGCATATTCTGGGACTAATGTTCTTTTTCTTATTTCTTGAGATAACAAAAGATACATTATATGAGTTCCTAATTTGTCAGAAGTTGAAAAAGCACTTGGATCTTGGATTTATATGACTCATTTGATCCAAAGGTCTTATAGCAAAATAATCCCTAAAATGTTTATATTTAGTATTTAACTATGATCTATGCATTGCTAAATGCAGAAGTCCCATTGGCAAGGGGCACATCAAATGCCACTTTGAAAACTGAGAAAATAGAAGACAAAACTATCTTGGCCATATACTAGCACAGAAGCTGAAGCCTCCGTAATATACCCTGACCACTGCCTAAAGATAACTGTGGCCATTACATAAAGCAAAAATAAGTGTTTGCACAAAAAATATGATGAAAGATAGCAATTGTGAAAATGAGTCCAGTATAAGAAAGAAACTGCTTCAATAGTACAAATTCATGCTGGTGATGACATTTTAGTGACATCTAATCATTAGTGTTATAAACTACACATGAAACAAATGAAACTTGGGCCAGGTTTCCCGCATTTCCATCAACTTAATATCAGCAATAAAATTTACTATCAACCTCAAATGCCTCAATGAAATGGCAAACAAAAATCTTTTAGAAGGTATTCTAAAAGAGTAGAAGTATAGAAGTTTTCTACACAAAAACTTAACAGAGATTGCACCATCAAAAACTTTCCACAATAGTCACCTATGAAAAAAGATTCTATAAATAACAACAGAAAGTCCCCCACACCCCAACCTCAAAATCAGTTCAGCTGAATTTACAGGAAAAGTTTATTTTCTTGAAGAACAGAAATTAATAAAATTGATTTTGGAAAAATTACTAACCGCTTCAAAACCCCTTGTCCATTCCGAATGGAGAAAGAAAAAACACTATCTTAATATTTCCAGTAGGTAAAGAATTTTTCTCTTAGGACTTTTTCCTTCCTTTGTAGGGACCTAACCTGTCGAATACAAGGGGTACACCGATGTATATATTGGAAGACATAAAACTAGCAAACACAAAATGCAAAAGATAAACCACGTGAAATGCCAAAGCCAAACTACCAAAGTAAAATGAATCTCATCTCTCTGTACAGTATGTACAGACCTACTGCATGCCTTCCAGCATCAGAGGTAGTGGTTTTCCCTGTTCCTGGGGCTTCAAGTACCAATTAGGTTATAATGATCACTTTAAGTCTACGTTAGAGTACTCATGTGGTGCTTTGAAGTTCTTTGCAAAACCAGAAGAGATGCAATAGTGCACAAAAATTACCACTTCATAATCCTGAAACCTTCTTTTAGAATATTAGCTCTCATTCCAGCAAGTAGTGCACATTAGTAAGAGGGTCTGTTTTAACTTTGGTAACCCAACTGAAAAAATATACCTGGCAAATGTATGTCTTGGATCAGAATTAAGCAGAAGGTTGGCCTTATCTTTTTTGCTTGTTCAAAAATCTATTTTCCAAAAAAATTAATTTAAAATCATCTGGAAACTTTCAGTTTAGCCCGAAATGAATCAATCTGTTTTCCTAGAAACACTTTAACCCAAAAGTTTGGTTTAGTTTAGTTTTTTGTGGTGTTTTGTTTTTGTTGTTTTTTTGTTTGTTTGTTTGTTTTATTAAATACTACAATGTATACTTAGGTATTTCTAGTGTTAGATGCTTTTTTTCCCCCCCAGAAATTATCCCATGTTGCTTTTCTTTGGTATAAACTCCTTGCTAGATTTGATCTGCATTGAAATTATTTAATTCATTCTTCTAAAACACTTTCAGAATCTAAAACTAAAAAACTATGGACCCCACAATGTTACTTAGTACTAATTTTCTAATTGTTAGTACTGTTACAATGAGGACAAATTCTTAACAGGACAAGCTGAACTATGCCTGGCTATTGATTCTTATGCATTTGTTCTCCTTAGTAGCTACTAAACAAAAGGTTATTCCCTGCTTCAGATCTGCTTCCTCCCCAAGTACATCCAAGTCCATTTTTGGCAGGTAATTTTCAATTTATTTCTAGATTTTTCAAATTTGTACCATGGTCACAAAGAATTGCTGAATGACTGAATTGCTAGTTCCTTGTCATCTTCAGTACATGAGCTTTTGTTTTGGAAATAATTATTCTGGCACATCCTAGGCACTTTTTTGGGCTCAGGCTCAATCTGCTTTTTTTTCCAGGATCCTGAACACTCTATGTCTGCGGTCCCTGAGTTTTTGAAGCAACTGCAGGGAAAGACAGAGACCCCTGAAGTTCTAGATCATTGCATCTGGCTTCTAGTGCACCTTCCATTTCATAATTCTGTTGGTCTCTTTCCTCTACCTCTGCTGCTCTCTCATGCTATCCCATCACTTTTTACCTGCAAGAGATATTTTTTTTCCTGCCATCTTCTTCTTTGTGACACTTCCTCTTTCACATTTTTAAATACAGGGAGGAGGTCAGAGTTCATAGCCACTGCAGTTCAGTCATCTCATTTCAGTACCATCACACTACAATTCCTTTAGTTACCCGCTACAGATGGTATTTTTTCTTATGCGTCTGTGTATCTCTTGTTCACCAGCAGAAATCACTGGAATAGTGTTGTGAGACCCTGGAAAACAGAGAGTGAGCTATTCCCAGTCCACTCTTGCCCTCATCCAGACTTGCTCTAAGGAAAGGCTCTAGTTCTCCTGGATCACCTTGTGACATGTGATCTAAGCATGGTATGAAAAAAACCCCAAACCAGTTTATGAAGTTCCATCTGGAGATAAGCAACCAGATAAATTGTTTTGTTCCTTGTCAGGCTGATTTCATATTCTAAACTGCTTTTCTGTGTCAGATCCAAGTAACAATATTTTAGTCCAGAAACAGTGAACTACCTGTATATTCCTGACTCCTTCTGTGCCATGCACTGATGTAGCATCAGTAGGAGGCATTTTACTCAGAATATATCCAAGTATTGTATTAATATGCCCTCTCTGGAGATCTGAACTCACAAGTTTTTCATGAAAATTTTCTCCTTGAGTCAGAGTTGAAGAATCACAGAATCTGATGAGTTGGAAAGGGCCCAAAGATGCATTTTCTGGACTGCAAAGAACATCCTACAAAACGTTGCCTATGTTTACTCTCTGTTAAGGTCTGTCTCTGCAGAGTAATGCATTTCAAATGTTCCTTTGGCAGGACTCTTGACTCTCAGGACCTGAAACTGAAATACCAGGACAGAATTTAACCTGCAACATTAAATACCTGTACTCAGAAGTAATAGGGTGGATAATTAAACATTGCTCACACATAACAGTTTTATATAATTTAAAAGGAAATTATTTGGTTTGTCCTTCTTAAATAAAATAAAATTATCCATTTATCCTAATTTTTCCCATCATTGTGATGGTCTAACAGCTTTATGTGAGACACTGAATCTAGAGGAAAATAGAATGGGATTTTGAGTAACCTAGGGTTTCTTGTATTCCAGATGAATACAGAGTTGTTTAGGTTATTTGGGGCATTAGAGAGGGAGATTGATTTCTCCTGAAGGAAACAGCAGAAGAAGGACCTAAATTACTTAAGCCTCTTTGTGCAGCAACATAGAAGGCAATTTTATTCTCTAGGGTTGCTGTATCAGTCTCTGAATGTGACACTTGAACTCTTCAGTTGAATGGTCCCTCAAACTAGGGAATCTACTTCTCATGATAAAGCTTGATATTATTCCTTCTGTCATGGGAGCAAATGTGAGAACTGCAAATAGCTCAACATGGCACTTTTTCTACTTGCAAGATGTGGGTTGCAATTCCTATATCATGGACGTGGATGGAAGCACAATTAGCTGACATTTCTGGAGTAATCTGGCATGTAGCACAGTCTTTATTGTTTTAGAAGAATGCCACAGAAAGCACCACAAGAGAACAACAGTAGAATTTAAACAGTGGTGTTGTTCTTGGCTTCTGATAATGAAGTGAAAACCTTAGCATCATGCCAGTGGGAGCATGAAAGTAAGTACTCTGTTTATAAGCATTTGGGGGAAAAGTCTGCAAAACAGAAAGATCCATCACAGTAAGAGTGTGTGATAAAATAACCTTATTTTATCTTTCCAATTGTTGTTGTTACCTGGTATCTGTGGATGGTATTAGTCTGGGTTTAGCAGTGCTGTGTAGCAGAGAACCTGTTCTTCAGTATGTAATTAACTATACCTCTAATTAGCATACTTACTTATCAGACATCATCTCCATTCCTGGGAATCTCTGTCTTCTGAAGGATTTAAGGAGCTCTGACAATGTTCTGATTCCTCCCTACAATACTTCCTGGCTCTTTCTTTGCTCTCTATCTCCTGTGAAAATTAGTTATTTTTTTCTGGCTGTTTTCCTTCCTCAGCTCTAACTTTACAATCTCTTTTGCTTTCCAGTTATGTTCTCCCTCTCTTTTTTCCATTCCACGGTTTCTTTGTTTTTTTCTGCTCATAGTGTGTGTATCAGCATTTTTACACCTTTTTACAGCCTTCTTTGACCTATTCTACTGCTTCTTGGTAATATTTGTCTGTGACTATTTTGATGTCATCAATACTTTATTCTGTTTCCCTAGCTTCACCATGATGTTTTTTGGATCAATTTCAGCTTCCTTTTTGTAATTATATTAGGACATATTTACATGAATTTGAAGACAAGTTAAATTCTTGCAACTTCTGAGCAGTTGTTTTGCTGTACTATACATAAGTGTTGTGCTGCTCATGTAATTCTGTAAAGGAAAGTGCATGCTGTGGGAGTACAAATGGACATAGACTCACAGAATCACAGAATCATCTGGGTTGGAAAGGACTTCTGAGGTCATCAGGTCCAACCCTTAATCCACTACCACTGTGGTTACCAGACCATGGCACTGAGCGACACCTCAGTCTCTTGTTAAAAACCTCCAGGGATAGAGAATCCACCACCTCCCTGGGCAGCCCATTCCAATGCCTGATCACCCTCTCTGTAAAGAATTTCTTCCTAATATCTAACCTAAACCTCCCCTGGCAGAGCTTAAGTCCATGCCTTAAGTCCATGTCTTACTGGTAGCTCCCTGGGAGAAGAGACCAACCCCCCCTGGCTCCAACCTCCTTTCAGGGAGTTGTAGAGAGTGATGAGGTCTCCCCTGAGCCTCCTCTTCTCCAGGCAGAACACCCCCAGCTCCCTCAGCCCTTCCTCACAGGACTTGTGCTGGATCCCTTCACAGCCTCCTTGCTCTTCTCTGGACCTGCTCCAGGACCTCAATCTCCTTCCTGAACTGAGGGGCCCAGAACTGGACACAGTACTCGAGGTGTGGCCTCACCAGGGCTGAGTACAGGGGAAGAATCACTTCCTTGGACCTGCTGGCCACACTGTTCCTGATCCAGGCCAGGATGCCATTGGCCTTCTTGGCCACCTGGGCACACTGCTGGCTCATGTTCAGCTTCCTGTCAATCCGACATTTGACTAGTGCAATAAACTCTCTCTTTCCCTGTCCTGCTTTGTCACAATCCAGGAGTATTATTCATCTCAGTTGTAAAAAAAATTGAATTAAGTACAATAGCTTTTGGGGTGGACTTTAGAAATTAAGGGGTCCCTAGCTGTGACTTGTTTGTGTAACCAGTATATGTACTTCATAGCACCATGTACTGAACACTGGGACACAGGGAAGTGAGGTCAAGCAATGATGAATAAAATCTGGTTTTAAAGGTAATTCAGCTTAGAGGCAGAACAAAGCAATGAAAAGCAGTTAGAAGCATGAAACTTACAAGCATCTAGTTAAATGACTGTCCTAACTCTCCATAATCTCAAAATTTTTGAGTCCTGATGTAATTTGGAATTACTGTTTACCAGTGCAACTTCTTACCAAGTAGTCAACTGAGACATATTGCCATTACAGAAGTATTTTAAAGAGCAGTTTTAGCAGCAAAATGTCTCATTTGATTATTTGTCTTGTGTGGTTGTGTCTCACTTTTTGCTCTGTCAAAAGAAGTTTAGTGTACAGCATTAAGGTTTATATTAGTTATGAGTAATTACACTACTTTCTTATGAATGTTCTAATGCCATGTCTTATATTTGAAAAGGAAATCAAATTTACTATATATATTCACAGTGTGAAATAGGTAATTTTTCACCCTAGTAATAAAGACAATTTGGCACTAAATAACACATAACTTATTTTGAACATCAGATTTGATTAGCCTTCAGAGTTAGGAAACACAGGTTTGGATGAAAAAGAAAAATACCATGAAAGAGCTAAGTGCAGATTGATCGTTTATAAGGAAGGCTAATGACTTTGAATACTGGACTTCTCAGCTCCCATTGCCTGGATGGGTACAGTTGTTTTGGACAGCTAGGCACAGTATTATTTGGTACTTCATTAAGAAAAAAAAAATAAATTAACCTTTGATGCAAAAGCAAGGGCATTATATTTAAATATCTGCAAGGGCATTATATTTAGATGTCTGCAGAGTGGACAGTAATAAACAGCATGTTTCAAAACCTTAAAGAGAACAATTCCTTATTTCCCAAGAACATTAATTCCTTATCTGGTGTGTGCATACCTCTTTTGTTTAGTTCATATTCATAAATTTTAGTCTCTGCTGCACTGTTGCAATCTGTACATGCAGATTAAAAATGCTCTGTTTATTGAATTCCAGAAAAGCACATATTTTTAGTTGAGAAATGGAAAGCAAAGCAGACATACAGTTTTTACATTTAGAGCTTGTTTTCTGATAGGAACATGATGACTACAAACTTCTGACTACTGTTGCCAAGGCAGCTGTATTCTCTTCTTGACAATCAGTTCTGGAAAAGATTTTCTCCTTTCCTAGTGCTCTCTATCTTAAAAATAACAAAGTTATGGATATCATGATTCACTCATTATATACTACATTATTATAGATGAGACATTTCTCAAGTAGTTGCCCTTTCATGGGACAACAGGCTTCTCAGATTGCCAACAAGCAATCCACTTCGTGCCCATTCTAGTAGTGATTTTTGTTTTATCAATATATGTCCACTATGAAATGCAAACTATTTCTGTGTAAATAGATTAACAGCTGTTCAACAGCAGTGGCTTAGAGTCTGATTGTGAACTAACCATAGAGCCCTTGTACTAACGTCAAGGAATTTGCTTCCTGACAAAGCAATTAAACTTCATTTTTTCACTATTATATTTGTGATTATTAAAATAATAATTTGGAGATAAGAGGATCTATACAACATCAAAATGATCCAAACACCAAATTTCTGGGCTGATTTTCCTACCTTCTGGCTTGAAAAATGTTGGTTACAGATTCTTGGATATTTAAATAGATGAGAAAGATGCATCTTAGCATACCTTTTTTAAAAAAGAAAAGTTTCAGAGGAAAATTGTGATGCTACTAAATGCCTATAGTTTTCAGAAGAAAGAGCTTTTTACACCTGTTTTATTCTTTAACGATTTTTTTTTGTGGTAATGGACTAACATTACCACAATGGACTACAAAACATTATGTAACTCATAGCCATTCCTAAACAGGACATATGAAAAGTGGCTGCTTCTCTGTTTGAATGTGATCAACCTGGTATTTTTTACATAGATCTTATGTTGAAATTATCTCTTTGAGGTAACCTTAGGATTGCTGTCTCTGGTGGTGAATGCCCCATGTTCACTGAGCAATATTGCAGTTTCAATATTAGCCAACATTGTTCCTGCTTTCAGTTATAAAACAAGAGTGGTGGGCCTAACATTGCTCTTGTTTCAATATCAAGTGCAGCACGCTGATACTATCCAGCATTTTGCAGTCTTGTCTACTGGAGCAGTGAGCCTGCATAATTGAGTTGATTTTGGGCAACCAGGCACTCCCTAATCTCCTGAAACTCTTTTTTGGTGAAGAGATGGGAGACCCTGTCTACTCAGAACCCTCTCCCACTCTAAAAGTTACCAAAGAATTGCTTGATATCAATCAAATCGTGGCTATCATGGAAAAATAATGACCAAAGTCAGTCATCTTGGGCCCTATAAGTATTAGTTGCAAGGGGAAGACTTTTTGGAGCTCTGGCGCACATCATGGGTCTCATGAAGGAAGCTGGCTCACCCAGTAGATAGAGTAAGTTGATGACCACTACACTGAAATATGGGGACAAAATGAAATTATGTTGGGTGGATATAATTTGACTCTGTTGGTGAAATTGGTGGGAGAAGAATGCAATATCTTTCATGATATCAGGTACCAAAATTTAACATCTTAACAGGCTAACGTCTATATCTCTGTGTATGTATGAGTTTGCACACAACATAATTTAGAAACTTTGTTAGATTTTTACTTCAATCTCTATGTTGATTTTAATTGAGTCTTGATTATTGGTTAAGCTGTTGGAAAAATTTATAATATAATTTTGTGAATTGTTATAAGAGTGTTAAACAATCTTAATTTTGTGCTATTCTAAATCACACCAGACCCATAATTATGTATGAAACACTACACTGAAATCCCTATGCTTGAGCCCATTAGCTGTAAACTGTTGACCAGGTCTGGGACAAGGAGTGGGTTCAGACACACCTAGACTCCTCTTGGAGCAGGAGTTTAGAAAGCAAGAGGATCCCCTCTGAATCTCGTGACTCAATGGAAGGGTCTTCCTTACTTTTTTCCCTAATTTCTTTGCAAACCATGTCAGCTCATCCACGACTCAGAGATACCCCTATCCTTGTATTAATCATTTCCCTTTACCCCCACATAAATCACTCCCATTTGTTTCCAACACTTTTATGCCCCTTCCACAGAGAAAGTAATAGAGTGAACCTTGCCATCAAATTCTGTTAAGTAGATTTTTCATCTACCTTAAAAATCAACTTTTTCCTGGTATCTTTGTGGATGATTCTTTAAGTGACCTGAAGACCTTCCACTTCTTCTGCAACACTGTCTTTAAATACCAGTCGCTTTCAGTTCCTCAGTAACTGTTAGCAAATAACCAGAAATATATTAAATGTCATGTAAACTGTTAGTTTGTGTTTTATTGGCCTTTAATTCTACTTACAGAGGTTGTATCTAATGAGAAGGCATATAATCGAGCCAAATTAAAAGGCTTTTCTTTTTTCTGCCTTTCTCACCTTACCCTTTCACCAATGCTGAGGCTGAAGGTCATCTCTTCAGAGAAGCCTCAGAATGTCAGCAATCAAATGTCTATGTGATGACTGAAGGTGAGTATGGAACAACATGAACTGGAGCTGAGAACTGAAATGCTCATGAGGCCTAAAGTGTATATGTCAAGACTAACTTCTAGGCAACCTGCTGTTATGGAGTTAAGAACAAGATCACAGTTAGGCTTTTGATTTATTTTTATTTATTGTAACATTTGATAAATTATTGTTCTTTTTTCTGCAGTGGCTAGCAAAATGTGATTTAGTGATATCATGAGTGATGTGACAGCTGTCAGGGTCATGTCATGGTTGTTGTCATGATAATAACAGTGTAGCAGAAATTGAAGAGAAGCATGAATATAATTTAAAGAGCAGCAGAGGACATATGCAATGTTATGAATAAATTATTAAGGTATATAATAATAAATGGAACTTTTATTTTGATACAAATATTAAATTTATGAGAATTAGTATAGAGGTCAGCAAGATCAAGTGATGTGTCTCACTACAGGTAAGCAAACACCAGGACAACAGGTTCCAGAAACCAAGACAGATTAACCTTATAAGGTAAACATTTTTCTTAATGGCACTTACATGCATTTGCATTGTTTAATAGTAATGATTATATGAAGAGTAGATACTTTTCCATTGTGGATGCATACCACCATTAATGCCAAAATATAACTATGAAAACACTTGCACGTTCTGACAGTCATCAGATACTCATCTGATAAAAAATTGTTTAGATTTTGATCATTAAAGAAATCACTTCCCTCCCACTTTGTACACTGGGCATATTTTATTAAAAACGATTTAATGAATTAAGGGCTGATGTTTCCCTTAATGTATAATTGTTGTAATTACAGTGAATTATACCTTACATGACTGGATATGTCTCCAGACATTAGCATTTAAACTAGATTACCAGTTTAATAGTAAAATAAATTGTTTTTTCGAAGGAAAAAAAACGATGCAAACTACCAAAATATTCAGACTCAAAGAAATAAACTCTACCACTGGTACGTCTTCTCTTTTCTGTATCCATTTTCACTCTCTCAGCACCCTTTTCTCCATTCTCTGGCGTGCATCTAAAACAATTTTTTACACATCCTTCAAAGCTGTCTTGTTACTTTCTAGTTTGATGTATAGCAATATGAAAAATCCTTGGTAAGCCATTTATCAAACTTTAGTTTTCAGTCCCTTTAGTTTTCAGACTTTTGACAGGCTTGAATATTTCTTTCAAGTATTGCTCATTAAACCAAGTGCTAATATAAACCAATTTTTTTTCTTACATTGATATTTCTGTATAACTGGTGTTCAGGCTCTTCTGGGTCAAACTCTACTACCACTGAAAATCCAAAGGATCTCAGTCAAGTGCAGAACAAGCTACACTTTCATTCTTTTTGATTTCTTCAAGTACCCTTTTCTCTTACTCACTGGAGCCCTTTCATGCTTTTGTGGTAGAGGTATGCAGTTTACCCAGCCTTATTTTAAGACTCTGTGTACCAGTACTGATTAGCCATCATACCTAATTGGCCTTGGATATTGGGTCTGAAATAGAAATCTATTTGCAGGCTTGTGACAGACTTTTTACAGCAAGCATGTTAATTATAGAGTAACATACCTATTCAAGCAGAAAGAAAATGAAGAAGCATTTCTTCCAGCTTGCCATTATCTTAATTCTGAAGTGGACCAAACCTTGCCTACTTCTCCAGGTGCCTGAAAATCTTGAAGAGTTGGAACTCATTACCACTTATCATTCTTAGGTCTGGTACTTGCATCCTGTGTTCTGGGAATATATTTCTCAGTCAGTGGCTGCCCAGGTGGATCATTTCACCAGGCACTTGCAAGGAACCTGCTTAGGACTGGGCCTTCAAGTCAGTGACTCTTCAGTCCAGTATTACTTGTGTAATTATGTTCACTACAGAGAACCATAAAGCTATTTTCACATCAGTCCAGGAGGAAACACAGGTCTGAGAGCTGAGGCTTTGAATACATATTTGACAAAGCTGTTGTTAGCATCTATCTCATTTAGCCCATTTTGCACAACTGCCATGTGTCTGATGAAAAGCAGATGGTACTGGATCTCAAGGTACAATGTATCTGAAGACATATAGATCATAATGTAAGCCAATTTGAATATCTGTTTTTATACATATCATTAAAAGGAATGAAGAAAATATGGAGTTACAACCTAGTTCTACTGCTGCTGCTGTGCTGCAGGTGCACAAGTTATTAATCACATTAGTTAAGCAAACTGCAGTGATGAAGAAATCAATACTCCACAAGGAAAAATAAAACCAGCACTCTTCTATTTTTTACTGAATTTCTAAATGAAATTTCTAGTCTCTTCAAGCTTTTTGTGTGCTGCCAGGGAATTTGCTTGACAATAAAGGTAATAGCTTTGTTTATTGACCAGTGATACCAAATAAAGTAAGCATTAAAACTTACTGAATCATTAGCAAATATATTTTCAGCCAATGTGCACAGAAAGGTACAGATACACACTCACAGTTTTAGTTTCAGAAGCCTGCCTCATTCTAGCAATGCAGTGACTCCACCAAAGCCTTCCTTATATTTAGGTATTACGGTGCATGGAAAGCAATATACACAGACTAATGGAAATTCAAAAAATAGATTTTAAAAACTTATTAGGAAGGATATGATATTTTGAGTTTTCATGACAGCTGTGAAATATAAGCAAGTTGAATTTCTAGATGAGGTATGAGTGGCCACTACAAGGAAGTAATTCATACAAAGCCTAGCATCCTTTTGGAAGGCTTTGCAAGTGAAAGAGCTACCACTATGGCTACCACTACAGCTATGGCTGCCCAGGGAAGTAGTGGATTCTCTGTCCCTGGAGATATTTAAAAAGAGACTGGATGTGGCACTCAGTGCCATGGTCTGGTAACCGCAGCGCTAGTGGATCAAGGGTTGGACTTGATGATCTCTGAGGTCCCTTCCAACCCAGCCAACTCTATGATTCTATGATTCTAGTTTACTTCAGATATAGTTCAGATTCTAGTATAGTTCAGATCCTCAATCACTCATCAGCTGAAAGGGTGTTTTTTCCATTTAAAAAAAAATGACATTTTCATGGATTGCAGATTGAATGATGTTCACCTTTCTGGTCAATTATGACAGGCAGGCAACAATATTCAAGTGGCCTTTATTCTACTTATATGAATGTTTTACCTAAGTTCTGGTCCAACACATCTGTTCCTTGGGCTTTCCTAAATGTCCTTCAGAAGATTTCAGAAGTTTCTGTTTTTTTCCCTTGTTGCAGAAAAGAATTACGGGTGGAATGTAGCCCACTGGAAAATTACTCTCTCTTTTATATAAGACAAATATATTATATTTGCAACTTATTATATTATATTATATTATATTATATTATCCTGCAAATATTATATTACATTATATTATATTACATTATATTATATCATATTATATTAATTATGTTAATTATATTAATTATATTAATTATACTATATTATATTATATTATCTTGCAACTTTTAGATTGACCTTTGAAAATAAGATTGATAATCTATCAGAAATCATGTACAACAATTCATGTTACAATATACATGTGGTTATTTAAAAAAATGGACTTTTGTAGAGATCTTAGGTGATAGTTGAAGACTATGATTCAAGATTTCTAGCACTAGAAAATATAGTCTAATGTGGAGTAACTGATATCCCATTGTGTTATGGTGAATGGTAAAGCAAGTTGCAAAGGTGGATTCCAGTGATTTCCAGCAGAAGGAATACAGTGATGATAATTTGACCAGTTGAGGACTGTTTTTCTTAGGTTTAATGTATCTATTTTTCTTTCTTGTGTTCACAGCTCAGGGTTTGTAAGTGCCAGCTCAAATCACACTATACTTATATGTACTAAGAGATTTATTGCAATACAGATAAGGCTGAGAATGGACAAAAAGGCCCTGGAGGATTTTTACATGAGGCAGGAATGTAATTCATATCTTAGAACATCTCCTTTGGTATTGTTGATGGAGTTTGAAGAACTCTAATAGTGGAGGAGGTGATAATGTTACCTAGCTATATCAAAAAACGTTGTTGTCATTTAAAAGTTGGGAAACTCAGGCACAAGGAAGGGATAACTCAGGTTCATCTAGGAAACAAACAGCAGAGAGGTATTCAGTTAGTATGTAATTCTTCAGTTTTTTATTCAGAGTAGTCCAATGCTCTGCTTTTAACCATGCAAGCTGTCCTTACATGACACATGACACAGGAGTTTGAACCCTCCTGCCATGGGCAGTAACACCTCCCACTAGATCAGGCTGTTCTTAGCCCCATCTAGCCTGGCCTTGAACACTTCAAGGCACCAGGAATCCACAATCTCCCTGGAAAACCTGTGCCATTGTCTAACCACCCTCACACCAAAAAATTTCTTCCTAATGTCTGACCTAAATGTACGTTCTTCCAGCTTAAAAATTCATCAAGAAAAGATCTGGAAAAGGTCATGAAGTTCAGTAGTTAAGGCTTAGGAGGACAGGACATCTTGGTTCTCATTAGAATTACATTCTGTGGTACTACAGTAAGCTAGTTCTCAGGAATTTGGGAATTTGCAAGTGAGCAAGGATTTCAGGCATTTTTCATATTTTTGTTTCCTGCGAATTCAGCAATGCAGTGTCATTACAGAAAGTTCATTTCTCAAAGCCTAACACAGTTTTTTTTCTGAGTACCCATTTTTTTGGTCTTCCCAAACATTACCTGTATATACTAAGGTGGTGTTGACAGTAAGGAAAGCTGGCAGTGTGGGAGACTGAAATCGTTCATCAGCTGTGCTAAACGCCAGGTTTTAGATGTTTAAATATTCTATGTATTTGAAAACATGTGTTTCAGAGACATCTTTTTTTGTTCTGGCTGCTGACAACCCATCAATACTTTGTACCTGGATAGGTAGGCTGAGCAGAATATTGTGATACCACAGTTGGCTGTTCTCATATTCTTGTCCTTTTCCTTTGAACTTATGCATGCTTTACCAATGGCCTTGAATTGGGCTTTTTTCGGGGTTTTTTTGTTTGTTTGTTTGGTTGGTTTTTGTATTTTTAAAACTGTAAATCTTTAAAAATACTGATCTAAGGAATGTTTCTCTCTTCTCAGTTGTATGTGTGAATCTGCTTGTTAAAGTATGTTAAAGTATGCATTAATGAAACAACCTTACCCAAAAGCAGCTAGAAAAATAAGTAAATTGCTACAGGACCTTGACATCTGCAGATGCTGCCAAAGGGAAAAGAAACTGCATTCACTTCAGCTAAGAACAGGATTACACCCTAAATAAATCTCCTTCCAAATTACCAGTTCTTTCTAGTATGGCTGTCAGAAAAAAGAGAGCAAACTTTTAAAGAAAAAATTAACTTGAACTTAGCCTTTGACAACAGTGTGCATTACAGTGATTGAACTTTATTAAGAGAATTGTTTGCCAGCTCTATTTGTCTTTCTTTTGGCAGCTACAGCATAAATTTTTAATTTAATTTATGTTCCAAATTAAAAAATGTCTCTATAAAGGCTGAAAAGTACCTGCCCACCATGAAAAAAATGATGTTTATACATTGCTGTGCCAGTCACAGTGAAAAATACCTATATGAAAGCTGACTGTTCTGTTATAGCTTGGAGTTTTAACGCTTTCTTGGATGGGATGGAAAAGGAAGACTGTAGAGCTAGAAAAATAGACTGAGAAGTGGAATAGATGCTTATCATAGAGAATTTTTTTTCTTCAGGCAATGTTTCTTTTCTTGATTTTAACATAATATTTCTCTATGTTTACTACACTGTCTCAAAAATGGAGAAAAAATTTGATATCTTTCATTTAACTGGGCATGTCAAGGTGCTCGAGACCCAGGCATAGTGACTGATTACCCATTTACTAGGGCTTTTCTCATAACATGATCACATTGGATTCTTGCCATTTTGTCCCAAGGAATCCTGAACCCCCCTGCTGTATCTTCTAATTATTTCATTTTTAAGGGACAAAATATGAAGTTCAAAACCTGTGTAATCCTGAGTTCTGTACATGTACAGAATTTGGTTTTCCCATTCATACAGCTTTTCTCTCTGTTTTCTCTTGACATTTGTAATGAGACCGTATTTTCCATTCATAAGGAGCATTCCTTGTGGCAAGGTTTATGAGTGAATGTGCACTTCTGATCACAACAAGTGTAACAATTGCTCACATTGTTTTACATGCAAGTGATTTACAACCAGTTTTCTTGTTTAGCTAGAAAACCCAGTGCTAGAAGTAAATCCTAGCTCATCTTTTCCTCTGGCCTTAATGTATTGCTAAAGAAAGAAGAGAAAAAAAATTAATGTTTTCAAAGGTAAGAGTGAGGTACACAAATGCAGTTTCTTTCTTGAGTATGTTAAGGTGTTCCAAAATAATGTTTTCACAACTTGTGACTTTTAGTAATTAAACAAATTAACAATTTTTTATTTTCACAAATAATATATACGTGAAGTCTTTATTGCTAGTCTCCTGCCTTAATATGCTGCTCAAGAATTTTAACTTGAGGCTAAGAAAAAGTATTTTATTTATATAAAAATGTCCTTCTAGAAGAATCTTATGTTCCCAGAAGAGTTAATTAAGTGATTATCTCCCACTGATATACAATAATCTTCACATGATAATTTCAGTGTGTATTAACACAAGCAGAGTAATCCAAAACAATTTTTAGGATGTTTCAGACAGCAAATACCTTCAGCTGGATCATTACAAGTGTTTCTTTTCAGTTTAAATTGAGTGTAATGGAAAAGTTTTATAGTCTAAAGAGTCCCCAAAAATTTTAATAACTTTGTGCGTATTTAACATCAATTAAATTGTCATCTGGTGGCTTGGAAAACTCTTTCTATGGGAAACTCACGATGAAGTTAAAACTGTAAGAGTTTGTCACAGTGAAAGGACTTTAATTTTTGTATTTTTCCTACTGTGGCAGACTCATCACTGGAGAACTATGATGTGCCTCAAATTATGATTTAAATTAGATTGGACCCACTGAAACAGCATTATTTTACCTCCATGTTGATAGTATGACATTTTAATACTTAGATTGTATTCCAAGTGATATGTGTATGTTTTTATGTCTGTGAGAGAGTGAAGGAATGAAATAAAAATAGCAGAAGTCTTATTAAAGAAAGTTTTTATAGTTTCTTTTGGCAGATAATAGAGCATTAAAATAGCTAGAACATAAGGTTTCCCTGGATATTTTTCTAGGGTAATATTGCTGAAGACTTGAAATGTGGCTGTGTTCCTTCCCATGTGTAGCAGAAGACTACAGATGTATCCATGTGTGGGAAACATGGTATATTTTCCACACTAGTGAAGCACATCTGGAGACAACATGCAACATCTTGTAAAACTGTATTACTTTTAACAGTGTTGATCAGTCATGCTTACAACCCTTGTTTTTAGAATAATCACTGGCTGGTGAGAGCTTGCTTTAAAACCCATTGGAAGATACCTTTTCAAGTGTCTAATAATAGAGTTGGTTATATCGTTTTCCAAACACGTTAATTTAAGATAATCATAAATGATGTCAACTCATTCATGTAGGATATTAGCCACACAGATAAAGTGGGAACTTTCCCTAATGATACGACTGACTGGATTTGCTCTATAGTACCAGGTTGTTTCACAGCCTCTTTGTGTGGGTCAGCTGCCAATAAGGTCACTGTTTCATTGCTGAGAGGTTAGGAAGCTTCATTCCCTACTTGAGTCACCCCAAATCTATTCCTGGTCTTATTCAAAGTGTTGCGAAATCATAATTTCTCCACACTAGATCAGCTCTGCAAGGTACCTGTAGCACTTTAAGCTGTTTCCATAGTTGCTGTTTTTTTGTGCACCTCTGGTGTCTCTAGCACAGCTCTGTTCTGGAGGGAACAGAAAGGAAGGAGTCCCGGAAGGCGAGCCGGCGGGGAAGGCAACCAGTTTGGCTGAACTGGGAGACTCTGAAAGAAATTAGGGTTAAGAAGAGGGCCTATCAATTATGGAAAAAAGGGCTAACTTCTCAAGAGGAATTTAGGAATATAGTCAGGTCATGTAGAAAGAAAATTAGAGAGGCAAAAGCACAACATGAACTGAATCTTGCTATCTCTGTGAAGGACAATAAGAAATCCTTCTACAGATACATCAATAGCAAAAGAAGGGGCAAGGAAAACATTAATTCTGTACTGGACATGGGTGGGAATATAGTTACCAAAGATGAGGAAAAGGCTGAGGTATTTAACACCTTCTTTACCTCAGTCTTCAACAGAAAGACAGGTTATTCTGTTGACAGCAGGCTTCTGGAGCCTATAGAAGGTGATAAAAATCTAAACAGCCCCCCTGTAATATTGAAGGACACAGTCAGTGACCTCTTGAGCTGCTTGGATCCCCACAAGTCTATGGGACCGGATGGGATCCACCCATGGGTGAGAAGGGAGCTGGCAGAAGAACTCGCTAAGCCTCTCTATCTTCTACCAACAGCCCTGGCTCACTGGGGACATTCCAGATGATCGGAAGTTGGCGAATGTCACGCCAATCCACAAAGGGCCGGAAGGAGGACCCAGGAAGCTACAGGCCCGTCAGCCTGACCTCAGTGCCTGGCAAGGTTATGGAGCAGATCATCCTCAGTGCAATCACACAGCACCTACAGGATGAATAAGGGATCAGACCCAGCCAGCACGGGTTTAGGAAGGGCAGGTCCTGTCTGACCAACCTGATCTCCTTTTATGATCGGGTGACTCGCCTGGTGGATGAGGGGAAGGCTGTGGATGTGGTCTACCTGGACTTCAGCAAAACCTTTGACACCGTCTCCCACAGCATTCTCCTGAAAAAGCTGTCAGCCCACAGCTTGGACAGGAGTACCCTGTGCTGGGTTAGGAACTGGCTGGAGGGCCCAGAGAGCGGTGGTGAACGGGGCTGCATCCAGTTGGCGGCCAGTCACCAGTGGTGTCCCCCAGGGATCAGTGTTGAGCCCAGTCCTGTTTAATATCTTTATTGATGATTTAGATGAGGGGATTGAGTCCATCATCAGCAAATCTGCAGAGGACACTAAGATGGGGGGAGTGTGGATCAGCTGGAAGGCAGGAGGGCTCTGCAGAGGGACCTGGACAGGTTGGAGAGTTGGGCTGATTTCAACGGGATGAGGTTCAACACGGCCAAGTTCCAGGTCCTGTACTTTGGCCACAATGACCCCATGCAGCGCTACAGGCTGGGCACAGAGTGGCTGGAGAGCAGCCAGACGGAGAGGGACATGAGGGTTTGGATCGACAAGAAGCTGAACATGAGCCAGCAGTGTGCCCAGGTGGCCAAGAAAGCCAATGGCATCCTGGCCTGTACCAGAACACTGTCGCCAGCAGGTCCAAGGAAGTGATTCTTCCCCTTTACTCAACACTGATGAGGCCACCCCTCGAGTCCTGTGTCCAGTTCTGGGCCCCTCAGTTCAGGAAGGATATTGAGGTGCTGGAGCAGGTCTAAAGGAGGGCAACCAGGCTGGTGAAGGGACTCGAGCACAAGTCCTCTGAGGAGAGGCTGAGGGAGCTGGGGCTGTTCAGCCTGGAGAAGAGGAGGCTCAGGGGAGACCTCATCACTCTCTACCACTCCCTGAAAGGAGGTTGGAGCCAGGGGGGGGGTTGGTCTCTTTTCCCAGCCAACTGCCAGCAAGAGGGCGTGGTCTCACGTTGTGCCAGGGGAGGTTTAGGCTGGATATTAGAAAGAAGTTCATTACGGAGAGGGTGATCAGACACTGGAACGGGCTGTCCAGGGAAGTAGTGGATTCTCCATCCCTGGAGATATTTAAAAAGANATTATATTGCTCTGTTCAATTTCAGATCAATGCATTTCTTCTCAACTTCTATATTTTCTACTTCTTAATGTCATAGCAAGGGAGACTGCGGATGTGAAAACAAATGCCAGTGACTGTTCTCTATGAGACACTCTTTATCAAGAAGAGTAACATGAAAATTAAAAATTTCACAGATTATTGAATGACGCTTCATGTCTCATCTACAGAATTTGCTTGACATACACAGAACAGACACACTGGACAGAAAAAAAATCTTTATGTCCTGCAGTCATTAAGTAAATGTCTATAAAAGGAAACATTTCTTTTCCATTTTATTTTATTTTATTTTATTTTTTTTCCTTTTATGTAAATGATACAAAAGTCCCAAAGTTTTTTTGCCTATGCTCGACACCTCTCTAACCTCCTCTCCATCACCTCCTTATCTTTCACCACCCCTCTCTTCCCTTCCCCATTAGGCAGCTGGACTGGATTATGGCTGAAGGTCCTTTCAAGTCTGAATATTCTTTTCTTTTCCCTTTTCTTTTCAGATGACAAGGGTCTATGGGTACTGCCTGCACTGGGAGAGGATTTGTCTTGACATAAGAAAGACATTTTTGGCAAACAATCATTCACTGGAACACTCTCCACACGGAATGTGGCAGAGTGACCATCACTGGGAGTTTCCAAGACACAATTGGACAGGGTGCTAGATAATCTCCTCTGGGCACCTTTTCCTTCAGAGTTGGAACCACATGGGCTGGATGGTTCCATGGTTCCATGATTAAGCTGGGGCAGATGGAACACTGAGACATCAGTCAGCAGTAACAAGGGACAGACTGTGACCTCACGTCCCTGGCTGCTTATCTGGGGGCACCAGCAGAGCCCGGCTCAGTCTGGCTCCTGACTGCTCTCTGACCGAGCGTCCGTGCGAGGTCTGGAGTCTTGAGCGAGGCTTCTTGTGGTGCTGGTGCTGCTGGTGCTTTGGGAGCTGCTGTTGGCAGCTCTGGGTGCCCGAGCCAGAGCCATCCTTTGTGTGTGTTTCCCCGGCCCTGCCAGGTTCAGGCAGCCGGGCACTGCGGTGTGTGCTTGCAGCAGCAGAGGTGAGCTGTGTGGGGAAACGTCCTCCTGGGGCAGCCGTGGGGCGGGCGATGGGGCTCAGGGAGCTGCCGGCCCCACAGCCCCAGCCTGGTCCTGGCTGGCAGGGAGCTCTGGAAGAGACAGCCACGGGGGCCGGGAGGGTGTCCTTCCCCAGGGACCTGGGCACCTCTGCCTCCCCTCCCCGGGACAGCAAGTGACCGTGGTCTCTCTCCCCCTTGCAGCACACAGCCCAGGCAAAACTGGTGCCTGCAGGGTGACAGGGAGGCGATGCCCTCCTGGTGGCCGTAGCAGATGGGGCAGCACCACTGGCTCTCATCGGCCATGCTCCCTGCAGGCTGTGGTGGGCTGGCGAGTGCTGAGGACGAGCAGCTGCTCCCTCTGGCAGGTGCCGCAGCGGCGGGTGTTGTGTGCTGCAAGAGGGAGAGAGACCACGGTCACTTGCTGTCCCGGGGAGGGGAGGCAGAGGTGCCCAGGTCCCTGGGGAAGGACACCCTCCCGGCCCCCGTGGTTTCCCCAGCGCTCCCTGCCAGCCAGGGCCAGGCTGGGGCTGTGGGGCCGGCAGCTCCCTGAGCCCCATCGCCCG
>JAAWXA010000006.1:22206604-22268382 GCA_038090715.1 Florisuga fusca
CAGGACTCTCCCCAGCCCCACAAGAGGCCATGCCACCAGCAGCCCTAGGGGGGTACCCCAGGACTCATGAAGCAGGGGCTGAAGAGGGCCAGGAGGCTCTCATTTGTTGCCTCCACCTTCCTGTTAAAGACAATAAAGGCTTTAAGACTACAGGAGGAGTCTGGAGGTCACTAATGGTGTGAGTGGTGTTGCTGTTTCACCTGGGGTCCGTCCATCCGTCCTTCCTTCCTTCCTTCCTTTCTTCCTTCCTTCCTTCCTTCCTTCGAACAGGCTGCCCAGGGATGTGGTAGATGTGGTAGATTCACCATTCCCTGGAGGTTTTCAAAAAGCATGTAGATATGGCAATAAAACATTCTCTAACAGATGAAACTTCATATGAAAATGGATGAAAATTCAGAGCTGCCAACTGCAAAAAAAAAAATCCCCCCTCCAGCTCCCTCAAAACTCAGACTTCTGTATAGTCAGGTATTTTGATACTGGATTTCAAAAGTAATAACAAGTGGAACAACAGCAATAACAGCAGTAATAACAATAAGAATAAAAACAAACAAACAAAAAAGTAAAACACACAGTCTTGTGAGAATGGCAGAGATAGCAAGCATTGAATAAAACATGACCAATAAGGTCACTATCATACAGATGGTTAGAAATTCAGAAGAAAATGTTCTTTGACCCAGGACCAACAACCTTACAAGAGTTGCAGCAGGAAAATTAGGAGCGAAATCCAGTTTCAGGTATTTCCCCTGCCCCACCCATCTTATAATTCAGGAGCAAAGCTGATGTTATACGCATGAAACAGTAAGCTATATTTATATAAAACCTAGGGATTTTGTGTTCTTCAGTAGGAAACAGCACAAATCAAGTAACAATACTGTAGGAAAAAAATGCAGTTCATTTCAGTTACTTATCTGACTACTACCCATGACAAAAAAATATGAGCGCTTTGTCTAGTTGCAAAAAGAACAATTTAATGAAAAATGCAGCAACCTACTATCTTTATTTTTGAGGAATCAAAATGTGGACTATGTTTGTTGTCTTGAACATTCTAGGAAATTTTTCAAATTTTTAAAGTTTTAAAGCCTACCCATTTTCCAAAGGTGGAAAAGATGCAAGAGAGGAGAGTAACATAAGGAAACTCTGTGTGAGAGAATGTAGTCACTGTTATTCAATCACATGTGATGTCATGAAGAAGACAAAAAGAAGAAAATAGAAAACAAAACTTCACAATTTTCAGGGTGAACAGAAAACTAAATTTTGAAAGAATGAAAGAGAAAGAAAAGGAAATATTTTTCTATAATTTTCAGGCTTTAAATGAATTCATTCTTTTTTTACTGGAAAATGTTTCATTCAATCTATCAATTTATTGTCCTAGAACAACGTCCACTCCAGATGATGTAATGGAACAACTGTGTCTAGACACAGATGATGTGTCTAGAACAAAATCCATTACTGAGATATGCAAGGTATTCTGGTGATTACTTCACCATGTAAGACTGGTATTCATGCTTCACTGTGGGGAATGCCTCACAAAAACCGCTCCAGGTTTCCATCCACAAAAGAATATGCATGGTGAAACTAAATAAAAAATAACTTTAAACCCTCAACAAAAAAAAATGTTAGCAGGAGTAGATGTAGACTGAAAATGTCCAGTGCACCTGGAACAGTCAAATTCTGCCCCCAAAAGCACTGGCAGAAGCTCCCTGACTTGGGATGAATACATAAAGGGTAGAGAAAATAACGTATCTGTAGATTCATATATTTTCATGGGCAAAGCTGTTTGTGTTCTCTTCTAACACATAAGAAAGTTATGCTACTTGAATAGTACAAGGTAAGCCCACAGCCAGGACAGTAACTATCCAACAAGATGCTGTAAACATTCCCCACCCTTCCCCATGGTGTGAATTCCCAGATGGGCTCTCTGTGGGCTGAATCACTCTTGCACTTCACACAAAAAGGTCGAGTACCTTCTTGATATCTTATGGAGTACAAGAAAGAAAGCAGTGTACACTTGGGTGAGTAACAATGTACAAATGTAAAGAAAAATCAGACAAAACTAAATTCAAAACACTGCATTGGGGTTGCTTTGGTTCCAGATTTGAATCACAGGGATACTATGCCCTTAGCTGAGATTTTATTGTAATCTCTTTTCCAGATTTTGGTGGTGGTTTTACCAGCCTGTTCCAGTGATGCTGTGAACATCAAATAAAGGTAGTGGTTATTTAAAGAAGACAGACAGGATAGACAGTCTGTAACATGCTGAGGAACTCTCTGAGGCTCAGCCTTTTCAGCCATTTCGGTGCTCCTTTCCCTGTAAACTCCCAGGCATTTCCATTCCCACTGCATGTCTCCATCTTTTCAGCACTCACTTTGTTCAAGTGATGCTATTTCTTTCCCTGACAATTTTAAACACACTGGGAAGCACAGTCTTAAACAGATTCAGAAAGCCTCCTAAACAAATGACAAGTGCTTTTTCACACAAAGACTTTTTTCTTACATCTCACAATATAAAATATTCATTAATTTTGAAGATAGCATACACTATGCTAGAAGAATTAAATTTTACAAGAGAGGGGAAATCATTGAAAAGTGTTCTGTTTTTGTGCAACAACCTGGAGCATGTCTATGAAATCCAGATTGGAATGCACTTCTGTGTACAGGGAACTCCTTCCTGCATGGAATGGAGGGAGTCAAGTCCTCATTCAGACCGACTTATTTGGCTATTCATCTAATTAAAATGGATTTACCTTGTGCATCCATAAATTGTGCAATAACCAATATTCAATCACTAGTAACACTGGGTCCACAAGAGAGTTATTTTTAAGTGTCCTTAAGCATTGATAGAGTCTCTAAATATGAACTTTATGATACTTACACAACCTATGCACTTTTGTAACCAATGCTGCCTGCCCATGACCCATGCACATTATATGATAATTGACAATTAATTGCATTGTAAATGAATGGAGTATAATAACTACAACTCAGACTCAAATAAGCAGGAATATCAATGCACAGAGAGACATTCATGACTTGAAATCACCCCGTTTGCATCACGTTCGTGCAATATGCCTTGTACCAAAACACTTCTGTAGTAACACAAATTGCTGCTGACCTTGAAAGAAAATTCCAAAGAACATAAAATGCAGCTTTTTACTATCAGAAACACAAGCTGCTGTAAGCATGACTATCTTGATCTTGCCCTTTGTAGTCTATCAGGTCTTTTCATAGGAAGTAAAATAAATTACAAAGCCCTTGTGTCCAAAGAGCTCAATGACACAGCTCTACAAAGTCTAGAGAAAAAGCTACAGCTCTCTGGTTCAAACATATCTTAATCATGTCCTTTCCTACAGCAGCAATGTGCACTTTATAAAGTCAGTTTAGATGACAGAAGCTTGCTCTTATATACGTTATTATCTTCAGTTGACACATTCAGATGGCCACACTCTCCAGTGTTCAGCAAGTCTTAGGTTCCCACCACAGCCCTTCACTAGGCTGAAGGTCACTCGCATTGTTTTAGGTTCATCTTGAACCTCTATGTTCACAATGTGCTTATGAACTCTATTCTCTGGATGTATCTACTGCTCTATTAAATCTGATGTTGGTTCAAGGTTTCATGTATTATTTGCTTACAGGATGGAAGTAGAAATTGGAAGAAAAATGTACCCAAAGTTACTGTTTACAGAACACAAGAAATTAGGCCAAGCCTAAAACCTTATCAAAATACTCTGCTACTCTATACAGCTTTAAGAGGAAAAAAGAAAGTATTCCAACTTCTCATTGAGTAAATTCTTGTAAGTATACGTTCAGATATAAGTATGGAGCAGAAAAGCAATACAGTGAAGTGGACAGTTAAGAAGTGAATTCGGATATAGTAATGACACTAGGAAACAGAAAATACAGAAATCTTGAAGGTGTTGAACAGAAATTAAAACAGGAAGGGAGGAAGAGAAAGGGAAAGAAAAGGGAAAGGGGAAAGGGAAAGGGAAAGGGAAAGGGAAAGGGAAAAGGGAAAAGTTGTTCTTGGGAACAGAAAGAGCACCTGGGATAACCAGAGGGAGCCATCAGCAATCACATCCCACCTCCACTCCAATGCTTCCCTTCAGATGGCCCAAACATGCTCAGGAGGCAGCAGAAAAGATTGATGCAAGGTGGACAGAGCACCAAGGACAGCTTGGGTGATGAAAGCAGCACCACCCACACCATTACTGACCCCCAGACTCCTCCTGCAGTCTTAAAACCTTTATTTTATTTAACAGAAGGATGAAAGCAACAAATGAGAGCCTCCTGGTCCTCTTCATGCTTGCTTTATGACACCCTGGAGTGCCCCCTGGGGCTGGCTGGTGGCATGGCTCTTGTAGGGTTGAGCAGAGAAGTGATGTGCAGAGGCCTTCATGTTAGGGGTGTGCTGCGGCCCCCTGAGCTAGTGGCCCCTGGTCCAGCTGGGAGTGGAGGTGCTGGTGTCAGAGCTGGCAGTGGGTCTGGGTCTGGCTGCAGGGTTTGGATGTTCCAGGTGCCTCTGGAGCTCACTGCCACACAGGTGTGGTGCGACTTCAATAAGTGCAGGGACAAGTGTCTCAAAGGCTGCTGGCACTGATTGCCGCAGGTTGTACAGCAGCTGCTCCTCATCAAGCCCATAGGTGCACAGGAGGGCCACAATTCTTCTCTCCACCTCATCAACTCTCCACCATTCGCTTTCAAAGGCTGCTTCGAGGGCCTCATGCAGCCAGGGCAGGAGGGGCCTGATGTTAACAGGGTCACTCCTGAAGAAGTCTGCCCAGGCCTCAGGAGGCAATGCAGACAACTGAGCATTGGGCACTGACCCCACAGCTCCCTCCTCGCCCTGGTGGTATGCAGCCCTTTGCTCTCCAGTGCTTGGGACACTGATTGTCAAAAAATCACTGGCGGAGCGCTGGGAGAAGATGATGGTCCTTGTGTCTGTCCTACAGAGGGGGCAGCTTTGATTCTGCTGTAGCCAGCGCAGCGCACAGCCCAAGCAAAACTGGTGCCTGCAGGGTGACAGGGAGGCGATGCCCTCCTGGTGGCCATAGCAGATGGGGCAGCACCACTGGCTCTCATCGGCCATGCTCCCTGCAGGCACCAGTTTTGCTTGGGCTGTGCCATGCGCTGGCTACAGCAGAATCAAAGCTGCCCCCTCTGCAGGGCAGAGACCACGTCCATCAGGTTCTCCCAGCGGTCAGATGACGATTTTCTNGATGACAAGGGTCTATGGTCACAGTCTGTCCCTTGTTACTGCTGACTGATGTCTCAGTGTTCCATCTGCCCCAGCTTAATCATGGAACCATGGAACCATCCAGCCCATGTGGTTCCAACTCTGAAGGAAAAGGTGCCTAGAAGAGATTATCTAGCACCCTGTCCAATTGTGCCTTGAAAACTCCCAGTGATGGTCACTCTGCCACATTCTGTGTGGAGAGTGTTCTAGTGAATGATTGTTTGCCAAAAATGTCTTTCTTATGTCAAGACAAATCCTCTCCCAGTGCAGGCAGTACCCATAGACCCTTGTCATCTGAAAAGAAAAGGGAAAAGAAAAGAATATTCAGACTTGAAAGGACCTTCAGCCATAATCCAGTCCAGCTGCCTAATGGGGAAGGGAAGAGAGGGGTGGTGAAAGATAAGGAGGTGATGGAGAGGAGGTGATGGGTGACAGTGTGATGGGAGTGGAGGTTAGGGAGGTATGGAGTGGCCGCAAAAAAACTTTGTGGCTTTCATATCATTTACATAAAAAGAAATATAAAATAAAATAAAATAAAATGGAAAAGAAATGTTTCCTTTAATAGACATTTACTTAACAACTGCAAGACACAAAGAATATTTTTTCTGTCCAGTGTGTCTGTTCTGTGTATGTCAAGCAAATTCTGTGCCCTCTGTAGATGGGACATGAAGTGTCATTAAATAATCTGTGAAATTTTTAGTTTTCCTGTTACTCTTCTTGATAAAGAGAGTCTCTAATGGAAAACAGTCAATGGAATTCATTTTCACATCCACATTCTCCTTTTCTATGTGCATAGCCCTTGCTTGTCACCGCTTCATTCAAAACATCAAAACATTTTTTTCTCATCTCTGTCTCACAAATCTGCTATACTGGCTACCTGCCCAGAGTGTATACTGACATGGCAATTCTCTTTCCCACTCTGCCTGGTTCGAGTTTGATGGTAGGCAGAATGTTGAATTTAAAGCTGTGCTGGCTCTCTTTCGCATGCTGGCTTATTCAGGTTTCCCAGTCACCCTGCCAAGCAAGAAGAACTCTAGTAAACAAGAGTGAGGGGGAGTGTATCTCATTTGGGCACATCAGTCCCTCTGGAAGTAATAGTGTGTTAGGGCTTGGAAGGGATCTCTAGAGAGCATCTAGTCCAACACCCCTGCCAAAGCAGGATCACCTAGGGCAGGCCACAGAGGAAGGCATCCAGGTAGGTTTTGACAGTCGCCAGAGAAGAAGACTACACCAGCTCTCTGGGCAGCCTGTACCAGTGCTCCACCACCCTCAGAATAAAGAAGTTTCTCCTCATGTTGTGGTGGAACTTTCTATGTTCTAGTGTAAACCCATTATTCCTTGCACTAATACTGGGCAACACTGGCTCTTTCCTCTGGACACACACCCCTCAGATATTTATAGACATTAATAAGATCCCCTCTCAGCCTTCTTCTCTCAGAGCTAAACATCCCCCATTTTCTCAGTCTTTCTTCATAGGAGAGATGATCAAGTCTCTTTATCATACTCATAGTTCTCTGTTGGACTGTCACCACTAGATCTCTGTCTCTCTTGAACTGGGGCACCAAAACCCGATACATTATTCCAGGTGTGGTCTCACCAGGGCAGAACTGAGGGGGGCAGAGCCTCCCTTTACCTCCTGGACACACTGTTCTTGATGCACCCTAGGATACCATTGGCTCTCTTGGCCACAAGGGCATATTGTTGACCCACAGAGAATTTACTGTCTACTAGGACTCCGAAAGTCTTTCTCCATGGAGCTGCTTCCCCTGCAGCTGCAGCTTCCCCCGTGAATTTGCAAATGCAAAATCAGAAATAAAATTTCATCCTTCAACATCGGTAGTATCTGTGTTATCCACTCTTGGTGAAAACCTTTCCTAATGTATTGGGATGGGCAGTGATTTAACTTGGAAGCAATCACAACCTTCACACAAGAACCCAGAGCAATGTCAATAGGTACTTGTAATCAGCAGCTGCAATTGGCATTTCCATCTTTTAGTTTGTTTGCCGTTTTGTTTGTTCTTTTGTTTTACCTTCTCTACACCTGCACAGGCTGTGGAAGACTGGCCACAAAGAAATAGAGGAACACATAGCTGTTGTGTGAAGCAATGTCTGCTCTCTTGGTAGAGGGGAATCAGTAACAGGGTCCTGTAAAACTGCCTTTTTGGTAGTATTCAACTGGTAACCTGTATATCTCATTATTAAATCAGTAGTAAAAATAAACACTAAACTCCATTTAAAGTTCTCACTTTTTTTTTCTAAGACTTTGGACCCAACTGATTCTAGTCACTTACATGCCTCTGCTGAACCAAAATCCATCACTTTCTTGACATTCCTTGGTATTATTTGGCATGTCAAGAAAGTGATGGTGGTCTCTCCATAGGCTTCTGTGGCTGGTCCCCATGTGTTTCTCTTCCATAATGCTCACAAATCCACCATCTGCCACCTCCCCCTCTAGCCAGGACACTCTGGCACCCTTTCCTGTGATCCATAGGGATGGTAATCATGATGAACTCAGTAGAGAAGCTCTGTGAAGTCAAGCCCTGGGCAGGCAGAGCCCTGACAGCATTGCTGGTGGTGTGGGGGGCAGCTCTGGGGACAAGGGCTTAGCAGCTAAACAACACCAGAGAGGTTGGAGATTAGGGAAAGATTTTTCCCCATAAAGGCAGCTGGGCAGTGGGAACAGGGCCTAGAGTAGTGGTGCCATCTTGGTGCCTGCTTCAAGGGTTTCCAGCCCACATGAGACAAAACTCTGACCACCTTGTTCTGACCACATAGCTGAGCCTTTGTCGCAGTGCGAGACGGAGACTTGTTTGATGCAAACAAATGTCTAATTTTATTGAATCAGAAGGCGATATTTATACATTGATCACAGAGCTAATGCTACGTATACATACTACTGATTGGGTGGTCTCTACCTCTAGTTACACGAGTTTTAACTTGATTGGCTACAAAACAGTTACTGTTTAAAGCTTGTTTATCACATTCGATCATCTTCGCGGATGTTTACAATCGTGCCAGACTCCTTAACCAGGTCCCCTAATCTAATCGTCTTGTTTACAAAGTTTCTTAACCTTTGATCCTTTGATCTTCCTAACGCTTTGTTTCCTGCAGTTGCAACACATGCCTTAAGCAGCGCTGCTCTTGCAGATAGCCCACGGCTTGTGATGAAATTGTGTCATCAGCAATTGTTCTGTGCTGATAGTGCGAGACCTTGCTGCCTCAAGCCTTCTCTGAGCAGGGGGTTGTGTTGGAGAACTCCTAAGGTTGCCATCAACCTGAATTGTCCTCTGTTGACAGGTCTACCCTTTGAAAATATTTCACAGTCCTATCAGAGATGATGATTCTAATATGGTCTTCACTGCAGAAGATTTCCCTAAAGACTGGGTGTTAAATTTAGGTAATAGGCCAGTGAATGTCAGAATGGGATAATATAAGTAAGGGAAGAAGGGAAAACTTGTGATAAAAGATATTTATTCCCATCTGGTAGGGCAATTGTTCATTTATTTATCATATCTGTTTAGATCATTTTCCTCAACTGATTCCCCAATTAACCTGGACAGGCTGGGGAGCTGGGAAGAGAAGAACCTGATGAGGTTCAGCAGGGGCAAGTGTAGGGTCCTGCACCTGGGCAGGAAGAACCCCAATCACCAGTATGGGTTAGGGGTGGACCTGCTGGAAAGCAGTTCTGAGAAGAATGATCTGGGAGTCCTGGTAGACAGTAAATTATGCATGAGCTAGCAGTGTGCTTTTAATGCCAAGAAGGCCAATGAAATCCTGGGCTGCATAGGGAAGAGTGTGACCAGTAAGTTAAAGGAGGTCATTCTCCTCCTCTACTCTGCCTTTTTGAGGATACACCTGGAATCCAGAATCCAGTTCTGGGCTCCCCAGGTCAAGAGAAACACAGACAGACTCCAGTGAAGAGTGGCAAAAGTGACTGGAGGACTGGAGCATCTCTCTTATGAGGAAAGGCTGAGACATCTGGGTCTCTGTAGCCTGGGAAAGAGAAGGCTGAAGGGAGTTTAATGCCTACAAATATCTGAAGGGTGAGTGCAAGATTGATGGAGCCAGACTCTTCTCAATAGTTCCCAGTGACAGGACGAGGGGCAATGGGTGCAAGATGGAACATAGGAAGTTCCATTTAAATATAAGAGAAGATTTTTTTACTGTGAGGGTGACAAAGCACTAGAACATGTTGCCCAGGGAGGTTGTGAGTCCCCTTTTCTGGAGATATTCAAAACCCTCTTGGATGCAGTCCTTTGTAATGGGCTCCAGGTGATTCTGCTTTAGTGGGAGAGTTGGACTGGATGATCTCTAGAAGACCCTTCCAACTCTGACAGTTCTGTGATTCTGTAATTAATTTGTGCCATTAGATGAAAGAATGCTATGAAAAAAATTGTCTTAATGGACTACAGTAATGAAAACTATGAATTAAAAAGAGAGAAAAAAGCAAGGATACAGTCACAAGAAAAATCCAGTAGCAATTCTTCACCAGTAGCAAAATAATTTGTTTGAGCTCATAATTAATGGATTTGTCAGAAAGTACTTAAACTGTGAAATATTGCAAGTAGACCTCTTTCCAGACAGATTAAGGTGAATGGTTCTGCAGCAGAGTATGAAACACTATTGCTCAGTAGTTGGAGAATTCACTGCATGTAGATTTGTTTGAATTTCTGCTTCTTTAATTTCTCTCTTCTCTTGCTCCTCTGGCTGCAGGGGAGACAGTGGTGGAAAAGACGACAAAAGAAAAAAGCTTCTAATTACAGTAATGAATGGTGTCCTTTACCTGAAAGGCATTCAAACAGACAAATCTAAATCAGATGGCTGATGGGAGACGATCAATCAATGTAAATACGAAGGGAATGCATTATTTTGTACAAAACAAGTTATGCACTAGTGCAGTTTAGAAAGAAAAGCATACCCAACACAGGTTATTTTAAAATGAGTTAATAGATTTTAGCTTCAGCTCCAGTTCTGGCATATGGAGAAAGAAACAATTTTTGAGTCCAAAATGACCTTTAGAAGTATGAAAGAACAACTTATTCTAGGTTTAATATTGAATGTTTCTTCACATGTGAAGGCATTTGGAAAACACCTAACATCCAAGTCAAGAGAGAAATAACTAAAATGTGGTACTGACAACTACTGAGGTGGAAATACACTCTTGTAAGACCAACCAAACATCAAGAATAGCAGTTATCTTAATTTTGGATTCCAGTTCTGACAAAGCAGGGGCAACACTCCAAAGTTATTTGGTGTTCCTCTGGCCAAAAAAAGATGCACAAATTAAAACTGCTCGTGCCAGGTGAAACACATGCAAAGAAGTGCCCACTAAGCCACAGATGGAAAGAAGTGCTGAGGTGATTTCAAAAATTTCTGTCACTGACTTTCTGTTGTTACTTTTGGAATTATTAACAAGATGTTTTCCTCCCACTTTCCTAGTGACGGCAGTGTCATGCTTGTGAGAAGGGCAGTATGTGTGAGCTGGCCCAGTTGAAAAGATGTTCCCAGATTCCTGAGAGGGCTCATATAGCAGTGCTGCATAATTTTGTTATAAGCAGACACAGATTCTTTTTAATAATATACTAAAAAAAAAAAAAAAAGATTCAATGGAAATCAATACTTCAGACACCTTAAAATCAGAAAAGTTTTTCTTTGAACCCAAAGTATCATTTAGGTCTGTTTAATGGAGGTCTACACCAAAAACTTTTGTCAAAAAAATATAAGTACTATAAATATAATATTTTTTGTCCCAATCAAGCTTTAAGCTTTACAACCAGGGCCAAGCTTTAATTTTTTGTTATTACTTTTGCCTGTCTTAACTTGTCTCCAAATCTTTCTGAATGAAAACATTTTAAAATAATGTCATAACTTAGTAAAAAGTTATTCATCCATGAATAACATCCATGTGCTAAATTTCTGAGTTCTGTCTGCCCTTCATTGGGTAGGGTAGCCTAGTTACACATTTAGCTGAGTCCCAGACTTAATTCTTCGTTCTTCCCAATTATCCGTGTGTATCAAAACATGGAGGAAATGCTGCAGGCAGAACATTCAGAACTCAGAACAACAGAATTCCCTTTACCTTACATTTGTCATAAATCAGGCTTCCACAGAATGACTTTTAGGACCTAATTTATCCAGGGAGATTAACATAGGTTTTTAATATGCTTGGGAAGCTAGAAGTTATTTTTTCAATTACACCTAAAAAAATAAATTCACTTGTCTTATTTTAGAGTGGTCAGGAGATGTGGATGGCGAGGAGGTGAAATAACAGCTTATCTTTGTGATGCTTGGATTCAGTTTTGCTCAGATTCAGACACTATTTAGGACACCATGAAAGTGACCTTCACTGATGTCAGCTGTTCCCAGAGCTACAGGAGGGATCAGAGTCTTGGCTTTTCTCCTTGATTCAGAAGTGATGACTATCAATGTCTTTTGGGATCTTCTGCAGAATAAAGTTTATGAACATTTATGCATTAATTCCTGCTCTGAACCAGGCAATTTGGCTTTGAAAGAGGTGACATCTGGGTTAGCCAGGGAACTGCGGGAGGCTGTGATGTTGGGATATTTCTATAGTTTGTCACCAGGTTTTGTCAAGAACTGGAAGGAAAAATTATTACATCAGTTGTTATTACTGAAGATAAATATCACAAGTGTCAGCCTGAAGATGACAAAACCTGTCATGATGTAATCTTTGATGAAATTGAAGTACTGTGATACTCCAAATGAAATTCAAATTTCCAAGTGAAATCTAACCAAATTAAAACAAAAATTCCTTTTAATTTTCAGAAACTCAAACAGATTAATCTACTTGCTTCTGGAGCATAATTATCCATAGACATATCTAGTTCAGGATCACAAGAGGGAATTATAGCAGGTATGCCAGTGCCATGGTTCCAGAGCTATCCATCTCTCTCAACGTGACACACCTTTTGAGAGAAGATAATTCCTGTTGCCTTTTCTCCTGTGAATGTATGGTATGTAGACAACCAGAAGTCCAAAAGAGACAATGAAATGTCTTGCAAATTCAGTCTTCATTGAATTTGTTTAACATAAACTAAGCAAATTATCATAATTGTAAAGAAAAGACCCAAAAATCAACCAAGAAAAAAAAAACAAACCCAAAATCCCACACCACAATAAAACATGAAATGAAGCATTTTGTTTTGGATAATTTTTCCTGAAAAAAGTTAAATATTGTTACAAAAATATTTTGTTGTTTGGTTTTTTTTCTAAGTAGGAATTTCTGAAGAAAAGTCTTGGCCTTTAGTCTTGCTGCTTCACTTCCCTACATCCAATGCTCTGCCTGTGCTGAAGGGCATTGCCAAACTCTGGTGGCTGAAAAGAAAATGAGAATTACAGGATTTATTATTTCCAGAGGAACAAGCTAGTGATGAAAAACTGAAGAATCTGGTTATTGGGGTGTTTACTGTTGTCACGGTTTAACTCTGGCCCAGCAATTAAACCGAATGACAGATGCTCTCTATTAATCCCCCTCCCTGATAAAGAAAGGAGAGAGAGTAAGGGAGAGACACTTATGGGTTGGAAACTAAACTACACAGCTTTAATGACAACAGTTATGACAAAAAGCAGAAATAACTAAATATATACAGGAAAATTGATACCACGTTCCTCCCTCCTTTCCCCCAGTAACTCTCACATCACCATGGAGGCTGCAGGGCAGCCCTGGGAAAGTCCAGGCTGGACCCCTGGGGTCAGCAGCAGTCGGGAGCTGGAGGCAGGAACACACAGATTCAGGCTGGCACGGATCAGGACCACAGGCAGACAAATTGATGGAATCCTCCCAGGATGCTGAAGCAAACAGGGACAGGTGAAGAAAGAAGCAGGAAGAGTTTGACCTTCATGATCCCTCAAATTTATATTGAGTATGACGTGTATGGGAAGGAATACTCTGTTTGGTCAATTTTGTCCATCTATCTTGTCTGGTCCTCCCTAAGGGAGGCCTTCAGGTGAGACCTCTTTTCTCCTTCTCTCCTTCCAGAGGGCAAAACATTCCTCAGAACTGAAGTGTCCTTGGTTCTGCAAACCAGTCTCCAGCAGTTACTATAAACACTGAGCGTTATCAGTCCCAGAAGCAGACACTGTCTGAGAAACTTGCTGTTAATTTCAGCAAGTGCAGCTACTTACAAGAGACTTAGCTGAAAGCAAAAGTACAAGACAGAAAAATCTTTATAACTGGAAATGGAGTATTTAGTCACTGGAGTGTATATTGTAGTATGAGTTGTAATAATGAACATGTAGTTTGAAAAGGAGGGGGGACAAAATGGCAATACTCAGTCATTAATAGCTCAGGATATTCCATCTTCCAGAAAATATGCAGAGTTTTCAAAGGACCTTAAGTCAGTGTAGACTCAGGTTTTCAAATGTGAATTGAAATGGTAACACTGGTAATTAAGTTTTGAAAACAACTTCAAATTTCTGGGCAAAAAAAAAATATTGTATTTCCCTCCCTGTGTACATAAACCCAGAGAGATTGCTTATTCTTTTTTTTTATCTTTGACTATGAAAATCAGGCATGTACTCACTATAGCTGCCACATAGATATGTGTAGAGCTATGTACACTCAACTGATGTAAAAACATCAAATAATTGGACATATAAAATAGGTATTTTCTAACTTGCCTATAAATATCCATTTATCTTTACAGTAACTGTTGGAGCAATATTTTCCTGATATCATGCATATTGTATTAGCTTGTCCATATTTGTGCTCTTTCTACAGGATATTTAATGTTTGGGGTTTTTTTTTTGCCAATTACTATTAATAGAAACACATGCATTATGCCTAGAAAAGTAGATATATCAAGTATGGTAATGGTTAGAAAAACTCCAAAGACATTACAAATCTCTGGGGAAAAAAAAAAAGCAACAAAACAATGAATGCCTTACCATACATTAAATCCCTGCAGAAAACATTTGTTTTTCCATGAGTGAGTTGGATCTGTTAAATAAGGGAGAATGAAAATACTGCCTAATCTTTTCCTAATCAGAGTCAATTAAACAAGTCAACCTCCTGACTCAAGCTTATAAAATACCTCTTATAACTCCTGAAAAAAAAACCAAACCCAACACACAGTTAGAAGAGATGTAACAAGTTGATCCTGTTTTTTCCCCCCTTATTAAATAAATAAATAGCAAAAAGCTACTAGCAACCATGCCTTCAAAACTAGTACACTGAAGACAGAGTAGTGTAGCATAGTCTTTCCTGCATTTTTTTTGTAGAGCTGCAAAGGGGAAAATAATTGATCTCTGGTTTTCCGTATGTGATAAACTTGGGTATTTTTGCTGACAGGAATGAGTCTGTGAATGGTGCTTTTTGTGCACTGGGTAATTTATATTACTGTGCCACAAATGTGTGCAGTGAGGGTCCTGCTTTACCAGATCAGCATTGCTGAGATGTTCTGTGAAAACTAGGGCAAAACATGCTTACAAATATACACTGGAACCTGAACTCTCTGATCCAGATACCTCAAAACAGCCATAATAATAGAGGAAGAACAATAATTCATTTTTAATAAACTTAATATTCTAGCTCTAGTCTCCATGAAACTTCAGTAAACAGATATATCAGTATTTCTCATGAAACTCATCAAATTGAATTCCTATTTGTATTATGTTAGTATTTAGAATTCTATTTTGTATTAAATGCACTATGAATTTGTAATCTAAATGTCTTCAAAATTCAGGCCTGTGTTTTTTTACTCTATTTTTAGTGTTCCAGGCAAACTGTTATTTTTTGGTTGGTTTTTTGTCTTGTGTGTTTTTGTTTGTTTGTTTGTTTGTTTTTGTTTTTGTTTTTTTGTTTGGTTTTTTTTTGTGTGTGTTAGAATAAACAGTATTTTAGCACACCATTTTGCTTTTCATATCAAAACCCCCTTAAAAATCCCTACTATCCGAGTCTTGATTTTTGATTAAACAGTCACAACTGGAAATTTCAGAAGCAGCTGAAAGAGCTCTCCAGAGTGTGTTGTGTATCCAGCTCTGCTGCTTAGATATCTCTATGGCAATTCTCCTGGATATGAGATTATCATGAAAAACACTGTAAAATCTCTTTTTGGGGTCCAGCTTGAAAAATAAATCTTACTTTATGAATCTATTGAGGTCACTAACAAGATGAATTGGCACTAGAAGTGGGGCTAAATAAATAAGATTAAAAAATTAGATGAAAGCTTCTTTGAGCTTTTAGATGGTTTTGCTATGAGCACATTTACTTCTTGCATAGTCATTTAGGAATAGTGCCTTTTTTTATAGATAAATGGTCAACACAGATGTTCATTCCTCCTACTCAAGATGCAAAAGGAAATGCACTAATTCTATAAGACTGGCTATCCACAGGGTTGAGTAGTTTTAGTTCATGAGACATGTAAAACTTTCTGAAATAGTTTTAAAAAATTAAAAGCCCTTCTCTGCAATCCTCAGAGGTGTATGATACTGAGGTGGGTTGTCTTTTATGTTGCCTGCATGATTGAACTTTTCGCTGAACTTACACATACTTACGGACCTTAAGAAACCAGGAAGACATATGATGTGTTTGAGGTACTTACAGGCTAATGAGAAAATTACTTCACTTGCATTATGTGACTGCAGGAATGATCTCTTTTTGAAAGCCTGGGGATACCTCCAAAATAAATGTTTCACTTATTATAGCAGGAAGATGGTTTCTATTGCTCTCCCATATTAGGTTTTCTCCATGTCATCTGATGAATTTTCAGAGATAGAAATTCTTGCTTGTGGTTCCCAGAGACTTGAGTTAGATGCTGGATCCCCATCAGCAGTGAAAAGAAGATCTTAAAGAACTATGGATATTATTGAGATTCCTATGGAGACAAAAGTATCTGAGAGGGAGCTTCAGTTAGCCTTTTATTAGCTTGTCTTTCCACAGTGAAGGATTTACTGCTGTGCTGTTTTGCTCCTGCAGACAGATTAATGAAACAATCCCTAATTGCAAGAGGGATGCTCTTGGAAGTGAGCATTACTTGGGCATGTAAATCTCAGAACAAATCTGTGGTCATTATTGAATAAGTAGCTTTGTATACTGACCTAAGCACCACAGAGGTCCAGCATCAGCAAAGAAATCTCTTACAATACTACATTACTTTCAGTATTTCAAACAATATAGGTTGAGTGGTACTGCTTATCTCAAGGAACAGTGACTGTACAGTTAAAATTAAATTTCTGACAGTATGATTGCCCAGCAATTTAAAAGGAAAACACACCTAAAACATATTAAGGATGATTTAAACTATTTTGTAAAGTTTAGAGAAAAAGCAGGTAAGCAGGATATTTTACACACCTCCTACTCCTCCTGCCCCTGATGCGAGCAGTTTGTAACATAGGCAGCTGTGTAGAGCTTCAACAATTTCTCATTGCAGAATTAAGGGTTTTAAAAAAATCTGGTTGACTGCCTATCTGTCTGTTGACAAACATGAGGCTTGCTTCTCTTTTCTACTGAAAAATTTTAGATCATCTATTTGAGTCATCTTAGCCAAACTTAGCTACTCTATAGCTATGCATTCTCTTTAAAATTAATATACAAACTCTTGCAGAAAGTGATGCATCTATCTCTAGCACCTGCAGAAGGAGTCTAAGAAAAAACAGAATCGTTCTTACATGAACGATAGCACCTATGTGGGCTGAATGTGTCAGATTCAGATGAGATCTGGCTTCCAGGTACCAATGACAGCTCTGAATTATTAGTGTTATTCTCCTCTGCAGTACAAGGAAAATTTTGGGGCTCAAGATATCCTTTGTTACTAATAAGCCAGTTTTGTGCTGGGCTTCATGCTTCAGTGAAGGAATAACTAAGTTACCAGAAAGGAAATGTCAGAAGGAGATAGAGATACATCAATGTAGTTTAGGCCCAGCCAGTGCCAACCAAGCCTCTGCTCACAAAATCCACTCTGGTGGGTTTTGGAGAAAATACACCAAAGGCTCCTTAATCCAGACAAGGACAGGGAGGTTTTCATTCCCCAATTACATCAACGAGCAAAACCAGACTTAAATTGAGAAGGAAAAAACCTAATATAATCTACTAGAAGAAAGAGAAAACATGGCCACGTTTTAATAGCGTCCTCACCCCCCACCTCCTGCCCAGGCCCGGGTCGCTTCAGTGCTGCCTCCCCCTCAGGGCACAGGGGACAGGCCGGGGGGTTCAGGGTCAGTTCCCCACACGGTGTTTCTGCTGCTCCTTCCTCCTCAGGGGGAGGACTCCTCACAGCCTTCCCCTGCTCCAGTAAGGAGTCCCTCTCACGGGAGAGAGTCCTTCAGGAACCCCTCCGACATGAGTCCCTCCCATGAGGTGCAGTCCCTCAGGAACTGCTCCAGCCCGGGCTGCCCACAGAGTCACGGCTGCTTCAGGAGCAGTCACCTCCCCTGCCACGGAGTCCTCCATGGGCTGCAGGTCCATTTCTGCCCCTCTCCATGATCCTGCACAAGCTGCAGATCCACATTTGCCCCTCCATGCTACTCCAAGGGCTGCCATCTCAGCATGGGCTGCAGGGATTTCTCTGCTCAGGCACCTTCTCCCTTTCTTTCCTCACTGACCTCAGTGTCTCTGCTCTGGCCTCGCTCTCACCTCCTCTCCTCTGTTTCACAGGGATGTGAGCTTTTTGTTTTGGGTTTTTTGTTGGTTTTTTTTTTCAGTTTCATTTTCTCTTTCTTGAACATGTTACTCAGAGAGCTTCCCATGTCTGCTTGGCCTTGACCAGAGGTGGGGCTGGAGTTGCAGCCTGGGGAGCTTCCAGCAGCTTCCCACAGGAGCCACCCCTGTGCCTTCCCAGCTATCAAAACACCACTGCACTAACCAAAGACAATAGTCCACCCCACTCAAACTGAAAGCAAACAAATCAGGGATGGCTTATGAGTGCTCCTAGGAGGAATTTATAATCATTTGAAATAGGTTGTTTGTTTGTTTGTTTGTTTATTTTATTCCAAAATGAAAGATTTTTTGTCTTTTCCAATAGAAATAACAAGAAGTGCAATCTCCTGTCCTTTAAGAAAAGTTAGAATATTGTTTTTTTCTTTTCACTTGAATTATTGTGTTACTGCATCAATTTGGGTGCTGGACTAAGTGACCTTTAAATGTCCCTTTCAACCTAAACTATTCTATGATTCCATGATTTGGGAAACTGATTTATTTTCATCCATGTAGAAATAAGTCTAAGCCCCAACAGTGCTATAAAATAGGTTTAATTTTATCTCTGTCAGTCTAGATTTTGCTCTACTTAAGACATTTTTTCTTGTAAGCTCTATTCATGTTTCCCTGGTTTTAGTAGTGAGGGGAAAATGATTGGATGCTTCTTAGCTCATTGGTTTCAACATTTTAATTCTGTGTATAGATGACTACTTATTCTCCAGTTCACATCACTGAAACTTGTAGCTGATGAGACAGTTTGAAATAAGTTGTGTGGGGTTTTAAGTAAGCTAAGTCACTAACAGAGGTTATGGGACACTTAGTTACTGGGGGAAAATAGGAAAACATGTCTGTAATCCTTTAGATCAGAGGGATACTATACCCCTCTGGATAGTATATTTTTTTCTTTTTAGATGTAGTCATTATACTCAGTAACTGAAGGTAATAAAATAAAATAGTAATAAAAAAAATTAAAAATAAATTAAAATAAAAGAACTGGAGCATCACCCCTTGCCCCAAAGTACTATGACAGCTGTGACACCTAACAGACTTTTATCTAGCTGGGTCTTACAAACTTTTGATGATGAATGGTGTCCCTGCAAAAATTGGGTGAAGAATTTATACCTCAAGACTGTGAAGATGGAGTTTTCCCAAATAATATAATTGATATATCTTGTCTTCTGAGAAACCACAAAATCATAGAATGGCTTGGGCTGGAAGGCACATTAAAGATCATCTAGTTCCAACCCCACCTGCATGGATAGGGACACCTTCCACTTAGATCAGTTTTCTCAAAGCCTCATCAACCCTGGATTTGAACTGTTGCTTGGATGAGACATCCACTGGCCAACCTGGGCCAAGTGTCACACCACCCTCACAGTGGTGAAACATTCATCCTTATCCTATCAGTACACACCTTTGTAAATAGTCCCTTCCCAGCTTTCCTGTAGGCCCCTTCAGCTATGGAAGACTGCCCTAAGGTCTCCTTGGAGCCTTCTCTTATCCAGTCTGAACAACCCACACTCTCATCTTGTCCTCATAGGAGAGGTGCCGATCCTCATGGCTCTACTTTGGACTCACTCCAAGAGGTCCATGCCATTCTTGTGTTGGGGTTATCAGAACTGGACACAGTTTTTGTCATACTGGTTCAATAACCAATGAGTAAGGGAAATACTTTTACAGAAGGATAAACTGAAGACTTTTAAATTGCTGCCTTTCTGGAAGCTTTGAGGTATTGTCTTTCAGAAAGAACACAAAAAAGGAGGGTTTTGCTTTGTCAAGTTATGTTCTGAAAATGTCCTTTCTGAATGTTAAATTGCATGCCAATCACCCTAGTGCAGAAGACTGAAGACTAAGATACTATGACAGGAGTTTCATTTATATTGTGTTCTCCTGCCTCCTTCCAGTGCAATGGATTTTCTGGAAATCGATGCCCTCAGAGGTGAAAGGACAATACCTTCTTTTCTGCCTCTTTAAGTTGGAAATTATGTGCTCTGGATCTTAGATTTTTAATGCACCTTTTTACTAATAATAAATATCTTGTTCTTATAGGATGGTCTGTATCCTAATCTTGCACTTAGAAGAATTTATTCTGACTGCCAAATTGGCATGATGAGATAAATCAGAGTGATATACAACAAAGTTTCGTTTTAAGCCCTCACAAATATTAAGTCTGTCTTGTTATATCCACGGTAGCACATCAACTAAATAGTTATCTCAAAATTAGCATGAAAAAGAGATCATTGCTAGAACATTTTTATTTTGGTTTTTGTGAGTTTCAGTTTTTTTTAAAAAATAAATCATTACATTTCCTGCCTGACTAACAAAGTTTCTTTTTTTTTCATGTGCATCTTAACTGTTGACCTCTTGAATGGATACTTCCAGCTCTGTAGTACCTGGCCACACAATAAATATGAAGCTTCCATAAGTAACATTTTCTGTCTCACTTGTCCTGAAATATCTTTGAACTCCCAGAATGGGCAACCTAACTTTTCCTTCAGTTCTGTTTCTGACACTGTAATGAGGTCAAAAATATGTTCTTCTTTGCCATGGCTATCAGTACTGAAATTGGGACCAAATCTCATGCTGAATCCACATTATTCAGTTCTGTAACTTCGATGCCCAGAGTTTTTAAATTTAATTGAAATTCTTCATGCTTCCTTCTACTGAGTGAAACATGACACTGCAAGTAGCTTTACTGAATCCAAAGCACTGAGTTAGGTAATTAAATTCAGAACTCCAGTGTTTAGTTTGTCAAAACACATTCAAACAAATTACAAGGCATATATGACAAATGTTAGTATGTCCATTTAATACATCAAGATGAGTAAATGAAGGTATTGAGGAATTGAAATCATCCGGCTTTAACAGCTAATGTCTTCCCATATTTTCCTTTTAGGATGACTTCATATCTTCATGGTGAATACTTCAGAATGGTCACTTTGTGAGGGAGAGCACCTGCAATTGTAGATGGAGTGTGAGTGTGTAGTTTACAAAATTTATTAAAAAATGTTCCACAGAAATGAAATGCTAAAAAGAAAAATTAAGAAACTTGATGGTAAACACTGATACATCCTTTCCCCATCTGACAACACAGGCTATAGAGTTGTATGTATCCGTATATATAACTGGAATGAAGTAACTACTAAACTGGTGAATCCATATTAGTTTAACTGACAGTATCTCTAGACTATCTTTTGGAGGAAGTAGAAGTTTGAGTTTTGTACTAGATGATGTTTATCAGCAGGGTGGGCTGGAGATCTCCCTTCAGTTACTAGTAGCTAATGGATCCTAAGTGTTACTCTTCTGCTTAGGAGCATTTAACATCTGTTTGTCCTGAGAGATGTATTACTTGGATATGACAGTGCAGATATTTCTCCCCATAGAGGCTAAAGATTCTCATAAAACTAATATTAGACAACTAAGGCACTGATATAGTTTATCTAGCCAACTTTTCCAATAACATGACTGCTTCAAACCTAACATTTTCTTTAGGAACTATTTTTTTCTGCTGTCTTGCAATTTGTTATTATGGGATCCCTGAATAATTCAGTATAGAATCATAGAACCATTGAATAATTTGTGTTGGAAGGGAACTCTAAAGGTCATCTAGTTCAACTCCCCTGCAGTAAGCAGGGACAGGTTCAACTAGATCAGGTTTCTCAGAGCCTCATCAAGCCTCCCATTTAATATCTCCATGGATGAGGCCTCAACTGTCTCCCCCAGCAACCTGTTCCATTTTTACATTATCCTTGTTGCAAGGAATTTCTTCCTAACATCCAATCAAAATCGACTTTTCTCTACTTTAAAATCATAGCCCCCAAGGCATATGGAGTACAAAGAGGTGAATCAATGTAGCCAGCATGGCTTTACTGGGGATAAATCCTGCCTGAGCAACCTAGTGGCTTTCTATGATAGAGAAACTACATCAGTGGAGAAGGGAAAAGCAGTGGATGTCACTTATCTGGACTTCTGCAAGGCCTCTGACATAGTCCCCCACAGTATTCTACTCGCCAAGTTGACAAGATACAGATTTGATGTGTGAACTGTTCAGTGGACAAGAAGCTGGCTAGATGGTCACATCTAGAGGGTAGTGGTCAACCACTTGAAATCCAGATGGAGACCAATGAGAAATGATGTCCCACAGGGGTCCATACTGGGACCTGTCTTGTTTAATATTTTTATCAGCAATATAGGCAGTGGGATCAAATGCGCCATCAGCAACTTTGCAGATTAAACCAAGCATCCCACAAGGATGGGATGTCATCCAGAAGGACCTGGATAAACTGTAGAAGTTGGCCCAGGTGAACCTCAGGACATTCAAGAAGACCAAGTGCAGGGTCCTGCACATGGGTCGGAACAATCTGCATTATCATCACAGGCTTTCAGGGTGCTTCTGGTACAACCCCCTGCAACAGAAGATTCAGCTGAGGAGTGATACTGGGTTACCCAGGGCTTTACTGTCCAAGGAGGATGTTGGGGTTCCACACAAAAAACTGCTTGTTTGCCTTAGTGGGGATAGCTCACTTTGCCCTTGAATAACACTGTCTTTAAAGCCCTGCCAGCTCCCCTAAGCTCCATGGCCCTTCAGAGCTGATTCCCTGAGATCACACCTACCTGCTCCCCGAATAAGCCAAAATCTTTCCTGAAAGCCTGGGTCTTCAGTCTGCTACTTGGTGTTTTTTTTTCTTTTCATTTCCATACAGAAAAATTCATTTTTACTTAAATCCTTTCAGGACTTTGATAATATCCTTCTGCTCCTGGTCAATATTCATTGAATGTTTGTGTTAAGCAAATCTCAAAACACATTCATATGTAAAGTCCTGCTTTCCCTCCCAGTGTCAAACTTTCATCTTCCCCAGGTAGCTGCCAAGAGCAACCAGGCTGGCCAGCTATCCTGCTGCTGGCACTGCCATCCTCCTCCATTTCTCAGGCAGCAGCTCACTGTAACAAGAGGACGCTGACCAATTTGCATGTTATACTAGCTGGAAAAAACCACTGCATTAAAAATTGCATAAATATATGATAAACAAACTTATTAATAAAGAGAATATAGACTCTAAACCCCCTCCTTATTGGAGCTAACTTAGATGAGCAATGCATGGTTTATAACATTCACTGAATGTTGTCACATTTTTCTGGGAAAATGACAGACTAAGTACAAAATGCTAACATTGGCTGACATTCAGAAAATACGAACTGGAAATGGCAAAGAGGAATTTTTTTTTTTTTTCTTGTGGAAACTGACATTGTCTCTGACTTGCTTCAATGAAAATCTGAATAATTCTGTATTGTATTTTCTCAAATGCCCAAATGCTGTTTACAAAGGACAAGAGGTAGGTTTTTCTCATGCCAAGTGTAGTTCTTTAACCTAAGCTATTCTTTGGATAAGTGGAAATAAGTTACATCTTTGAGCATGAAGCCCTTCATTACTTTAATCTTGAATTACAGACAGTAGCAATAGTGCAGTTGGGTGTACACGAATATGTTCAACTTTCTTTGTGACTGTAACAGTGTTCTTTAAATATGTTTGTTCAGGTGAACACTCTATGGACAATTTTATCTTTATAAACTAACACAGACCTACCCAGCACATTCTTAGTGAGGAAATTATTGTAAAAAATTTCAGAAAGAAACCCATTTGCAGTACCTTAATCAAATTAGACCGGTTTGTTCCTCATCAATCAGTACTGAAAGGAAGATCTGGTAACAGCTTCAGACATAGCTATACAGAAAATTCTTGTCTGTCTACAAACAGCCTTGATTCTACTGACATCTGTGTCTGACCATTCTTAGAAGTTGTGGGGTTCTTTTTTGTTTTGTTGGGGTTTTTGTGGTGTGTTTTTTTTTGTTGTTTGTTTGTTTGTATGTTGTTGTTTTGTTGTTGTTGTGGTGGTGGTGGTGGTTTTTTTGGGGTTTTTTTTTTTGAGACAGATATTGACCAACGTCAGACATATCCTGTGCTGAAGTTTAAGGAAAATTGAAAATTATTTCTAAAAAGACAATTCTATTTCTGACTTAATTCTAGCAACTTCACCAATTTCCTTCATATTATCTCCTGCAGGAGCCACTTCCATTGCCTTAGTTTCAAGGACTCAAAACTTCATGGAGTCACTTTCTGAAAATATATCACCAGCAGTTAACTACTAGCTCTCATGATCACCTCATCTCTGCCCTAGAAGTGGGAGAAAGGGATCACACATTTACAGTACACTTCATTAATTGCTTAACTGAAATAATCTTGTAGTGGCTAACCCCTGCTTCTGTAGGAATGGTATCACTGACAGCACAGGGAATAAAACATTGAGAATTTTTCTGCTCATGTTCATCCCAGCTTGCTGCATGCTGAACCAAGTGCAGACAGTGGGTATGACAAACATCTGAGGGAAGACAGCAGATCTTGAAGTCCAGGACTCTAGACTTTCTGACTAGCAGAAGATTGATTTAGTGTGGCTGCCTTGGTTGTTCATGCCAGAAGAAAGTTATCAAGAAAAACAACAAAGAAAATCAGTTAAGTTCTGACGTTGTTGTGATGTAGTAGACAATCACAAGCTAAATGCAAGATTTTATTTTCTCAGCAATAATATGATTTTACTCTGTGCTGTCACTTACTATCTTGTGGAAAAAAAAAAAAAAAAAAGTAATGGATGAAACTTCTGTATTATCAGAGATGTGATCTTTCAAGAGTCTGTGGAAGAGGGATTTAGAGAGCTTCACACAGCAGGCAGGATTAAAGGTGGCCATGACCATACATATAGTGGCATTATGAGGTTCCCATTTCTCAGCACACTTTCCCAAGTTTTCTTGCCCATTTTTGGCCTCTGTAAAGAAAGTATAAAATGCCTTTTGCCTGCTTTTCAGTATTTTCTTCTTTTCTCTGAAGAAGTGTGTGATTATTATTTGGCTTATAATACTGGTTCCTTCATCTGCTGTCTGGCAATGATTGCTTAGTATTTTAGTTAGTTTGTTGTCGGCTTTTGTCAGGATAGGAATTTCACTCTGTAGCCTTTCACATTGCAAGCAGCTAGCAGTATCTACAATAATGTATTTCTTCAGCTTTATTAGGATGTTATGAGATTCTTAGATTTTTCCTGTTTTATGTTCCTCTGAGGTTTATTAATTAGCATAGCTCAAAAACGCTATTTTTAAAATAGAAAAGGCATTTCCAGAAAGTTAAACAAAACAAAATCAAAATCTATCCAAAACAAACAAAAAAAACCAAAACATTTTTTTCTATTTGGGCAGTGCATGTAAATCCCCATTCTTCATTAAAAAAAATATTTTGCCATTTTGCCTGTGGGAGGGTTTATTGCAGGTACCACCACAACTGTAACAGCAAGAAGATCCCATTAGCTCTGTCTACTCACTGGCCTACTCACAAGGAGATCACCCTGTATATATACTGAAGCTGGGATAAGTTTGCTTTTGGGGTGTCCAGGAGAGGTGAGGGAATTGCTGGAAATACTTCAGGGGACTTAGGGCAGAAAGAAATCTTATGTACCTTTCTGTAACTCCCCTTTTTGGTGGCTGCTGAAACTCTTTAGCCCTGTTTCAAAATAAGTAGACAGCTGTAAAATAAACAAGGTCAAGAGATGCAATAGGAGTAAGTTTTCAGACTTGAAATTATGATGTTTATCCTATTGTACTTCAAATACAGGCCAAGGTGATTATTCCCACGGGTTTTCACGTCAAACAGAAGCCATTTGAGACCTACAGTTAAAAAATATACATGCCTGTCTACCTTCCAAGATGCTTATGGCTTTTCCTGCAACACAGCAAGTCATTTCTCAGTGAGAACTGAAGAACCTGTTCCATCCTGCAGCTCCGGGGTGAGTTCAGCTCCACTGCTCAGAGATGAGCAGCATTTCTCCCCACAGCTCAGAAGTGAATTTTCAGGCTGTTTTCTTTTGGGAAGGCAAATACCCCTCCTTCTCACTTCTGGGAACACGTCCAGCAGGATGAGAAGAAGCCAGACCATTGTGTTACAGCCACCTCTGAAGTCTAAAAGCACCTTCAGGTACATCCATGAGCTCTTAGGGTTAATTGACAGAAACCATAAAGTTGCCTAGACAAGAAGAAACAATTTGTTTGATTTAAGACAATAACTGTTCCTCAGTGCCCTTGGACTGGTGGGTATTGAGTGGCACATAGTAATTGAGGATGGTGCTACAGAGAAATGTTAACTAAATCCTTTACTCTGACATCTGAATAAGTGTAAATCAGCATCTCAGATGATTTAATACTATTTTCAGTGAGATGTCACCAACCCAGCAACAAGTTAAACTGTGCTTCAGTTAGCAAAGCATGCCCACAGAATTGCTGGTAGTTTACAGAAAACCAAAAAAATTTAGAAATGTCAGGTCCTGTCTCTGGGCAATTCTCTATTAGATGGCACTCATCCAAGAAAGTATCCTGGTATCTTTTTTCTTTGAGGAAAAAGGAAGTTGCTATGTCTCCACAAATACCACTTTGACCTAAAAGGAAGAGCTAAAGAAGAATATGATTTCATGAAATATTTATGAAAGCATCACCCCAAAATTCATATTTGAATTTTTTTTAAAAGAAACAAATATTTACTAAATTCTGGGAGACTACTGAGAAAGGAATAATGAGGAATGAGGAAGCAGTAAATTTTGGTGGCTTTGAAAAATAGAAGTTTTTCTGTCAGTATTTGTTCTAAAGTTACAACTTGAAAGTTACCTATCTTGGAAGGGTGACTTCTGGCAGAGATAATAATGAGGACATTAGCAGAAAAGGCAAGGGAAGATGGGAAATCATGACTAATCTTAAATGTGTTCTTGTGGTTGAAAGAAGGACTCTCTACAAATGTATTGTAGAATACCAGGTCTATTCTTTCTTACTGGCTGCCATGGAAAATTTGCTTCTGTTTTACAGGTCAAAGGCTGTCTTGTCAGCTCTGCAAATCCAATAGGAATTCAAGACATTCTATCTCTGTTGCCTGTTGCTAGAATTAGTGCATACTTGGAAATTATGTTGATGATGTGTTAGAAGGTAATCTCTTTTCCTGAGTCCAACCCATTGAATAGTTTGAGTAGTTGCAATATAAGAGGGTTTTTTAGAAATGTTACTGATACATCCCACTTGCTTTCTGGATTTCCAAGTGAAATATTTGGTTTTATACCCTTTTATTACCTTTACAGGCAAGCTTCATGCTCTTACTTTGTACAACACAGATTATCCCTGCTTGAAAAAAAGTCCTTGAAGACAGGAGACAGCTGGAAGGAATTACATCAGTTTCTAAATGACTGCAATTATAATCTGAGTGCAGAATCTAGAGGGTTGGAAGGTGTCCTGGAAGACTTAAATATTGTGCATCATGTAAACACAGAAAGAAACCCACAAAAGTGTACTGTGCCTGAAGTACTTTTAACAGTACTTACAACTCATGCTCGTTCTCCCTTCTGTCCAATGTTTCTTGGTGTGCCTGGCACTCCATCTGAACTGTTTCGTGAGTACCCAGAAGGTTTCATCGTCATGTCCATTCACTTAAAAGATAGTCTAATTATGAAACAAAAATATTCTGAAGTGTTCTTGGGTAGATATTGTCTCTGTATGCTTTTGAGTAGAAATTAATGTTATTTACTGCTTTATGCAAGTTGCTAATAAGGAAAAGCACAGTACAAATATAAAAGATTTTAGTCAATGTAACAAGAAATTCCTATGAGCAAAACAAAACTGAGTATTGGATTAATAAATACTGTTTGCTGCAGAAGTGGCTGCTCGTCATAATCATGTCTTTAGAATAAGGTCAGAGCATTGCATTTGCCTTTGAAGAGCCTGTACAATATGTATTCTATTTCAAGAGCCTGCAGTGCCAAGGAGGTTCACGTAATTTAGATTTCCAATCCTAGAACATTCTTTGGCAAGTTTTAAGTCACAACAGCTTTTAATTCAAAGAACTTTAACTGCTGAACTCTGGATAACTGAACCTATGTCTTATTAAACCTAGAGGTAATTAATTGTAGCAGACTTGAAACAGCAAGCACTGTCACAAAACATTTTGCCAGCTGTCTGTCTACAAAGAAAATTGGTTAAAGATTTTTTTCTGTAGTTTTTGTTTTGAGGATTTCTTTTTTCTTTGGCAGGAGAAGGGCAGGTAATGTTTATTTCACTGGAAGAGTCAGCTAAGGAGGGAGAGATGGAGCTCTTACTTTAAACATCTGTGACCAGTGTCAGATGTGACAAAGTATTCAGCACCCATCAGTTCATTTCACCACCAAATCCTGACAAAATTACTCCTTCAGGATCTAATAAGCACTCCTGAAATCTCATCCTCAGAGATAATTTTCCTTGTTGGTGTTTGAACAGAGCTTGTTAACATGCACACATTAAGTCTCCAGCTCCAATCACTGTCTTTTCAGAGGCATCACTTTGTGTGTGACTTTCCTGTAACCTCATTCACCATTCTTCAGTGCATATTTGACATCATTAATATTTCATTGAGGCAAGCTCTCTAAATTATAATACAGAATACATAAAAAAATGTCCTTCTATGTGATGGTTATTGAGTTTGGGAATCATCATTAACTTAGTGTAAATTAATTCATTAAAATGAATAATATATAACAAGTTTTTCTTTTGGTAAATGACAATGAAATATGTAGTCTTTTTCCAGGCACTGGTATTTATCTGTAAAAAAAAAATATCTTTTGATGTAGCCAACCTTTATATTCTTATTTATTTTCCTTGGAAACAATCCTACTGGACACGCTTGCTTTATGCTGCACTAGAGTTTTTTTACCCTCTGATTTTTTGCTTTAAGTTGCTTCAGAATCAGATCATGATTGGAAATTAAACTTTCAAAGGCACAAATATGTGCACAAATATGATGCTGCCTGACAGAGCCAAATGTACATGCATAACAGAGGCAGTGTTCATATTGCAAAATATCTCCAAGGTTACAATGCGCATTATGATCTCTTTCTTTCCTATATCATGACCTTCATTTTTGCAAGAAAGGTCTGGAATATTCTCCCCATCCTGTCTGAAACCAAGCAGTGCTGACTGCAGGTCTATATTTCTGAGCCCACATTACTGTGCTTAGTGGAGTGGACTGGAGATGGAACACTTTTTCAGTCCAATTATGTGTGCAGCAGCAGCCCAGTGAGATACCCAAGTGCTCAGCAGCAAGTACATGAGCAATTCCATTTTCTGCCTGCATTTTTCCCTGGCCTCTCTTATGTCTTGCTAAGATTTACACATCCTGTTGTTTGTGTTGTTCGAACTGTAGCCATGGTAGCTAATTTTCATTATTAACAACACCAGCTTGAGATCAGTATTTACGTAAGGCTGACTTCCCACTGCCAATCAACACACGAGATATTAAAATTTTGGCAAGGGAAATAAGAGCAGAAGACATTCTTAGACAGAAAAGGTTATATTAATGTTCAGCTGGAAAGAAATTCAGACAACAGTTATATTAACCAAAAAGTGTGGCACTGGCTGAGGACTTCATGACTACAGGTAAAACTAAATGCAGGTGTTCCCTCTGTGAAATTTCTATCTACCCAGGAAGGGAAAGAGAAGCAGGAAGCCAAAGGGTTGTGTTGGGATGGTGAGATGAGAAGAAAGACAAACTTGCAGCTCCTGTAGCAGAGGCAGGAGGAACAGACAGTCACTACATCTCCCTGCAGAAAAGGGGATGAGGACTTTCGCCCTTCCCTAGCCGTACCAGGTACCTGTCATGATTTGGACTCCCCTCTTGGCAGCTCCATGCCTGCTGTTTGTCATGTGAAAGTAAAACACATCACTGAGTGTCCCACAGCCAGTGAGGGTACTGCTGCCCTCTGCAGTTCCCTGCCTCTATCAAAGCATATCTGGTCATGCATCACAGGAGCAATCAGTACCCAGACACTGGTATCCTAACTTTCCAATCCCTGCTGCCAGGACAACTGCTCATGCACTCAGAACCTGCCCAGTGGCAAGCAAAATATCTCTGCAAACTATTAAAACTTGACCTTTCCTTCCTTCCTGTCACCTCCCTTCCTTCCCCCGTGGCCTGCCCACCAAATTCAGCTACATTGAACTGATGCACTTCATATTTAAGTACACCAACTCTATAGCTAAAGAATGCCCAGGTAACTATGCTGACTTGTATCAGTTCTGAGCCCTCCACAGTGTACTCATGGACCTCGAGATCTGCTGGTAGAATTGCAGCTAAATCTATCAGAAACCAGTGCTTAAAGATATTACCACACTGTATATTGTGCTTACTGTATGTATTTTTTATTCTAGGCCAGGAACAGTATTTACATTAGCAAAAATCCTGAGATTTATTTAAAAAATCTGTTTTTCTTTCTGTGCCTTTAATAAAGTCTGTTCTTAATGAGTTCTTCCTTTCTACAAAAGATTTCTTCCACAAAATATACCTTTGCCAATCTGAGGCTGATCCTGTGGTATATAAAGTTAGCTGTGAAAGACAAGACAGAAAACCCCATGACTGATTCTTCTGCATCCATTCCCATGTCATACTAAAAGCAGAGCCACACCACCTGTGACATTTTTGTAGGAGGAACTGAACAGTGAGGGGACTTGGAAGACTGAACACCTTATATATATCATGATATCAATACATAGTGCAAAAGGAGAAAACCAGAAATATTTCCTGTCTTTTTGCTGTCTCTTCACCTTAGCCAAACTGCAGGCAACAGCTGTAAGGGATGCCAATGTTTTTCTTTTTCCTCTTGGTGCTGTTTTCCCACTCTCCACCATGTTATATTTAGGGTTCTGAGCTGTTGAATTCTGCTAGCGACTCATGATGGGATAGAATTAGATGTAATGGAGAGCTGTTTTTTCAGAATATTGAGTGGCAGATGACCTGAATAGTAGGTTCAGATGTGATTTTACAGTACCTTTAAGCCCATCTGACTCTGGCTACTGCAAGACTATCACATTACTCTTTCCATCTCCACTTTTGCTGCACTTATTTTCTGTGTTTACAGAGCTAAAGCCACTTGGAAGCATGAAATTGGAACAACGCTAATGCAGTGTGGCTCCATAGGCCAGGTTACTCTTCCAAAATTATTGCAGTGGGCAGGGAAAGATGGGAATGGAGTGGAACCATCCTTTTCAGTGACTGGTGGACACTGTCTAATGCAATTGAAAAACAGCACCCTCAGTCACTTAAACTGATATTCAGCGTCCCTGCTGCTGAGCAACAGCAAGGCTTGCAAACTAATTATGAGATATTAGCATCTGACTCTGTAGTGGCCAGCACCAATGAAATGACTGTTCAAAGGAGAAAGCAGAGAACACATGGCCTCTTGCTTTCAGGTTCACTTTCTTGTTGGATAACCTGCTTTTCCTTCACCCACGCCCAGCCTCCTCCACCCCCTCTATCCCCATCATAGCTGCATGCACTGGTGACTGCTACAATGATTTACAAGATTTAAAGAACCAAACTCAGTAACCTTTGTTAGGATGACAACATTTTATAGTGAGATTCAGCTAAAAGGCTGCTGCAACATTAGCACTGATGCTATGGTGGTATGAGGAAACTGTTCTTGAAAACACCTGTTTTAGAGTGCTCTAAGTGCAGAATAGTTTGGCATTTGGGCTGGTAGTCAGAGGAAGTAGAAGAACCATGAACGGGACACTTGCTAAGGAAACATAAGAAAAATAGGGCACAATTGTACTTAATGTACAGTGCTGTAAATATGTTTGTTTAAACACATTTACAACACAGTTGTACTGACAACTTTAATTCTAATAATTATATGAATAATCAGCATTACTAGCATGCAAGTTTAACAGTCTTTTCCTGACAAACATGGGACGTGTTTGTGACTTAAAATGCTTCAGTACCCGGAGCAGCTGCTTTTTCATTCCCCTGAAGTGGGTGCTTACAGCAGTGCTCTGGAAGTTCCCACACTGCAGTGGTGTGGAGCGTGGTACCGAATCCAGCAGTACAGAACGCCTTTTCCAGTGAGCTGTGTCTCAGATGACAAACTGAGAAGTATGAGGGCTTGTTCGCTGGGCCACAGCTCCACTGTTCAGGCAGCTTTCTTTCCAGATAAGTGTCTTTTCATGCAAAGTGGCTATGGAGACAGCTTTCTGGCCTGTGCTGCTGGGAGCTGCTTCATCCAGAGCTGAAACATCTTGAGGACCATATACTTCTCTCTACTCTGTAGAACTACCCACTGACTGAAACTGAGTGTTACCCAAATAACACATCATGAAATCTGAGCTGATACATGGTTGTCACGGTTTAACACTGGCCTGGCAATTAAACTGAATAACATATTTTTCTATTAATCCCCCTCTCCTCCCTGATAAGGAAAGGAGAGAGAATAAGGGAGAGAGACTTACGGGTTGGAAACTAAACTACACAACTTCAATGAAACAGTAATGATAAATAGGAAAAATTACTAAATATATACAAATATACAAGAAAAATTGATACCACGTTCCTCCCCCCTTTTCCCCAGTAACTCTCACGTCACCACCGAGGCTGCAGGGCAGCCCTGGGAAAGTCCAGGCTGGATTCCTGGGGTCAGGAGCAGTCGGGAGCTGGAGGCAGGAACACACAGATTCAGGCTGGCACGGATCAGGACCACAGGCAGAGGAACGGATGGAATCCTCCCAGGATGCCAAAGCAAACAGGGAACAGGCGAAGGAAGGGCAGGAAGAACAGGGAAGAAGGGGTCTGACCCTTGTGATCCCTCAAATTTATACTGAGTATGACGTGTATGGGAAGGAATACTCTGTTTGGTCAGTTCTGGCATCTCTCCTGTCTCGGGCCTCCCCAAAGGAGGGGTTCAGGTGGGACCTCTTTACTCCTTCTGGAGGGTAAAATGTTCCTCAGAGCTGAGCAGTGTCCTTGGGTCTGCATACCAGTGCCTGGCAGTAGCTATAAACATCCAGTGTTATCAGTCCTAGAAGCAGACACTGTCTGAGAAACTTGCTGTTAATTTCACCAAGTGTAACTACTTACAAGAAACTTAGCTGAAAGCAAAAGTACAAACCAGAAAATCACCTTTATACTGGCCCAAACCAGGACAATCATCTTCCACAATACCAGTACCTTCAAATCACCACAAGAGCTGTAAAAAACAGGAGTTATTGGGAACCATTAGGTTATTCCTTAGTTTAAGAATGAGCCCTTCAATACTTCACACTAAGCTGAATCATGTAGTTGACAATGAAGAGTGGCACCTTCATTGCCACTTGGAATTACTAGTGCTGTTCCTACAGGATTTCTTTCTCTCCCTTGTCCACTGAGAAGGATCTGTCTCAGCTTTGGAAGTTATCTAAAAAGGTGCTTAAAGCTTTCTCAAAGTTAAGCACGTGCTTAAGTATTCTTTCATGTGTTAAGATATCTTACAGATTGAAAATTAAGATTCAGAAAGAAAAGCTCATAGCCCTAAGCTGCAATGCTCCTAGCTATAATTTTTTATAGTAATGTAGGTATGGCTTCTCCATAATTCAGTTCCATTAGTTTTGTGTTAAGGTGTTCATAGAGTTAAGTGAGTTAATGCATGCATAATTTATCATTCTATAAGATAAGTAGTTTAAATTGCAATATTCGGACTTACATGATCATAGCTTAGAAAAACTGTAGTCTATAATGGTTTAAAAAATGCACTGTCTGCAATGGCTCTGGAGTAGCTGGAACACTGAGTTGCAGAGAGACTATCACCTCCAGGGTCCATTCACAAGCAAGATGGTTGATGTTGGGCTAAAGGATGCCAATGGAAGGGTATACGCTTGGAAAATGCAGGTGGAGTACTAAATCCCAACTTTAACATTGTGCTATGCAGTCTTCATTTTGATTGGAAGAGCTACCCTTTTCCTCCACCAGAAATAACCAAAATAAACCCAAATTCTGTCTGCAATGTATACCTCCTATGCAGAGTTTTTGTACCTAAAAGGACACTGTTTACTGTGGAAATGAATGAGACATATGAATCACACTTGTATCTTACACAAAGCTAATTAAAGTTGGTGGGAGCTGCTGAAGCTCATTAATTCCAAAACCTGAGGTAAAAGTTTAAGCAGGAGTGTTTTATTTAAACATCAAGTTTTCTTTTAAACAATTCTTGAAGTTTTAATGTAAGTTTGAATCTGAAGGATGTTCACTGGACTTGCATTTGTTCTGTTAAATACTCTGTAATATTTTTCTTTATTCTATTTCCACATTTCAGATTGTGGTGGAAGTTATAAGAGAAAAAAAAACAAAACAAAAACAAGCCCAAAACCAAAACAACACACCAACCAATTAAAAAAAACCAAACAAAACCGACTCACCAAAAACAAAGATGAAAGGACAAAGTGTTTCAGAGTCTTAAAGAGATAAATTTATATTTAGCATAAAATGCAGGCTGATATGGTAGAGGCATGGGAGTCACAGTTCTGTAGTGGTAGAACAAATTCTTTCTGATCACTTAATTACTTCCTTTTAGTTCAACTGAGGAAGCAAGTTTTTGAGAAAAATGCCATAAAATTACTTACTGGGATTCACAGTGGTGTTAGCTGTTATGTGTTTTGCAGTCATAAAGAAGCACTACTGGCGGAGTCTGCGATCAACAAATCTGTGGTTCAGATGTGTACCTATTTTAGGTTCAAATGCACACTTAATGAGTACTAAAATTCTTTACCTAGTAGGCTTTGTGTTTGTTTGATTTCTGCAAAATTGTTTGGCAAGGATGATGTACCAGTCAGAGGAAGACTAGGGAGATCAGGCTATAGCCACAGCTGTACCACTGGTTACCACGGGACATGATTTGGGAATCTTATCAGCACTTTCCAGGGTTGCTCATCACTTATCAGTACTGGCACAAGCCCCTCAATGTTTTAATCAAAGTTTCAAATCTTTCCTTTTTCCAATGAGAATAATTTGTGCCAAGTTGGGCAAATAGTCACTATTGTATTGCAGTACTTCTCTCTAGTTTGTGATATTTTTCCAATAGGAATCTTCAGAAGAATAACCTCTTTAAACATGGCTAAATTCTATCTCAAAGAACTTGTGCACTTATTTCCTATGAAAATGGCATGTAAATGTTCTTGTTTATGGTTCACTGTAGGTTCTCACTGTCTTACCACTGCTACTATTATAACAATAAGTTCAACAGAAATTATGATAGTGCATTCTGGAAATGAATGATTGATGGAAGCACAGCAATCATGTCCTGAGCATCCTCAAGAAGTTCTGCAAGATCTCTTCTAAAAAATTTGAAATATAGAAAAGTGAAAGCTCAAGACTCTAGTGCTTTTACATCAGTGGTTTGAAAGCAGAGAAAGCAGGAGACAGTAAAGGTAAAAGGTAAAAGGGGAAATTTTTTAAGGTTTTTAATGAAGTGGTACAAAAATTTTTTAAGGTTTTTAATGAAGTGGTACAAAAATTTTAAAATATTAGCTTAATTCAAACTAAAAAAACCCCATTTTGTTTCAGTTCTGAATTATCTAGTTTTCTGATCTCATTTGTTTAGTGAAGACAGTTTTTAAATGCAGAAGGGATTTTGAAATGCTAGGTTGAAAGGGTTTGTTTCTCCAAAAAAAATGTTCCATGATTTCTTTAATGAGGCATTTCATTTTGAAAATGTCAAAACATTTTACTTGCATGTTTTCCAAATAAATGTTTTGACATTTTGAAATCTCCTGTTTTCTGACAAAAGTATTTCCAGACTTCAGTGCTAATTGAGCTTTTTACTACTCAACTTTCACACACAGAGAGAACCCACACTCTGTCGTGATTTCTGTATTTGCCAAAAGAAATTAAGTCCCAGATCTTTCTGAGCAACAAATAAATTACTCATTAATCACACAGCAGTGATCAAAGAGCAGCTTCTGAAAGACAGGAGGAGGGACTGCAGGATCTTCCTGGAACACAGCTGGATTCATGGTAGTTCAGTGAGGCTGCAGGAGAGCTTGCTGGGGCTGCCAAAGTCATGACTGAGGTGCAAATGGTGATGCTTGGCAGCTCTGTTGTGAGTGTAAAGAACCACTCTCAACCCATATCACTGCACATCTCTGGGTGCTTCCCCACAATCATCAAACCTGTGGGAAAAGTACAAAAATGAAATGAACTTACAAAACCCTGCCTAATTCGTATTCAAAACAATCTCCTCCTGTGTATCTCATTTGCATGGTTGAAGACCTCAAAGAACCTTACTTGAACCTATTGATGTGTAAAAGGTTTGTTCTGTTTTCACTTGCAACTCTCTTTGCTTTTATATTTTTATATCCACATTGTTCTGAGCTTTGGCACTTTGAAGTTTTCGCTATGGTTTATAATCATCTATATTCATTGTCTTTGCCTTTCTGACACTGTGACTATTCCATTGTGCCCTACATCTTCTTGTGTCTCTAAACAAAAGTTTTATGTTTTCCTTTTTGAACTACATTTTTAAAATTTCAGTTTTCAAAAGAATGTGGGTCCTATTCAATGGAAAATTTGTCCTTCCACTTGCTCACTGTTGGTCCTACAGAAAACATCTCAACAGCTCATGTAGTGTTGACTACATATTTCTTCCTTCTGATGTATTTGAGTTTCTTTCATATAATAATAATAATAGTAAGTAATAATAATTACTATAATTACTCATAATAATTATAGTGATGCTGATATTACATCATTATTGACATTGTTACTATTATTATTGTTGCTGTTGTTATCATTACTACTATTGTTGAAGCAGAAATTGCCACATAAGCCTCTCCATGCCCCCTTTTATTTGTATGAATAAAAGGTAACACTATGATCCATAAATACTACAAGAAAGGGACAGTCAAGGCAAAAGAGTCAGGAAATAAACTGCCCTTGCAGAAAAGGCCAATGTGCAGAAACCTTCTTGGAACAGTTGACATCCTGTTGCACATGTAACACATTCAACATCTTATGTCTCTTATATGCCACACTGAGGCATTACAAATATTGCATAGGGAGATAAATTTTTCACAGTTAGGTGTGTCTGAGTTGCTGAGCTTGACTCTGTGAATTTAGGTCTATGTTACCTGTTTGTTCACTGAAGCACTGCACAGCAGTCTACCCCATTAACACAGACTTAAACTGTAGTAGTCAGATCCACAATTTGTACATTATACAGAATGATGCAATATATAATATCAGAGATTACAGAATTCACTGATGTCTAAATAAAAATACCCTAAACTGGTATTATAGTACAGCAAAAAAAAAAACAAACTGCAAAGTGTCTCAACTCTTTGTTTACTCTCTGGTAAATGTATCTTAACCCCTTAATGCCCTCAGATATTCTGCAATTAAATAAACAATAAATAAAACCCAAGTGACCATATAAATCAGTTAAAATGCTCAGAGAAAAAGGGTGTGAAAAGAAGATAGGGGGGAGAAAGAAACTGTACACTGAGATATAAAACACAGGATTGATATTGCTTTGAACTGATATTGCTTTGCATTTTTCTTTTACTATTTTTAAAAAATTTCCTAATGAATTTTACTATATCAGTCTGATGACAATTAGTATTTATTAGAAAGTGAAACTACTACCAGTTTTCTTATATTAAATGTAAGTGTATATTTAAAAGAGTAGTTCAGTAGCTAAAAATCAAGCTGCAGTTCTCACCACACTTTATTTTAATCAGTCTGATCTTTCTGTGATCTTTGAATTTTCTTTAAATGATTAAAGCTTTCATAGAAGTTCTACCTTTTGGAACCCATTAATTACTTAGCATACTTTTAGTAGTCTATTTTGTAAACAGGAGATCGGAAATAGGCTGCAAGGGTGGATTATAAACAGAATTAAATACATTGGAAGTGATTTAGAATATGGATAAAATATAGTGCTTTGATGTGACCCTGGTTAGTGACTAGTGTGCTCAGTACTGCTCTTTGCTAAACATGAAAAGATCAGGGAAGGTGGCAGTCCATTGGCCTCAGCTGTTTTCTTCAGCCCTCAGAGTATATGAAGACTCTAAAGAATAGTTTTGCTTGTGGTGTAAGGCAGACACATGGGCATCATGTCATGTTGCTGATGTGAATTACTTTCTGAGATGTTTTAGATATGTTTTTCACCCATTTTACAGATGGTTACAGTCTAAGTGAGAAAATTCCTGTGAATTGCAAATTTCATTGTGTCTGACCCATCCCTAGATCTATAAGAAAAGAAATATAACAGTTGACAATTTTCTGTTGGCTCCTATCTTGTATGGAAAATTATTGCCACTATAGGACCTTTAATAAATTGATTGTGTTCATCAGTAGAACAACCTTGGCATTTTCCATCTCTCCATTCTGATACAGACCATAAGGAAAAGTAAGCCCCCTGATTCCTGCAAATAAGATGCTGTGAAAAGGTACTGAAACTAATGCATACTGCTGCACAGATGCACAACAAACAAATGGTGAAAACAGGAGCTGATGTATGAGTCTCAGTTCCTGGCTGCCTGCACAGAGCAATGCTGAAGAGAAAAAAAGCAGAATGGCAATGAGAAAGTATTTTTTTATTTTATATCTTATTGGAGGTGGTGGTTTTAAGAAGTACAAAGTATGAAGAAAAGAAATAAAAATTAATAAGTAAAGCAGCTTATCTCCGAATTTTGTTATAAATTGTCCTTTTGGTCTTATGTAAAGTACTCCCTACAGTTTTATTTTAACAGTGTCATAGAGAGAGTAACATGTCTTACACTTCTACTGCATTTTTGGTCTTCAGAGTTCTCTGTAGGCTTATCAGCCACCTTGTGACAAAATTAATTCTAAAAAAAGAAATGTCTTTGATGTGTTGCACATTATAAACAAGGCCCCTCAGGTTTATTGTTACACCACATATCTTGTATTTTAAATATATTTCTCAGGGCCATAATCTCACTGAGATTTTAAATTTAGTTAGCAATTTTCTGTAAGAGCAGTGGCACGTGAGATGCTAGGTTCAGAAGAGGGCATTCAACAATCTGCAGAGAACAAGCATTTGTTTTACCATTTCCAAGTCACTTGCATCTTATATTCAACTCCTAACTAGACTTCAATGGCAGATGAGACTTTGCAAGATAGTTTTGTTGCCTTGAAAATTACTCTGAATTGGCAATTACAATGTGTATTGTTTCTTATTGCACATGAGACCTGTTGTACATGATGATGAGAATAGCGATTGCTTTCCCAGGTGGTGGTCTTGTGAAGCTTCCAGACCTGAGATGATGTATGATACATTTCTTTATTTGCAGCCCACATCTTCAGTGGAAGGGAAAACCTTCTTACCATGACTATGACATATAGGAACGTTTGCACTAGAAATTATTGTTATCTGGCACATGCACTATCCTATACAAATTTCTTACTTTTACTCTTATTTGCATTATAAGGAGAAAAAGCATGACGAGAGAGAGAGAAAGAGAGGGGAGTTTGCTTAAAATTGCTTTTTGTGGAACAAATATATTTCCTAAGGGAGAAATCAGTTTTTCTTACCTAAAATGCTGAATCCCTTCTCCCCACTATCCAGATCCCTTGTATTGAACTCTGCATAATTATTACTCATATTTCACCAATTGAACTCTATGTTAAGCATCTTCAGAATAAAGAAGACAATCTTTAGATGTAGGAATAAACAGAGTGAAAAATAAATTAACCTTCTCCATCTTTTCATTCTGTTGTTATGGTAACAAGACATCCAAAAGTGTTATATACAAGACATGGTACCAGAATAGCACAGTATTTGTATTTAATGTTGGGAAATATTTTAGAAGTACCACACAAAGCATAAGATTTTTTGGGGGTTTTGTGTGTTCTTTTAAAACAGAGTAATGAATGAGACTATTATTATACTCTGTGGAGACCTTTTTAAAATTACAAATTACAGCAGTTCTTTTTCTTTCTTTGGAGGGGGGGAGAGGAATAAAAAAAAAAAAAAAGAAAGGAAAAAAACTATACAAATTTTAAAAAAACCCACGACACAAGGAAATCCCCATTCCACAGGATTATTTGTAAAGACCATATCCTGGCAGAATCTTATCAATAATTTGATCAATAATTTTAAAATATCAAGGTAGACTTCTGATATAAGTCCAGAAATACTAACTACCAAAGATCTACCTACAAGGATATCCTAGTCAAGAGCAAAATCCTACAAACTCTTTATGCCTTTCTAAACCTGAACAGGATGAATCCTTTATATCTTCTGAAATAGCATCTTTATTTTCTTTCACCACTTAAACCTTCTGAAGCAATTAAATAAAATTAATAAGGTACCTTGAGACATGTGACACTTATGAGGTTCTCTTGAAAAACACATGAAAATGAAGCAAATATGTTTCCCAGCTGGGGAATTATCAAGACAGAAGAGTTAATTTTTTAAGAACTATGACATTTTTATTCCTGTTCCCAAACTCAGTGAAAACACCAGATGACCACAGCAGTATGAATCATTCCAGTATCCTTTGTAACAAATAAATTGTAATATGGCAAAAACTGTTCTGAAGGCAAATTAATGGCTAAACAAAATAATAGTTTGAGAGAAATAGGCACGAACAATATTGTTCTTGAGGTATCAGCAGAGAACCATCCAATTAGCAGAGTGATCTGAGTTATAAATAAAATGAAATGAAATAAATTATCCTGACAGGAAGAAAACAGGCACTAAAAGCTCCAGCTGCAAATTTCTGATAACACAGAGCACAACTCAATAAAGAGTGAAGTGATATTGTACTTCATATATACAAAAAGTGCTAGGAAGCAGGAACACATTTGGAAAGTAATTTTATATATATATATGTATATGTATATACACTACTGTTTTGTGAAGCAATTAGTGTTTTTATGACATTTTATTCAACTCCTGCAGAGGAAGGAATCTTCAAAAGCTCACTACAAAGCTGAGATGGGTAACACCCCCCCTTTGAAGTGAAACACATAAGACCTGAATTTTTTAAAACAGTGTGAAAAAGAAATCTGATGGAGGTTGAAGGACAATTTACAGTTTTGAGTGCCTTATGTATCCTTGAGTACAGCCCAGATTGTAGCTTGGATTCAGAATTAAATATTACACGTGCTTGCTGACCAAATCTTTCAACCAGGTAGAAGCTTGTAACAAAACCAAAAACTAAAATCCAAGCCACCATCCAAGCCTTTGTAGGTGAAACCTGCATTTACATCCAATGCAGTTTGCCTCGCCCATATAGACCAGAGAAGTCAGCCTGCCTTCTTAAAAGCTTGTACCAAGTGTCCATGGGATCTTACTAAAATAAAAAGCTATTTACTATTTAAGCTATTTAAAATAAAAAGCTATTACTGCAGATGTTCTGTTGAGCACTGAAAATCCTTTCTGAAATGGTAGAGACCCTCTAGTGTTCACAATGTTTGATACAGAAATCAGAGAGTGAAGGAAGTAAACATCTTAAAGTCTCTTTTACCCCAAACACAGTCACAAGAGTACCTGCCTGGTTTTAATTTCTTGGAGAGTTTGGAGTCAAGAAATGAAGTAAATTACAATGATGGGAGTGTTTTAGATCTAGCACAAGTTATTGAACAGATCTGCTTCCTGATCTGGGCTAGTGGGATATATTTTTGGAGGTCAGTTTCCTTTATTTTACTTAATTGTGTTACAAGCTATTAATACAAGTGAACCAGTACTAATTTCTTATGCTTAATAGAGCACATTTCCTGAATCACCTCTTTTTTTCTTTTTTCCTATGATCAAAAGGTGTATTTGCCTTTGTGCCATCTGTTAACTACATGAGCTGCTAGAATGAGCAGGGAATGTAAATTAGGTTATGAAAACTGAAGTTCACTTTTCTTTTCTTTGTTTATGTTATTTTAAAGAGTCAGTTCATTTTCTATTTATTTTTGACGAAAGACTGAGCTAGGAGACCTTTAAAAATGTCTATGACTCACTGACTGTTTCTTAATTCTCATGATCTCTAAAAACAGTTCTGAAAAATTTGAGAGGAAGTCTTTTTTTGTCCATCATGTAAAATGAGAGGGAAGAAAGAACCTAGAGAAGACAAAATGAAGCTCTCTCCCTCCTCATGGTTTTGAGTTTTTTTCCTCTTAAATTTGATGAAGTTATGCTGAATGTTAAATCTATTATAAAACTAGTATGTTTAAAATTTAAATTAAGTATATGAGGATTATGGCTTTTTGTAATTATTGTAAATGCTAATGGTAGATTCATAATGGATTTTGTTGAGGGTACTGTAGAGTCGTAGAATTACAGAGCACTTTGAGTTGAAAAGGAACTTCAAAGGTTGCTAGTTCAACATCCCCTCCAGTTTGCACTGGCATCTTCACTTAGATCAGCTTGCTCAAGGTCCTGTGCAGCCTGATGAATGTTTTTCATGATGGGGCATATACCAGCTCCCTGGGTAATCAGTTCCAGTGTTTCACCCCCTTAATTACAACAATTTCTTCCTAATATCCAATCTAAATATATGCTCTTTTTGTTTAAAACTACCACCCCTTATGCTATTTCTACATACTCTACAAAAAATTCTTTCCCCATCTTTCTTCTAAGTCCAAGTATTGAAAGCCTGAAATCAGGTCTCCCTGGAGCCATCTCTTGTCTATACTGAACAACCCACACTTACACCTTCTGTTTTCACAGGAGCTTTGCTCCAGCCTTTTGATCGTCTTTGTGACCCTCCTCTGGGCTCACTCCAGGCCTTCTGTGTCATTCTTATGCTGAGGGCTCCAGAACTGGATGCAGTACTCCAGGTGAGGTCTCAACAGAGTGGACTAGAAGGGGAGAATTAGCTCTCTTGACTTGCTGGCCACATTTCTTTTGATGCCACCCAAGATGTGGCTGACCTTCTGGGCTTTGAGCTCACATTGCAGGCTTTTCATCTACTAACACCCACAAGTCCTTCACCTGTTGATGAAGGCTGCAACCCCCACAAGACACATGGATGCTCTTGACCTTGTTGAACCTCTTGGGCCCACTTCTTGAGCTTTATCAGGTCCCTCTGGATGGCCATCCATCCCTCAGACATGTCAACTGCACTCAGCTTGGTCTCATCTGAAAATTTACTGAAGTTGCACTTGATCCCACTGCCTACACCACTGATGAAGTTAAGTGTTGTATACTAGAAGTATCAAATTTCTCAAGTTTTATTCAGTGTGGGTGTCCAAAGAGGTGAAGACACAAGAAAATGAAGAAGTAGGAATGATCTTAAAACCTGTAGTAAACTAACTAGTTCAGAGAATCATAGAATCATTCTGGTTGGAAAAGACCTTTTACTGAGTTCAACCATTAACCTAACTCTAGTGAGTCCAGTGTTAAACCATATTCCTAAACACCACATCTGCACATCTTCTAAATACCTGCAGAGAGGGTGATTCAACCACCTCCTTGGGAAGCCTGTTCCAGTGTTTAGTAGCCCTTCCAGTGAAGAATTTTCTTCTAATACTTGATCTAAATCTCCCCTGGAACAACTTGAGGCCATTTCTTTCTGTTGTTTGTTACTAGGTTACTCACACCTAGTTGTTACTAGGACCAACTCACACCTTGCTACAGCCATCTCTCAGTAATTGCAGAGAGCAATAAGGTGTCCCCTTAGCCTACTTTTCTCCAGACTAAACAAGCCCAGTTCCCTCTCTTGTTCTCGAGTCCATTCACCAGCCTCATTGCCCTTCTCTGGACTTCTTCTAGCAATTCAATGTCCTTGTAGTGTGGAGGACCCAAAACTGAACATAGTATTCGAGGTGTGTTCTCACCAGTAGTTGACATGGTTTAAAAAATGTCTTGCTTCCTACAGGTGAAACTGACACTCCTCCAGGGTGATCCTTTTGTTTTGGAGAGCAGATGAATGAACTTGAAAATGGCTGCCCCTGAAAGGTGGAAAAAAATTCAGGATATGGTGGTTGTTGGATGCTTCTTCTCTAGCCCATCCTTCCAAATCAACAGTTCATACAACATCCATGATCTCAGGGTCTAGAGAACAAGACCTTTTAGGAGACGCTGAGGGAGATGTTTGTGTAATCTGGAGAAAAGAAGGATGAGGGGAGACTTTATTGCTCTCTACAAGTACCTGAAAGGAGGTCATAGTGAGTCATAGGACAAGAAGAAATCTCCTGAGGTTTTGGCAGGGGAGGTTTAGATTAGCTATTAGGAAAAAGTTCTTTACTGAAAGGGTTGTCAGCTGCTAGAATGGGCTGCCCAAGGAGATGGTTGTCACAGTCTCTGGAGGTAATGAGATGTGCAGACACAGCACTTAGGGAGATAGTTTAGAAGAGGACTAGGCAGTGTTAGGCTTACTGTTGGACTTGATGATCTTCAGATTTTTCTCAGCCTAAACAGTTCTATGATTCTATTCCATGATTCTATGATCCCCTGCCTCACTACATTGATTCACATGGTGTCTGGTAAAAGCAGACAACTATTCCATGTGCCTTGCTTTCCTACATGGCCCCTTCTAAATACATCTTCTGAGGAAATCTATCGATTCATGCTCTGAATGAGGTGCTTTTTTATCTGAGCTGCTTTTTTGGACTCATAGCTATTCTGGTAGACAGCTACTTAAGAGATCTAGTCAAGCTGAAATAATAAAGGAATGGGAATTTGAAACTTGTTTTTTGTTCCAGCTGTTTATCCATTGTTCAGTTATTTAGAAAATACTTGACTTTTCTTTTCACATCCAGTTGAGTAATAGCAATGCCTATTTTGGAAGTCTTTGCTCCTCTCCTTTCAGAGACATTTTAAGGTTATGAGCTGCAAGTACATCTTCAAATAACCCAAGATTTGAGAGCGAGGCAAAGTTTTATTTTTGTCTTCTTTTTTTTTTCTTTCTTTCTTTTTTTTTTTTTCTTTTTCCCACTGTGAGTGCATGAAGCAGATTAAATGTTTTATAGGAAACTGATATCCACTCTTGTTCTGTGGTATATTAGAATTAATGTTTTTCTCCATTTAAAAAGTTCTAATTTGGCACTCTTTTCCTATTTAAAGTCACCCAGTGAAATTTCCATCAGCACTAGACAGAAAGCCTCTTATTTTTGTGACAATAAGAAGGTCCACATTGCACTGATAAAAGAGGACTGAACATGTTTGTGTTGCATATTAAATGGTCTGCATATGTGGAAAAGCTATGACAGGTGATACCTGACCATAGAGTCCAGCCAAGACAAACAATACTGGCCCCTGGGGTGGCTGCTCAGCATAAACTCTAATTTTGGAAAACCTTCAATGAGTCTTTGCATAGAATGTGGATGCAGGCTTATCCAGGCAGGCTCACACACTTAGCCTGCCAGATGTAAGATATAAAGGATACAGTCTTTGCCGTAAAGTTCATAAATTTTAAAGGCAGAAAAATTGAAGAAAGGTGACAAATGGACCTTTGCATCCAGGACAACATGATCTTATCATAGACAATATAAAATATTTTTACATCTTTCTTTGGCAATTAACTGATCCTTTAGGATGTCTGCATTCAAGATTTATCATCAAACAAACCAGAAAAGGTTTAGATTTTTCCTTACTGGATAACAAGCTTGCCAAAGGCGAAAAGGAATCGGCACTTTTGGTAAGACATCACCATTCTTGTAAGAGGTAAACTACAAACATTGTTCCTCAATATGAAGCCCCAGGAGCAATCTAACCCAATGTTTTTGCTGGAAACCTCTCATAAAGGGTGAGTGATCTATTGAAATCTGGTGATGGTGTAAAACTTGGAGTGTCATTCACACAGAAAAAAGTTCAGCACAAACTGGATAATCTTTCAAACTGGAGTACTAAGAGCAAATAATGAAATGTCATGAAAAGAAGAGCAAGAAAATGGAGAGCTTGTTCTGCAAAGTGGAGATTGCCACTGGAAGAGCTTATTACAATGGATGCTCCTCTGCTAAGCTGCTGCATTCGTGTAACTATGACAGCTGTTTTCTTAATTTGCCCTTCCTTCAAATGCTGCTTGTGGACTTTAGAAACAGCCCCCAGATTTCCTTTATTTGAAAGGATGACTTGATTCCTGGCTAGATCTTACACAATACACCCACTAAAGGTACAATGATAGATCACAGAAACAGAAGTTTAAATGAGCCACCCTGTTGCAACCTCTGACATGTACTCATGTATTAATTCATCAGTGAGAACTTTGCAGAAACAAAAAAGGTGAAGGGTAAGAAGCTTTTTTTGTTAAGGAGTACCAACCACAGCCCACCAATCACTTCCCTTTTTATGCTTTATACCCAGGCTAATGCCACCTATTTGTTATGTCTAAAATAATTTTCTTTTCTCCTGTAACTCCTGTTTTGCAATGTTTTATCAGCTCTGTAACATTTGAACTCAGTCTTTCCTCCCTCTGTTCTTGTGCTAAGGGACCCTCACTCCAGAGTATTAACACAATCCAAATGAAATATTTCCTCAGTCAGTTCCCAATTCCCCTGTGCTTCTATTTGCCTTCTGTTGTCAAATGTCAGCCAAGAATATATGGGTAATCATGAACTCTCCCAAGCTGAACTCTTAAATGCAAACTCAAAATTCAAAATGTCTGAGTGAAGATTTTTGGGTTTGCAATGCCAAGATATATTAAAAAACAATCAAACAAATAAATACATATTTTTTCAACTGAAAAAACCCCTGTAATTGTTAAGTGAGAAGCCACTCACTTTCACACTCACTCGCTCACAGTTCTGTACAGACTCCATGGCCCTTCAACAAGACAGGTGCTGGAATTGCTGAGCAACTACACAGCCCTTATTGTGAAGCAAAATAAGCCCTCAAGCATTTCTTACTTCACCTTAGTAGGTCAAATTCTCTGTTCAGCAGCTCCTCCTCTGTCGACTTAGAAAAACTGTCACCTCCAAATGGGTTCCAGTCTGACATATCAGGTGGGTAATTGATGCTCCGCTTTGAGTAAGAGGCAACTGTTTCAGCATCAGGAATACCTGGCCTGCCGGCAGGGTAGGCAGACTCTGCCACTGTTCCAGTATGCACTGGAAGAGACCCAGGGAAGGAGATTAAGGCTGGTGAGAAATCTTGAGGAGAAGTGATATATTCAGGAGACTGTGCCTGTTGCAACAGCTGCTGCTGCTGAGCAAGCATCTGCTGCTGCAGGAGAGCCTGGTGATACTGCTGCACCATAGCAGCATGCTCTCACGTGCTCACAGTCCCACAGACACACACTCTTACATCCACATGTTCACACTCACAGTGATCACTCACAATCACTCATGCTCACCCTCACTCACACGTTAAAACCTTCTTATTTAAGCTAAACAACCAGTATTTCTCAACAGTTGTATTCCTTATAGTGCCTATTCCCAGGCACATGGCAGATTTGTTTACCAGCATTTCAGCTTTGCAAGAAGTAAAGTTAACAACTTTTTTCAATTTACTGTCAAAAGCCCAGTAAAATGATCATATATGTTGTTTACAGTGTCTCTGTCATGAAGTTAGTCATATTTTTTTATATGTATGACATAGTAGGTTTGACAGACCTTGAAGAAAGCCCACAGGGTCCTTATGAATTTTTAATGTCAGTTTAGGGCTAAAGCCTCCAACTGAACTCTACTTGCAAGCTTTGTAGTGTAAACTTTTAAAAAGTTGTTTTGTTTCTTTTACAGAGTGTATTAAGTGCTGTGTCTGGTAGTAAGAATAAAATTATAAATATTGGTGCACATTGCATCAAGATTGTTACTCAATAAATTATTCTTCTTCCTCTGAGGTTTTGCTCTCTATATAATCCCACTGAAACAGAACCTTTAATTTTAGGATGGCAGAGCATTTTACTAGCAGTAGATAAGTCTCCACAGCTACTTTACATCTGCTTTGTAAATTTTAGAAAGAAGAACAGGACAGGGTCAGTGAAAAAATACGAAAAAGGAGAAGCAGGAACTAGAAATACATCCCATACAATCTCAGGCACATGTAAGAGCAGGTACTGCATTCACAGTTTTACAAGGACAATGTTGCCAGAAGATTCTGTTTTTAACCAGGCGAAGTTTCTTTCATGAAAAATGTTAACTTTCTTAGGAAAACAGGATTTTCCACTGGAAAAAATCTAGAAACTCTACAATGGAAATGCTTCAGTTGAATGGGGTTTTTTGTTTGTTTCTTTGTTTCTTTTTTTTTTGACTGAATTATTTTTAAGGGAATGGCTACTATATGTCCCTGTTTTTCTGTAGGAACGACTTTTCTTCCCCACAACATTTAAGGTAGCCACAGACTTCAGGGCTGCTGTGCTTCTAACTTGTTTTGGAAGGGAATACTCTTGTGAATCATTGGTGAGGTCATCTGATTTTTGAGAACAGGCATTAATACAATCCTTGAAGTCACTGTTATACATTTATGGACTGAAATCCTATTTTTGTATTCATGTTTTTGTAGCAAAACCTTAAAATCAAGACAGAAACATTTTGCTTTAATTAACATTTTAAGAAAAAAAACCCAGCAACACCTCTGCCAGTAAAGCGTCTTCTTTCCTGCTCCCCACTGAGAAATATCTCCATGTGCTTTTCTTGAATGATCACTTTACATGGTCCCACATTTTATGTTTGGTATATGAATTTATATATTTGCATTAGTATGTGAACTGCAAATTAAAAAAAAATCCTATATATTACAATTAAAAGTCTTTTGCTATAGTCTCTCTTGGACAACTTTGTTCAGACATTCTCCCATTTAATCTTTATCCAAGCATTATCAGAAAAGTCAGACTTATTTTATTCTCAAGCTCCATCACATTTCAGTTTATCCACCAAGGTTTCATTGAATTTTATTTCACCATCTTTTCCTTTTACTGCTGTTCTGATCTCATGAGTCTTTGAGAGAAAGATTCTTGTCCTGTGATTTTCCATTGTGTTTCACTAAGGAAAATAATGGAACCTAAGAAAAAGCCGATTGGCATGGTTGCAGGTTCATTTATGCTTAAAATCTGAGAACTGTCTACTTAGAGATGATGAAAGAATTATTCATTAAAACAAAACATAAAACACAATCTCCAGTACACTCCAATTCCCAAAACCCTCTTGCTAAAACCCTTTCCTTGCCAGTATAGCCTTTTTTGCAGCACAGTACCAGCTGTTGAATTTCACTTGCAGTATGTCTGATTCTTCTTTCAAGTTCAGGTTCCTACTAACAGCCTCTCTATTCTCAGCCCACCTTCCAACTATCCTGATTCCACAGCACACATTTTAGTAGTTGTTTCTTGTGTGTGAGTGCTCCAAGGTAATCTGTTTGAAAGGCACAATACAGGTGCTGTTGCATTTTATTGTGTTATTTTAAAATCAAGAAACAGTGGTTCTAGCTGGCTGAACTGACTAAGTTAAATGATTGCTGTGAGGTAGCTTTGGGGCCTTTTAAATAAAGTATGTGTGATTTCCATAGATATATTGCTATTTAAATAGTGCCTATGACAGACAAGCACACTTAGAAAAAAAAGAAAGAATGAAGGCTGTTTAACACAGTCAAAATGTCTACAGTGGAGTAGATTGGGGAAAATGAAGTGTAACTTGTCCATGAGATAATAAATGAAAAATGCATTTAAACACAAGCACACCTGCATAATGATGCAGAGATATAATGAAGTGTGTTAGAAAAAAGAAAGGTGTGGTGTGACATGTAAGAAAAATTGGATCAGATCTGATACTTTAAGCAAGATTACAGGTCCATTTCAGCAGTCATGATCGTTCTTGAAGTATCAGTAGTAGCACAGCTTGTCACTAGGTATACACACGCATATTCCTTGTGTTGTCCAGTGGGGCATCAGTGGGAAAGCAGGAAGAAAACTGAGCAAATGAAAATGAAGAAAATGTCAGGGGAAAAAAGTAATTTTAACAGTCAGGTCTGTTAAATTATAACAATGTTTCCTTAGGGAAACAGTAAAAACATCATCACTTCAGTCAGTTAAAACTGCATCAGATAAATATACAGGGCTACATTATGCTTCTATTATATTAATATAATTCTAGCTTTGAAACTCTGCATTTTCTTTTGCACTCATACAACCTAAAGCAGAACTTTCTTCCTGGAGAACAATTTGTTTAATGAGAGATGATTAGGGAGAGAGAATATACAGTCCCCCAAGTCTTTTTTCATTCTTAATGCTCATTGGAAAATCTTGAGATGAGGTTGAGACTCTGGAAAGAAATATATGGTCAATATACAGAATATGCTTTAAGTTAATATACTAGGAGTGTATGGTGATGTGGATACCATGGTCTAGTAAACCAGGATATATTGTGTTTTCAAATAGCATTCAATTTTTCAGTTTAAATGGAAATCACTTCGCATGTTTCTGTACAGGGTGAATGTTCACTTGATTTTGGTGTCTACCATCATACTACTATGTCTGCAGTAAGCATTGTCCTGAGACCATGAAATAAATTTCAGTTACTTGTTTTCTTTGCTTGTTGGTTTGGTTTGTTTGCTTTTATTTTCCAAATAGATTCAATATCAATCAAAATTTTTTAGTATGGCTAATTGAAGTGAGCATATTGCAGACCTTTTAAGCAATACATGAATGATTTTTAATTTTTTTGTATGTATTGTCTTGCTCTATTTTTATAGATGGAAACTCTTATTTATGTAAAAAAACCTCTCATGCAGTTTAAGGGAAAAATCTTCCCTGAGGCTCAATACAAATAGAATTACATCAGCAGAAAATCTGGCCCATTATGTTTTTGTTAACTAGATGACTTTGTTGGTGTCTCCAGTAAAGGATGCTGATATTCAGAATGAAGCTCTTTGCTTAGAACATGGATTCTCACTCATTCCCTTTTAGATGTAGCACCATTTGTTACAGCATTATAGACTTATTGCTCAAACAATTATCAAGATTAATTCTTAGAGCATCCGTTCACAGAGGATAAATGGTCCTCACATGTTTTATTTTCTGTACAGATGTTGATATTTAAATGTAAATACAGTAGTTCAGCATCTAAATGTCCTTTCAAAATCAGACTGAAACTGTACATTAGAGCTTTTTTTGTCCTTTGATAAAGACAGATCAGTGTCAGCTTGATGATGGAGAGGATATTAGATAATTGTAACCCTCTTTGCTTTCTTAAGCTCCATGTACTGAATATTTGACTTTTTTCTGTGGGACATATGGTATGTTTTCTGCAGAGGCTCCTGGCTGAACTATGTTGAGTTTTAGGTACCTCATGTTTCTGTAGCCACCTATCTCCTGCTTCCATCCTGTACTTGCTTACAAGGAAACTTCATCACTGTACCTGAAAACATTCCAGATACAGAGTATATCTAAATTCCAAAAATCAAACTATTAACTGTAAGCATTCATTGCTGATAAAATGTGCAGTGTTTTGCTTCTTGGTATCTACTGAACCAGCCTGCCAGTGGGTGAACATGACTGCCTGTGCCTCCAAGAGAGCTGACTGACATTACACAGGGAGATCTGTCTCTCAGGTGCAAACCTGGTTGGGATCAACAGTGTTATGTAGCACCTCATGCAAGTGGGTGCACTGGGTAGGGACCCCACAGAGGCTGGGCAGGGTCAGACAAGCTGATTTTTGCCCTCAGCTTCAGAAAGCTCAACATCCTGGTTAACACAGTCATTCATATGCTGCTTAAAAATAAAATTAGACTCTTGAACTTTGTCCCCTGGCTTTGAAAGTACTACTTCAAAAAATCACATTAAGCTTGACAGCTTATTTAACATAGTATTAATTTTGCATTAAAATAATTCTAAGAACACCTAATATTTCCTTTTTTTTTCTATCTAGATACTTACTGTTCTTTCTTTCTTCTAAAATATTTTTTCCTTCTTTTACAAATAACTGTCTGTTTGTCTCCAACAGACAAAATAACTCTTTGTCTCCAAAACAGGTGACAAACTCCTCACTGGCTGTCAGAAGTGTGCTGGTGTGTGGTACTGCTGAATTCAGAGCAGTTGTGTTGTAAAGATCATCATGATCTCATACTACAATGCACGTCTGGGTTTTAACCTGTGCTTGATGATCTAATAGGACACACCAGGAACACCTGCATTTTGCTTCTTCTGCCAAGTATGTGAAATCTCTTGAGACTCTCTCCTTTTGGGGATAATTTAAAGTATTTCACTTTGCTTTCCATTCTCCTTCCTGACACTGCTTCTTAAAGAAGTATTTTCTCTATGCAGCAAATTGAGGATTCAAGTGACAGTGATCATAACAAGACAATAACCTTAGCTCCCTTCAGTTTTTTTAATAACTGGGAGCAGAAGGCACACAGCATCTTGCAGGGCACAAGTCATGTCATTGCTGAAGATTGTAAAACCTTTTGCTGCCACAGTGGCTTTAGACTTTTCCACTTTTGGGAAGACAAAATGAGTTTTCAGAGATTTTGCAAGGTCATTTAGTTCATTCCCCTTCCCTAAAAGCAGATATAACCATAACTGTATAAGTTATCATGTGTCATGATAAATATGTGAAATAAGATTGCCTTTGTACTGGTTATTTAGGATGTACATAGTGGTGTGTGTGTTTAGTTGAAAAGATGTCTTCTCTGGAATGATATTAATAGAAGGACACAAAATTTATTAACTTTGAAACATTACTGGGGCAGTTATACTCCCTGACTTGCTTACCATGTTTCCCTCATGCTTACAAATTTGAGTAACTCTTACACATATCTGACCTGGGCTCAGTTCCTCATCCCTCCATTTTCTGAGGTTTGCCTATCTCATTTCTCATGGATTCTTCCAACACCCAGGCAACCTGGCTTTATCTGTCTTATATTAATTTCTATTCCCCCCTGGCGTAGTTGCTGAGCAGCATGGAAGATATTTGCAAGTTATTCTTGCCCATGTTTTCAGCTAGATGAAATTTGCAGCACATTACACTGTTCGACAAGAATAGAGAATCAGCCCCAAGGATTCACTAACAAGAAAAGCCCAGATGTGGTGTGTGTAAGGTTTCAATTTTTTTTCCTCTTTTATCTGTGGTGAAATTTTCTCAGTTATGATAATGACATTATCATCCTGATACAAGCTTCATTAAAGCACTTCTAGCCCTATTGCCTAGAGCTCAGAGAATTCACTTTACATAATCCAGGAGAGAAAAAGAAAATCAGATGAGAGACTGTACATGATTTCATCTACTGTGTTGCACAGAGAGATAGATATTGCCAGTCCACAAGGAATGTAATATTTCTGGCAGGAATTTGAGTTACACTGGAACTTTTTTCCTCACTTGCACCTTAACGTCACTTTGATTTGGCTGTTGCTGTTTGTGGAATGCTCTTATAATGATGACCAGCACCTCTACTCACTCTGAAAAGATTCTGACAGATTTTTGATTCTGATGTGAACCAGAACACAAGATCTGGGGCTGCACAGTGTGAGACATGAAGATGGCCCACAGGTGTCCACTTCTACCTCCCTGAGCCATCAGTGACAATGGGGATATCTTTACAGAAAGTCTTAGACTGGTTTCTTGAAACGTGGGTATGTGCATGTGTTTGGAATACCAAGATTTTGCATAGGTGTTGCCATTTCATTTTGTAATTGAAACAACTCACTATGCTTGCAAGCTGTCATAATGCAGTTTTTCTAGGTAATAGCATCAGGTTTATTTGAACTCTGGACACAGATTTTGGTTTGGAAGTTGGCTTAGACTTTTCTAAAATGTGATAAAACTGTTAAACTCTCTGGGGAAGGAAGAGCCTCAATGTTTTTTATCCACATTAACTGCTTTTTGTTCCACAGGAGCTCACCACTGTTTCGCCACTACTTTTTGCTAGATCTGACTATGCAGTTGGCATGTTTACAACATATCCAAAGCCATTTCAGTGACCTAAACTATGCATAAACTCACAACATTAGGCTGTCTCTGCTCTCCTCTGCCTGCCTTGTCCTAGGCTAGAGTGTAAAAACTTTTTTGCTTATCTTCACCAGGGAAGACAAATAAATCCTTTCCCCTGCATTATCACTTCTGCCAAAATTACCCAGCCATCAGCTGCACCACATTTAGACAGTTTTGGTGTGTGTGACTCAGTCCTGGTATTCCTAGCACCTCTAAATCTCTTTAGTGCTTTTTCTAAATGGCACTGCTTTCAGATTTGAACTGTCTTCCAATAACCTCCTGGGTAAAATAACAATTTAACCTGTCAAGCTCTGAACACTGTGGTAAGCATCTACCTGATAGATTAAATTTCCTCACACTGCCACAGGTGGGAATAGATTGAACACCATGGCAGGTACATGCCCAGCACAAACACAAGGAAGCTGAGACGGATCGCTTCTGTGAAGGGTCTTCTGCGATGCAGGTTTGTTCCCTCAGCTATCTGCCACAGCTTGTTCTTGTTCACTTTCCAGGCAGATCACAAGCCCTCTTTGTTTCTACTTTCTTAAAAGCTATAAGGTCACTTACTGAGGCTCTGCTGGCTTGGGTTATTTTATAATCTTTATGCATGAAGATGGCACCAGGCCAGGTGACTCACACCCATACAGCCCATTTAAAATGCGATTAAAAAAACCCATAAATCCAGCATACTTTCAACCTAACTTTGCACCCACTGAATTTGGTGATAAAGCTCTCACTAATAGCAAGAGTGGGGGCTTTTTGATCTATTTCACAGAAATACTGTTAGATTTTAGTCTAGGCGAGCTTACTGTATTTTAAAATTGCATTAAAGAAAAATACTTGTTTCACTTAGGAAAAATCCAAATGAAACAACTTTGCTTATTTTAGATTTGCTTTCTTTTGCTTTATTGTGGTTCTGTTAAGTGCTGCTTTGGCATTTGACACATTCAGGTCTTAATCACAATCTGTCTGTCTTTGGAAGCTCAAGTTGCTAGGGAAAACAATTTGGTGATAAGATCTTTCAATGAAAGTTAACAAAGCAGACAGGAAAAAAAGGTCAGTCAGAGAGGATTGCATTACAAAAACACAACTGTTTTTCAAGATGTATTAAAACCAACATCTGCTTCTCTCTTTAATGTTCTGAAATTTCTTTTTATTAAGATCTGAGTAGCAAATTACTTTTAGATGACTTTAAAAGTAATTTGCAGCTTAATTGTGTCTGTGTTTTTCGGGGTAATTTATTACTATGTTTTCAGATTGTATGATTTTATTAAGATCATTTTTCAATCTATTTCCTTTTATGAAAAAAGGTACTAAGATATTATATGTAGATTTCTTTCTCCTTGAATCTTCTGTCTATTAACACAAACTCTATAAAGCAAACAGCTCCATGCTATTCAATACTTCTATGAAGAAACCTAAAATGATAAGAAGTTTGTGTGTCTGGGCTTTTAGAGAATAAAAGTATTTGATAACATAGAAGTCACTAAAAATCAAGGCTGCCTCAGCATAGTCTACTGCTTGCATTGATACATGATACTAAAGGACTTAATTTTCTTACTTTCTTACCTGTTTTCAAATCAGAAAATTAAAGGTGAAGAAAAAAAGTTAAAGAGCAGATAAAAAAAGATTCCCATAGTCACCTGAAAAACTCTGTAACAGGAGATTCACATGACAGAGAGAAACCCCAGAAATCCTGACAGCAGACAAATGCAGCAGAAAGGTGTGCCCAATTCAGTGCTACTGCACAGACCTACCATAAAATGCACTAAACTCTTTGCCTGCAGTTTAAGCAGCAGCCTAGCTATGCTGAAAAGCTTGCCAAACCCATTTTCATCTTCTTGTTATTGGAAGAATCCTATGGAAAGCAGAGATCCTTTATTCCAGAGCTGATAGGCTGCATATATACTCATGCATATGAGTTAACTGCAGCAGTTATCACAAGGTTATCTTGAGATCATGTTGTGATGAGGGATCACTACTTTTGCAATTTGTCACTGGTCCTTTCACTCTTCAATCAGGGCCAACTTTATTTTCATTCCCTTAATAATAAGATACCAACAAGAACTGCAAGTGTCCAAGTCAGCACAGCAAAGTTACTGGGTTATAAGACCAGTGGTAAATGGACAGAAGCATGTTTTCAGTCTTCCACAGAGTAGCTCAACTTAAATAGCCATAAAGAAAACCCCTGATGACTGACAACATGACTCAAAAGGAGTAGCTGGTGATTTTTCTCCTGTTGTTTTTAAAAAACATACTGTCGTGGAGCCTTTGTATGGCCTTCATGGTTCATTTTCCTGAAGCTCCTTCATGCTCACATAACCACAAGTTTCTTAAAGTTGTAAGAAACAACCATTAACCAACATATCCTAATGTTTTCTGACTCAGTTCACATACACCACTGATAAAAATTATTGAATATCACCTCTGGAGATTTTTGTTCCTCTAAGTACATCATGGTCGTGTTGAGAAAATTGAGATGCATCTCTCTAAACTGCACATTATCTTCACCAAATTAGTTTACTCACAGCTTGACTTTGATGTATGCAAGACTCAACATTTGTTCCCAAAGACAATATAAGTTGTACGCTAGTATCTGAAAATAAAATGTGTGTGCAAGTATTTTAAGCAGTAAAAGATCATTAATTGATAATGTTCATACAGTTTTCTTTTCAGTATGTTAAAAAAAAGGCTGTGAGGGTAGAAATACTTCACTAATGTAGATCATATTTTCCCTATAGCAGGTGGGTTTCATCCTGTGTGAACATATGATTTCTTAACACATGTTCAAATGTGGGACCCAGCAGGGAAATTATTCTTGTAAATTGCTGTTCCATTTGTTACCGAGTAGCAAGTCTTATATTTGCTTTCCACTCTGTGCAACGTTATGTTTTGTTGCACTGAGTTTGGGGACCCCACACTGCATTGAAAAATGTAAGGAAACCACCTGCTCACATATATACAATTAGAAGACATTGCTAAAAAGTAGCACAGACTCCATAATAAATTTCTCTGTAAGAAAGACAATTTCTCTTTCTTACAGCTTTGACTTCCCAACACTGTTGTTATATATATATGCATATATAGAGACACTAGAGCCCAGAAGTCATATCTTCCATGGTTATTTTCATAGCATTTCTGCTTTAGTTATTTTTGATAACTCTTCCTTTTAGCTTTATATTTGGAAATATGTTCTGCAACTGCCTCTTGACACTAGTTCATTATTTAAAGTCTATGGCATAGTAACAAACATGTATCTGTGAAACAAACTAGCAATGCTCGAAAAGCAATTTGTGAACTTACAAATTTTTAGCAAGTTCTAGGGAGAGGAGCATAGATAGGTAGTTGAAGGTGGGCAGTCACTGATCAAATGCATTTTTTTCTGGCAACTGAACAAAAACATGGTTGAATGATGCATTGAATGGTTTTTCTGAACTAAATTCTCACTGTTATATGAAGAGGTGAAAGAGATACTTTAAAATTATACAGCTGCCATAATTTTATAGAGGGAAGTCTGATGACAAAAAAGAAATTATCATTTTTTTTTCTGCATTTGAACATAATTTTTTTACATATTAAGCTCCTTGCACTGAGAATACTTTTTTAAAGAGAGTCACAAGAGAGTAACAAATATTTTTGTCTGTCTCTGCAGATGTATATGACAGTAGTGCTTCATTTTTGTATCTGAGTTGTGACAGCCCTTGGCTTTCAATCCAGTTATCTGAGTCATACTGTTATAAAACTCAAGGAGAAGGAAATGTCAGCCCCATAAACTTAGAAATAACAGGACTGCACTCCTTTTTTACCTTTGAAGGACACACCTCTCTTTCAACTCTATGATGACCTTAATATCATATAGGATAAAAATGAAAGAAAAAAAGTCTTATTTTGAATTTCACTGGATGTTATATTTAGGAAGAGCTACATACATATAGTTTATAGCAGTTTTCCAGAAATATGTACCCTGTGTATAAGGACTGAACAGATGAATAATTTTCATATTACTTACCTAACCATATGGTCTCTTAGTATGGGTTAAGAACAAGATCCTAAAATGCTTGCTCTTGCTTATAATTTATGTGCATCCAGGAAGGGTTATGAAGTATCAGATGATATGTAAAGAAATGATATGTAAGATATGTATGATATGTATGATATGTAAGAGTTCCTGAGGATTATGTGAGAATCCCATTCATGGAAGTGAGGATGGAGGTCAGGGAAATGTAACTTTCTTTCAAGACCTTTAATCAAATCAGGCATTCAAAATCAGAACGATTAAGATCTACTTACTCCTCAGGGAAGATGCACTGACTGTCACTGGGGGATATGTAAGCCACATGCACAGCCGAGCACTATGAGAGCAGGCAAGGATGTTTGGCAGACTTGGTATTTTCACTTTGTGAAATTTTGTCTAATCATGCAGAGCAGTTTAGGTTTGGCCAAACTCTGCATCTGTAAGAGATGCACCTCAAAATAGGGATGGTTTATGCAAATTCATAACTCAGTGCCTGTATGGGAGGCAGAAATTTAACATCAGAAAGGGCAGATTTTATGTGGAACAGAAAAAACAAACAAGCACGGGATTAATGGATATGAAGCTGCAGTTGATAAAAAACAAGGAACTAAGCCAAGTTACCAGAAGGGTGCAAAGCAGAAGAAATGCAAGGTGTATAGTGTAATCCTTTTAATTGCAGATATTAATTTAAATAATCCCAAAAAGCTGCTTTGGAAGATTCTGTGAGAGGACAAAAGCAGGCATCTCTGTCCAAATGTAGTCCTTTCACCTGAAGAGAAATAACCAGAATAATCAATTAGTTGTCAGTCTGATGTTGCAAAAATCTGAGTCATGCTTTGGTGATCTCCGTAGTTTCTTTTTACAGTAACTTTTTATAGAATCAATAGCGGCATCTTCAGCTTTTTCTGTTCTTACCATTTATATAATATTCTTTGCACAAAGAGAGAAAGTTGTAAATTGCTGCTGGTTTGTTTCTCTTAATGGCAGTTTCTGAAGGATCCCTCCTAATCTGAAGCCACAAAGTAAGATCAGTAGCAAATGAGCACTGTACAGACAAGAGTTCTATGGCATACAGATGAGAGATTTGGGAGAGAAATAACAGCTGCAAAGAGTGAAACACTCAAAAATATTTCAGTGCCACTTAGAATCATAGAATCATAGAATTAGCCGGGTTGGAAGGGACCTCAGAGTCCAACCCTTGACCCACCGGAGCAGTTGCTAGACCATGGCACTGAGTGCCACATCCAGTCTTTTTTTAAATGTCTCCAGGGACGGAGAATCCACCACCTCACCGGGCAGTCCATTCCATAGCCTAATCACCCTCTCCGTGAAGAAATTCTTTCTAACATCTAACCTAAACCTCCCCTGGCACAACTTAAGACTGTGTCCTCTTGTCTTGTTGAAGGTCGTCTGTGAAAAGAGTCCAGCTCCCACCTCGCTACAGCCTCCTTTCAGGTAGTTGTAGACGGCAATGAGGTCTCCCCTGAGCCTCCTCTTCTTCAGGCTGAACAGCCCCAGCTCCCTCAGCCTCTCCTCATAGGGCCTGTGCTCGAGTCCCTTCACCAGCCTGGTTCCCCTCCTTTGGACCTGCTCCAGGACCTCTACATCCTTCTTAAACTGAGGGGCCCAGAACTGGACACAGTACTCGAGGTGTGGCCTAACCAGCGCCGAGTACAGGGGAAGAATCACCTCCTTGGACCTGCTGGTGATGCTGTTTCTGATACAGGCCAGGATGCCATTGGCCTTCTTGGCCACCTGGGCACACTGCTGGCTCATGTTCAGTTTCTTGTCAATGCAGACTCCCAGGTCCCTTTCTGCCTNCCTTATCAGCCCCTTCAACCTATGACCTAGAGTCCTTTTCCCCCTGTTAGTTAGATGAAGTCCATCAGATCTAATGACACAAGGCAGTTTGGGATTTGCCCCATGGTCGAAGAACCCGAAGTTCCGCCGGTGGCACCAGTCCCTTAGCCACCTATTAATGAGATGGGTTTTCCTAGTCCACTCCTCATTCAAGCTTTCTACTGCAGGAACTGAGGCGAAGACTACCTGTGCTCCTGACCCATCGACTAACCGACCCAGGGCCTTGAAGTCCTTTTTAATCCCTCTAGTACTTCTTCCAATGATTTCATCACTGCCAGCCTGAACTACCAACAGTGGATACCTGGCAGGGGGTAATGAAATGTTATTGATGTTGATGAACAGCTGCTAAATAATAAAGAAGGCAGTTTTCGAAAGGTTGTTAGATGTTTTTCAGTAAAACAGTATGATTTTCACTCTGCAGTGTGCTGTAGCAAAACAGCATCACACTGAATACTCATCTAAATGCAGGTGTAGTAGATGTCTGAGATGGGCCACGGTGGGTAGCTGTATGAGTATAGTGGTAGTGTGAATATGAGGTAAAAGTTAACCTACAGATAAAAATTTGAAAATACTAACCTTATAATTAATATTCATCTCAATGTGAATTCACTCTAACTGTAGGTAAGCAGAGAAAGTCTGTCCTGAGATGAACCTGCAGAAATCAAGCAAGGGAGACATACCAAGAGATGTTTGTCAAGAGGCATAGTGGTAAGGATTTGTACATCTCACCACAAAGCTGTTAGACTTCTCCAGACAGTATTTTTATGCCTGTCTCTTTCTGCAGATTCTCTTTTCTGTACAACTTGGTACGAATGCAGTTCTATTTTATTCATTGTAGTGAATGAAACACTTAAAATTAGAGACACAAATTAGAGACATGTAGAACACACCAACAAAGCATAAATACAGCCAACCTGCAAGTATGTGTATAAGCATAAATAACTCTACTTGGAGGTCTGAATAGTCACACAACTGGAGGCACAGTTACTACTCAATAAAATTAGAAGCTTCTGAAGAATAGATAGCAATTTCATTTGTTTTCAGAGTACATTTCCTTCATTTATTTTGGCCACACTTCTTCCCAAGACTCTTGCTGTTGAAACACTTCATAAAAATGGAGGAAAGGAAATACTTTTGGCAATAATACAACATCAATGGACTTTGATCAGCTCTGGAAGGTAAATTTGTCAAAAATAATTTGGTCATACACTATACACAGTTCTATTTTCTATTCCTAATTAAAATGTAGCCACTGTCTTACTGAAGTTTATTATTCATATATACTCATAAAATATGTAAAATATAGTGCAGCATAGGCAAGTTGTTCTGTCAGGGCTACCTTCATATTTGGAGTTCTCTCATTTTTAACATCAAAATCTTAAATTAGAGTAACCGTTCTTGTATTCATTTAAAATGCAAGATAAATTAAAAGAGTCTATTTGAATAATAGAAGAAAACAAAAATTGAGAATGTTGTTAGTTGAATGTGAAAGTTACATAGAGTGTTCTTAAAAAGAATGAGCTAATGTTCTTTTCAGAGCTAACACTATGACTGAACACAAAGAACAGATTTAATAATCCAACTTCTGCATCCTGTGTAACTACAATCTCCCCTTTACTTCAGGGAATACTTAGCCTTTTTAGAACTGGTCCAGAAACCATGGAAACCATTGACATCAGTAAACTGTGACTTTTGTTCTTTTTAGGTTTTTTGTTTTCTGGTCTTAACTCTGCAACTTTCACCATATAGATGACTGAAGCTGTTTGCCTGGTGAAGCACCAGTGGATACAGTGGGGCCACAGAAATGCATCAGCTGCTGTGGAACATGCGTGTTAATACAGTATTTTCAAAGGATGACACAAATACTAGGAGTATCATTCTGTTTGCTCACTAGGTAAAATCACAGATAACATATACTTACTGTTAATTTTGGAGGTAAACATGTCACTGGGCTTTATTCTTATTTTTAATGCTCTACATAAACACAAGGGAACTAGAGCGTACAGTTTGGATAAAGCTTTGATTTTTAGGCAGGTTAGGATAGATGATATACTAGCAACAGTTTCAAATAACTAGCACATTATGTGGCTGATGTGATTAATGTTCACAATACATCATGTCTCAAGGTATGCACTGTAAAAACAATAATAATCATACATATTTTTTGTAATTTTACAAAGGAAATATAAAATTCTGCATGATGTTGCCCACAGTTTAGAATGGTCATTCATTAAAAAAACATTATGAACAGGCTAAAGGCCTGTTGAAACTGGAGATCAGATATTTAGTCTGCATTTCTATTTAAGTCTTCAGGCTTAATAGAAAGGAAAAAAAAGGGGAAGGGGAAGGGGAAGAGGAAGGGGAAGGGGAA